>WBNH01002446.1:32839-47324 GCA_013401255.1 Urocolius indicus | reverse complement strand
AAGGGGTGATGGGCACAAGCTGGAACACATAATGTTCTACTGGAACACGAGGAGCAAGCCCTTTGGTGCTGAGGTGAGGGAGCCCTGGCCCAGGCTGCCCAGGGAGGGTGTGGAGGCTCCTTCTCAGGAGGTTTCCAACCCCACCTGGACACGTTCCTGTGCCCCCTGAGCCAGGGGAACCTGCTGTAGCAGGGGGCTGGGGCTGGATGAGCTCTGCAGGGCCCTTCCAGCTCCCAGCACTCTGAGCTTCTCTGATGCTGTGCTGTCCTTCCTTCCCCTGGCAGCGTGTGGGACCCGCTCCTACACCAGGAAATCTCGCATCGTGGGAGGGCAGAACTCAGACGTGGGAGAGTGGCCGTGGCAGGTCAGTCTCCACGCCAGGGGCCAAGGTCACATCTGTGGAGCCTCCTTGGTCTCCCAGAGCTGGTTGGTGTCGGCAGCCCACTGCTTCCTACCACTCCAGGGCATCAGGTAGGTGTGAAAAACGACTTCTATAGGCCTTTGTTTCTAAAGGAAAGGTGTCAAGAGCTTCACATCCCCTCCCTCTGGTACTCCCTTGCAGGTACTCAGAGCCCAGCCTGTGGACAGTGTACCTGGGCCTGACTGACCAAGGGAACCTGAACGGTGCCAACGTGCAGACGAGGAAAGTGAAGCGCATCATCTCCCACCCCTACTTCAACGACTACACCTACGACTACGACATCGCCGTGCTGGAGCTGCAGAGCCCCGTCACCTTCTCCTCTGTCGTCCAGCCCATCTGCCTGCCAGATGCCACCCACAGCTTCCCCGTGGGCAAGGACCTGTGGGTGACTGGATGGGGGGCGACTTCAGAAGGAGGTGAGCACGTAGGGCTTCATCACACAAATCATTTGGGTTGGGAAAGGGCTTTAAAAGCTGCTGGAGTCCCAGGCCTGACTTCCAAGCTCAGCAACACCCCCTCAGCACCTCAGCTCCACGGCTTTGGGATCCCTCCAGGGCTGGGCACTGCCCCAGCTCCCGGGGCAGCCTGGCACAGGGGCTGACACCCCTCTCAGGGAAACAGTTCTGCCTCAGCGCCAGCCTCAACCTCCCCTGTGGGCAACTGGAGCCCATTTCCTCTTGTTCTGTCACTTATTCCTTGGAAGCAAAGTCTGAACCCCTTTTCCCATGGCCACAGCCTCCTGTCAGGGAGCTGCAGGGAGTCCCCTCAGCCTCCTTTCCTCCTGGTTAAAAGGGAGAACTTTTCGCCTTTAGGGAATAGTGGAGGCTGCCTGGACACAAGTTAACCCTGATCTAGGTGGGACCTGCTCTTGCAGGAAGAGGGGTTGGACTAGATGATCTCTAAAGGTCCTTTCCAAACCCCTACCATTGTATGGTTGTAAACACACACTGGCTTGCCTTGAGGCTGCAAATCAGATGATGCAAAGGGAATGTCTTGATCTTTGGGGAAAAGGGGGTTGGCTGGGTAGGGGGGGAGGTTTCCCTGACAGCTCCTCAGTCTGAGGCTGAGCAAAACACACAGGGGGATGGAAACACTGTTTAAAGAGACACCTCCTGCTTTTCCTTCCCCTTCTTTTCTCCCCTCAGGCACTGGAGCTTCCATCCTGCAGAAGGCTGAGATCCGCCTCATCAACCAGACGGTGTGTAACCAGCTGCTGCCCGACCAGCTCACTCCCCGCATGATGTGCGTGGGCATCCTGACGGGCGGCGTGGATGCCTGCCAGGTACCTGCTGCCAGGGCTGCCCACCCCCTAGCAGGAGCCCTTCTTGCTCAGCCTCTTCCCACTCACACTGGGATGAGTTCTCCTTCCTTTGGGTATGAACAAGCTGCAGGCTTTTAGGCTGGAAACGGGCTGAGGTGGTAGGAGAACACCGAGCACGCCGCGGTTTGTTACTGAGAGCCTCGGGTAGCAAAGCCAGGGCCCTGGTTTAGCTTTTCCTTTCTGCCACTGGGACTCTTGATCGAATCATTTCGGTTGAAAAAGACCTTTTAAAGATCATCAGGAGCAACTGCTCTCAGCCCATGGCTCCAGCCTGGCCAGGACCCTCTGGAGCCCCTTTCTGCCCTCACCCAGCTTGGTGCCATCACCAAACTGAGGGTGCCCCTCGATCCCCTCACCTAGATGAGTGGTAAAGGTGTTAAACAGAACAAGCCCCAACACTGAACCCTTGAGGGACATCACTGGGGATTAACCAACAACTGGATTTAACTCCCTTCACAGCATCCCAGAGTGCTTGGGGCTGGAAGGGCCCTGCAGAGCTCAAGCCCCAGCAGGTTCCCCTGGCTCAGGGGGCACAGGGATGTGTCCAGGTGGGTTTGGAAACCTCCTGAGAAGGAGCCTCCACACCCTCCCTGGGCAGCCTGGGCCAGGGCTCCCTCACCTCAGCACCAAAGGAGTTTCTCCTCCTGTTCCAGTGGAACATTTTGTGTTCCAGCTGATGTCCGTCCCCCCTTGGACCTGTAACCCCATTTCCCCAGCTCTCTCAGGGCTCAGCTATCCAGACAGGTTCCACCCAGTGTTCCATCCAAGCCTTGGCGAGCCACACTGACGTATTTGTTATGAAATCACTCACTACCTCAATATTTGGGGGTTCTTTCTGCCTCTTGATCTCTCTGCAGTGTTTCCATTTCTTCCTCCACGCAGCGAGTTGCGCTCCGCAGCCACCAACAGCCCCCAACCCCTTTCCTTGGCCTTGGACTGGATGGGATTGACTCTTGTCGCTTTTGCAGGAGGAATTGAGGCTGATTGTCCTGTTTGTTGTGTCACAGGGAGACTCTGGGGGGCCCCTGGTCAGCGTGGAGCCCAGCGGGCGCATGTTCCTGGCCGGTGTGGTGAGCTGGGGCGATGGCTGCGCGCAGAGGAACAAGCCTGGAGTGTACAGTCGCCTCACCAGCCTGCGTGGCTGGATCAAGGAGCAGACAGGCCTTTAAAGGACCTTCTTTAGGGATTTAAAGACCACCTTTTAGGGCTTTAAGGACCTTCTTGAGGGCCTTCAGGGACACACTCAGACTCGTAACCACCGGCCCTGACCGAGCCGAGCGGTACCGGCGGCTCCTGCGGGCAGAGCACAAGCCCAACTGTGAACTCCAACCCTCCCTCTACCTCGCTGCCAGCACCAAGGACTCTTCCTCACCAGCCAGAGCTGCTGCTTGAGTTCAGACCCTTCCACGTTCGTTCTCACCTCTGCAGGTAGGAATTCCCTGTTTAAAGGAGTCTGAGGAAACATCCTTTCGGTGGGTGAAGCGGCTCCTTCGAAGGAGCGGAGTCATTCGAGGCACAGCTCTAAATGAAGCTTCCTAATCATGACAATAAAAATCGATCAGTGACAAAAGGAAAAGGACAAAACCCCTTTTTGTGTTTCAGAGGCACGTTTCACTGGCACAGGTTCAAAAAAAAAACCACCCACGCTGGCACAGGACCTCCCGAGCCTTGGGTTTGGTTACACCTGGGGGTAAAGGAGTTGGTACCATGAGGGGGGTGTTTTTTGGAGGGGGAGGGATCCCTTCCATGATCCCTCCCCTTGGTGTTGTCCCACACCATCCTCCTTCCATCCTTTGGCCGACTTGGCTGCTGGGCACAGCGACTCCAGGGCTGTGAGACTTGAAAGGGGGAAGTTTGGCTGCTGCAGGGTGTTGTTTCCCAACCCCCTGAGGGAAGGGGGATGGAGCTGAAGCCCTGAGCTGCTGCTGCTGCTGCCTTTCGTGGCTGACACATTCTCATGCTCCTCCTGCACCATCCTCATCCTCCCAGCGAGCAGCAGGAGGGCTGAGTGCCTTTGCTGGAGCTCCCAGCACCCACGGCTGGGCTGTGCCTGCCAGCAGCCTCTTAAGAGCTTTTTTTTTTGTAAAGGAAAAAGGAACACTGTGACTTGTGACTGTGCCGATTTGATTCTCTTCTCCTGTGTAGCCCTTTCCCTTCCCAAGAGCACACTCCAGGAGGGTTGGGTTAGCCCCACTCCTCTTCCCCCTCCCTCACCCCTTCCCCTGTAAATACATTGTTTTGTAAGACTCTGAAGTGGAGAAGCTCTAATAAACTGGGATCTTTTCTAAGACTCTGGCTCTGTGGTGCTTCAGGGATGGGCCCGAGCTGAGAGATGCTCAGGGAAGAGCTGAGCTCCAAATAAAACCACAGGGGAGATGCTCACGTGTCCCAGCCCCAGGTCTAAAGGGGGTAAGGCAGGAGCTGGCCTGGAGCCCTAAGAGATGCCCACCAGCCCCTGGCATCCCTCCTGACACGGGTAAGAGCGAGGGGCTGCGGGGGATGGAACGGGGAAGCCCTTTGGGATGGTCTTTATCCAGCTCTCTGTGAGGCTGGGAATACAATCACAGAATCATTTTGGTTGGGAAAGAGCTTTAAAAGCTGCTGGAGTCCCAGCCCTGACTTCACCCTGCCCAGCCCA
Organism: Urocolius indicus; assembly: GCA_013401255.1. Lineage (NCBI taxonomy): Eukaryota > Metazoa > Chordata > Aves > Coliiformes > Coliidae > Urocolius > Urocolius indicus. Next base: position 42,944 of record WBNH01002446.1, on the reverse strand, counting down.
GCACTACCCCACAGCCCTCAGCACCTCAGCCCCACGGCTTTGGGATCCCTCCAGGGCTGGGCACTGCCCCAGCTCCCTGGGCAGCCTGGCACAGGGGCTGACACCCCTCTGAGGGAAACAGTTCTGCCTCAGCTCCAACCTCAACACCTCGAGTTTCTGACTTGAGCTTTGGGAAACTCATCCAACCCTTCCCGGCTTTATTAACGCGAGGGGACCAGCGGGTGCTGCAGTTCCTGCAGCGTGACACGAGGGAGAGGGAAGAAATGGAACAAAGAGCGAAGGTCACGGTGAGGCAGCCACGGTGCTGCTGAGTGGGTTCAGTGGAGGCTCGTCGGGGCTGTCCGGCAGCGGCAGCGCTGAGAGCGGCTCTGCAAAGGGTTGGAGAGCCGCCGCTGACACCCAGTGGGTGCTCAGCCCCTTCCCCAGCTCACCCTCCTCCGCGGGTGCCGTTACCTGTGCCGGGGGCAGCTGCAGCTCCTGGGGTCGGTGCTGGTTCATCCTCCCCTCCTGCCGTTGTTTCAGCATCCTCTGGGGTGTCGATGGGCTCCTGCGCTCCAGGTCCGGCCCTGCAGGGACACACACACACACAAAACACACACCAAACACAACGAGGAGGGGTCTCGGCGAAGCTGGTGGTGGAGGCAGGGGGCAGGATTCGGGCACTCACGTGTGGAACAGCAGGTCATGCAGCCCTGGGGAAGGATGGATGGATGGATGGATGGGCATGAGAGGTGGGCACCAGGCGCCACCGAGTCTCACCTCCACCCTCCTTCTCAACCCCAGCACTCACGTGGGAGGGTGTCCCGGTGCTGGGCGAGCCAGCGCACGGCCAGGACAGATGCTGCAGTGGCCACCAGCATTCCTGCCACCGCTGCCCCCGTCACCGCAGGGTACGCTTCAAAGGGAGGCTCAGCTGCGGGAGAAAGGCTCCTGTCAGCCCGGGCTCCCCTCGGGGGTAAAGGGAGAGGAGAGGAGAGGAGAGGAGAGGAGAGGAGAGGAGAGGAGGGGAGGGGTGGGGAGGGGAGAGGAGAGGAGAGGAGAGGAGAGGAGAGGAGAGGAGAGGAGAGGAGAGGAGAGGAGAGGAGAGGAGAGGAGAGGCAGCATGGCACCCTCAGCCAAGGCTTGGCACAGCCCCACAGAGAACCCTGTGCCCCTTCCCTCTGGAACCTGGTGACGGGCAGCTCACCCTCTGCTCCTCAGCTGCACCCGGGCATGACCAAACCATTTCCCTTCTCCAGTCCAACCCTGCTCTGTCCTGCCTGTCCCTGGGGGAGCAGCAGCCCCCTCAAACCCCACTTCACCTGGCGTCTGCACCTCGGAGGGGTGCCCGGCCGTGCGGTGGTTGACGGCCAAGACCCTGAAGGCGTAAAGCACGGCCGGGTCCAACCCCCCCAGGCGCCGGTCACGGAAATGGGGCTCGATGTCACCAGCAGCCGTTTCCCAGGGGCCTGGCACCCGCCGGGGTAGTTTCTTGGCCTGACGTCGTTGCACCACGAAGCCGGTGAGGTTGCCGGCGCCCTGAGTCCGCCACTCCAGCCGCACCTCGGTGCGCGCCCGCGTGTAGCGCAGCTTGCTGATGGTGACGTTGGGGGGAGCAGGGTACCCTGCAGCAGGGAGGAAGGAGGTGAAGGATCTCTCTCTCTCTCTCTTAAGCTCATCCCGGTGCCCTCCATCATCCCCCTTGACCATCCCTCACGTTCCACTCGGAGGCGGACGGGGAGGCTGGCGGTGCCCACGGCGTTGGCCGCGGCGCAGCGGTAGATGCCGCCGTCCCCCGGCCACTCGGCTTCCCGGATGGTGAGGTTGAGCCACGTTCCTCCCCGTTCCAATCGGTACTTGGCCAACCCCAGTGTCACCTCCCGTTGCTTTGGGTTGTACCAAGCCACGGTGGCACCGGGATCTGCCTCACTACCACCACCACCGCCGCCGCGGTGCCGGCACGCCAAGCGCGCCTCGCCGCCCTCCAGCACCGCCACCTCGCTCCTCTCCACCTCCAGCACCGGCACCTCTGTGTGGGGAGCGAAGAGGGAGATTTGGGTAACAGAGAGGTGCAGCTCCTTGTGTCCCCCCTCATCCCATCCCATCCCAGGGATGAGCACAGCAGGGACAGCCCCAGCTTACCGAGCCACAGGCGGCACTCGGCGCGGCTGGCCCGGAGCGGGTGAGCAGCCAAGCAGGTGAAACCCCGGCCCCTCAAAGCGCTGCTGGCGGTAGCTCTCAGCACCAGGAGGGTGCTGGAAGGTGTGGGGTCACTCAAGGGGTGTCCCCCGCTGTCCCACCAGCGCAGGGTGACGGGTGGTGTGCCCCCTTCCCAGCCGCACCGCAGCATCACGTACTCGTCGCCTTTGGTGGCCGCGGCGGTGCAGGAGGGGCCGCCAGCCGGGAGCCCTGGCAAACGGGGAGGAGTTGGGGAAGGGGAAGGGGGTGCTGGGGTGAAACAACCCTCTCCAACCCCCCTCATCCCCCCCCAAAAAAAAAGGAGAGCTCCTTCCCTGCCAGGGTGTGCAGGGGCTTGGCAACACAGTGGTGCCGTGGGGAATCCTTAGTTTGGGCACAAGGAGCTTGGTGGAGGTGGCAGCCAAGGGATGGTGATGGCAGTGAGGGGGTCACCAGGGCTCGGCTGAGCCACGGATGGGGTGAGGAATGGGGTCAGGTTGTCTTTAGGAAGAGTTTTATCCCTGAGAGGGGTGTCAGCCCCTGTGCCAGGCTGCCCAGGGAGCTGGGGCAGTGCCCAGCCCTGGACGGATCCCAAAGCCGTGGGGCTGAGGTGCTGAGGGCCACAGGGTGTTGCTGGGCTTGAAAGAGTAATGTCAGGGTTGGGATTCCAGGAGCTTTTAAAGTTCTTTTCCCAACCCAAAATGATTCTAAGAAGGGATTTTGGATTGGGGGGATGGGGAGGGGATGGGGAGGAGAACCCATCTGCACTCACACAGCGTGACCCCACACGCAGCCCCCTGCGGCAGCGCGGGGTGGGAGGCCAGGCAGGAGAAGGAGCTGCCGTTCCTGGTGGCCACCCCTGGCTGGATGCTGCTGGCCATGGAAAAAGTCGTCCCTCTCACCCCTTCTTCCTCCTCCTCCTCCTCCTCCTCCACGGGGGTCCCGGGGCCTACCCAGCGCAGCCGTGCCGGGGGGAAGCCCCCCAGCCAGCGGCACTGCAGGGCCACGTCCCGCAGGTCACCGGTGGCCAGGGCAGAGCAGCTGGGGCTCCCAGCTGGGGGATCTGCAGAGACCATCAATGTTGGGGTGTGTTCACACCCCACTTTTAGCCCCCCTCTCCCCACGCACACACCCCAAATTCCTCACCAGGGAGTCACCATGGTCCCAACATCTGGCTTTGGAGGGGAGGAGTGGGCTGGTTGGCCCCGGGGTGACTTACAGTAGACGGTGAGGACGATGGTGGCCTGGGTACGGGTTTGGAGGTGGGTGTTTTCGGCCAGGCAGGTGTAGGTACCAGCCTGGGCACGGGCGATAGATGCCAGGACGTAGGTTTGGCCGGTGTGGACTTGAGAACCGTTGTGGAGCCAGATGTAACGGCTGGGAGGGTTGGAAGGAGCCAGGCAGCTCAGCACCACGTCCTCCCGCTCGCCAGCCGAGAAGCCCCCGTGCTCGGGGGAGAAAGGCTCCACGCTGATGGCCGGCTCGTCGGGGCCATCTGTGGGGACACAGGTACTCTGAGCCCCTGGATGGCTCTGGAACTGTCCCCCCTCATCCAACCCCTGGCAAACCTGGCTGCAGAGGTGGTGGCTGGGAGCACATCCATGGGATGTGGTGCCCATGGATGTACCATCACAGCTACAGCTGTGCCGTGGCGCTTGGTGGCCACGGCACGGTGGCATCTCCAGCATTTGAGGATGCTCCTACCTTAGGGCAATTTCCCCTCTTTGTCCCCTCCTGCTGCCCCCAGGGAGATGGGGCTGAGCCCCGGGGCACTCACAGACGATGTCCAGGTAGACGGGCTCGCTGCTGTGGTTGTTGACCTCGTTGCCCACGGTACAGATGTACCAGCCGGCGTGGCTGCGGTTGGCCGGCGTCAGGCGCAGCTCTGCCCCTGGATCCCCCAGTCCCGGGGGGGATGCTGAGGGATCTCCCCGAGGCTCCCGGTGCTGCCAGGAGAAGCTCAGCGGCTCCGTCCCCTCCCGCACGGCGCAGGTCAGGGCCACCGCAGCCCCTTCCGCCACCGCCGCCGCCGTCGGCCGCACGAAGGGCTTGGAGACGGGCACTGAGGGCACCGAGCTGTGAGTGACCTCCCCCCCAGAGCCACCAACCAGCCTTGCCAGGACTCACCCCTTTAGACCCTTCCCACTCTACCTGGGAAGGATATTTCCAGCCCAACCCGTGTCCTGGCTACTGAGAACATGTGCGAGTGACCTGGCTGTGGGCACGGGGACTAGCTGGAGTGGGCTAGTGACTGGGGCCGGCTAGAGGGCTGCTACATCAGCTAGTGGGGCACATCTCATCACTTATCGGGTTGCTCCTTTGCCTAGCATCACGCTCCAGTGGCTAGTGGAAGGCTCTACGGGCTACCAGGGCAGGGGAGCCCGCGGTGGGCAGCGAAGCCGTGCCCTGGGGCTTACCCAGGACTCGAAGCAGGATGGTGGCGTAGGCGACGCGAAGGCGCCCGAGCTCTGGGAACAGTCCCTGGCAGAGGAATCGTCCCTGGGCTCCCTCCCGTAGCTCCCGCAGCTCCAGCGTCCCGTTCCGCAGCGACACCCGGCCCAGAGCCGCCGCGGTCGCCGTCACCGCCGCCTCCAGCCCCGAGCCCACGGCCACGGCTCTCGGTGGCCCGGAGCCGCTCGCCGCGAAGCTCCAGAAGACGACGGCCGGCGGGACAGAGGCCGGGGGACCGCAGCTCAGCTCCAGAGCTCGGCCCCGTACCCCCGTCACCCGCCGCTCCTCGTACGCAGCATCCTCGGCTGCCAGCGGCTGCCCTGCCCGGGAGCAGCGGGTCGGGGATGGGGCTCTGCGGGACCCGAGAGGTTCCGCGGACTTTCTGGGAGCCGGGAAGGGAACTGGAGCTCCACAAGCCCCGGAGGGTGTTGGGGGAAAAGGGAATCAAGGCTCTGCTTACCCCCAGCCAGCGCCGGCAGCAGCCAGAGCAGCCACGCTCCGCGCCCCATGGCGCTTTGGCCGGCCCCAGCCTGGGCTGAGCTCCTGTTTCCCCACCGTAATTAAGCCGGGCCCTGATTAACCGTTAATTATTTACACGCCCGGAGGGAGACGCGGCTGGGGAAGGAACCCGACGCCGCTGCCTTTCTTCCTCCCCCCTCCCCACCTCGACACCTGCAATCTCGGGCCACACTCATCCCAGCAAGGACAGCGCTTACCCCCATCCATCCTTCCCCCTTCCACGGGGGGCATTTATCCCTCTTCCCCCACTCCTCTCCCACCATATTTTTGGGGGGGAATAAGGGGAAAATAAGCTGCCAATCCCCCCCCCCCTCCCCGACTCTGGTTGAAAACGTGTGGTTTGGGGGAAGCCAGCAGCAAGCTGGGTTTGATATTTCATCTCCCATCAAACATTCATAGGGGGTGGTAACGCCGCTTTATGCGGCGCCGGGCTGGGGGAGACACGGGGAGGCTGCAGCAGCCCTGCAAAGAGGTTTGAGGGCTTGAAATGCCAAAAAAAATATAAATGGGTTAAAACCGGGCAGCAGGGTGAGGGGGTGAAGGGCTGGGGGTGGGTTTGGTTCCCTCAGGGTCGGAAAGGAAGGAATGGGAAAGATAAAGGGGATTGGTGGGGAGGGCAGAGCTGGGAACCCACAGCAGAGGCAAGGCAGGGACCTTCGTCAAAAATCCTCCCTCGAGGAAAACGAGGGGTGAAACTCCCAAGGATTTTTGGGCAAAGGAGGCGCGATGCCAACCTTAGGAATTGCCACCGAAGTTCTGGTTTCTTCGGCACGAGCCGGGAGGGCGGCGGTGGATTCCTGCTGCCACCTAGTGAGGTGAATTCTGGGCTCGTAACGAACCTATTTGCTTGTTACCGGTCACTCCTTTCTCTCTTTTGTTTCTGCAGTAACTCTTTCCCCACCCCAAGCTTTGGCTGCCTGCAGACAAGCTGCCATTGTTTGAGGGGGGACAACTCCTCAAGCCAGGACCAACCCCAGGGTTCTTTTGTCTTCTAAACCATCAGACGACAAACCCCAACAGCTTTAGGAAGTGAAAGAAGTGAGAGATTTTTTTTTTCCCCCCTCTGTGACTTTGTGTTCTGTTTTCCACCAAAACATGGATTTAGGGGGCACAAAGCCCCAGCTCCTCGCTCAGTTTTGAAGCTGAGAGATAACTTGAGCATCATCTGGGTGCGGCTGCTCGATCTTGGTCTCCGGAGAAGAGATAAATAGAGTGATGGGGGTCTCTGGGAGAGGTTTCCAATTGAATCCTCCCCCAACACAGGGTGACAGCAGGGTCCCCAAGCTGAGGGGAAGGCCCTGTGTGTCCTCCTCACCCCTGGGAACAGACACTGGCCCAGGGTCTGAGGCAGTTTCTAATTGACCCCCCAATAATGAATGTTTCCATACGCTTTAATAAAGAAATACCCTGAAATAAAACCTCTTTAACAGCCACCCACAGGGGTAATTACACGTCAAAAACCCCACCAGGCTCAGCTCAAGCCTTTGTTTCTCATCATATCCCCAAAGTCTTGCACGGGTTGGCTCTGCTCCTGCCCAAAATCCCCTGCCTTACCTCGGAGGGTGACCTCACAGGGGCACGGCAAAGTCTCAACCACAGGATTTAACCCCTTTGAAATGCAAGAAAATAAAAGGGAAGGGATCAAAGGTAGTCGACATGGAAGGAGGCTTTAGGAACCTAGAAGGAGGTGTATTTTCGGGGGAGGAGGCCCTTGGCCAGGTCCCAGCGCACCTCCCAGCGCAGGGCAGCTCGTTTTTTATCGGTGGGTACGACGTAAGTGTTGGGAACGTAGACGTGAGCGGATTTGAGAGGAGGGTCAGGTTTGCAGAGCATCTGTTCCCTGATGCTCCAGCGTAGTTCCTGGTGTGGATCCTCCCCTGGGATTCGGAATTTCTCCCACTCACGTTTATATTCCAGGTATTTGGCCACTCGGTCGGTTTTTCCCCGGTTGCGGCCCAAAGGTTCGAAGCGAGGAGGGATGAAGGATTTGGGTTGTTCCATCACGGTGCTGTGTTGAGAAGGAAGAGAGCTCTGGCTCCCAAAATCCTCGAGGAGAGAGGAGGGATGATCCTCACAGAACCAATGCTGAAGGGATTCGATGCTGCTCCCTTCGATTTCCCCCTCGGAGATGCTGTCGGCCGCACTCATCCTCAGCTGCAGCATCTTCTGCCCGAGGCTCCCGACCTCGCCGTCGCTCTCCTGCTCGCTGCTCACCGACTCGTCAGACACCTCCACTCCCCCATCAGGTCTGTGCCTCAGCACCTTCCTCTTCATCACCAGCCTCCTGGATGACTTCCCACCCTCAAGAAAATGAGGGAGGGGTGGATGAACTCCTAAAGCAAAGGAGGGCTCGATGTAGGGATCCTCCCCGTGACGGGGCCGCGGCTGCTCCTCGCTGGCTCCTCGCTGGGTGGACGGTGGGCTCAGCTCCTCGGCATTCAGAGGGGCCCAATCATACCTGGTCCTCAGCCCCTCCATGATTTCTGCTCAGCTGCAAAACCAGAAATGAAACCAGAGTTAATTTCTAGCAGCTGGCTGAAGGCACGAAGACAAAGGTTCACGTGGTCAGCACCGAGGAGGCGCATGGATGGTTTTTATTCCCCCCTCGGGCTGCTTCTTTTTACAAACATGGTATCAAGAGTTGATTTGATGCAGATTTGGCTTCCACTTCTCCTCAACTGCACAGGAGAGAGAGAAATAGAACAGAGGGCTCATGAGTTAAGGACAGGGAGATCACTCAGCCATCACCGTCGCTGAGTACAACAGATTCCACTCGGGGAGAACTGGTTTGGATCCATTAACAATCAACACCAGAGTGGGGACTCGTAGAATTGAATCGTAGAAATGAGAAGTGAACCTTAAAAACACCTCTCACCACTTTTACTCCTGCTGGTTTTGAATCCCAGGGGCTTGTTTCGAGAGGATCTGATGCCTTCCAAAACGACAAGGAGAACGTCCCTTCTTTGGCAGAGCCAAGTGGATTGATCTCACTAACCCAAGTCCCAGAGAAAAAGAGGTTTAGAAATCCCAGACTAGGAGAGCTTCAGGCAGCTGAATTTGTGCACAGAAGGGGTTGCAGCTCAGGGAAGGCTGCGTGGGAGCAGGAGCTGGAGCGAGGGGAAGGAGCCGGCCCGCTCAGTGGGCACGGAGCCACCAGGCTGGCAGAGCCATCAGGTCCCTCTCATTTTCCCTCCTCAGCTCAGGAAGCAGAGAAAGCTTCTCTTTTTGCTGTGCTGGGGTGGTTTGGGTTGGGCTGTCTGCTCTCCCTCACTCCAGGAGCCACGTGGAACGACGGCACCGCTCACTGTTGAAAGCACACAGCCACTCGTGGCATTCAGTTGTTCCCACAGCAGTTCAAGTCACCACCTCCAGTCAAAAAACATCTTTAAGGGGATTAAAAAAAAAAAGAGCCCATTCTACCCTAAAAAGTTGAAGCCGTTTCTAAGCCTGCGCTACGTAGGCAGCCTGCAGCTTGCTGGTTTATTCAAGGAAGCCTTTAGCATCTGCTGGGAGCCTCAGCAGAGGGACTTGCAGGAAGGAGGGGGTATCATTTGCCTGCTTGAAGACACCCTCATCTGTAGGAGATCCTGAATTTCTTTCCCAGAGGTGTAGGAAGATTTGGCTTGTCACGCTGAATACTCCCATCTTGGAGCTAATCCCGTCTTTCCTCCTTTTGCAGGTGATTTCCCTCCATCTTCATTCCAACCCGGCAGAGAGGAAGCAGCCAAATGGCCGTGAGGGCACCTCAAAGCAAAAGCAAAGGGGAGGGAGGAGCTCTGCTACACTCCTGATCTCAACAAGTGGCTCTCACCTCACATCCAGGCCCCTCAATTTCAGCCCCTGGTTCAGCTGCCTCGAGAGAATCTACTGCTGCATCTTCCCCTGGAGTGACCTAGATGTGATCCTGACGTATGTGGGCATTTAAAACCTGCACCAAACGGACGTGGGGTGATTAACTTCCAAGTGCTGGAGTGATGTGGGTGGAGAGAGGAGCAGGAGAAACAGGGGCTGCAGGATCCCTTCTGCTTGTGCCAGTTTGAAAGTGACAGGACAGACCTCCCCGTATCACCACCACCGCTGTGTGATGAACCATCTTCTTCCTCATCAGCCAGAGGATGGAAAGCCCACAGATCATGGATGTGAGGAGGGAAAAAACCTCGTGGGACCCTTCTCAAAGTGAAAGCTGTGCACTGAGAACTGCTGGTAAGGCACTTCTCCTGGAGGTATCTATAAGGATCTCGTTTGTGTTGCTCTGGGACAAGATGCCTCTTGTCCTTGGCATTTGGTTCACACTAATTCAGTTTTAGTGAGGAGAAAATAAAGATCTGGAAAAGATTGGGCTGGTTTTGGCTGTTGGGTAAAAAGGCTGTTGCCTGGTTTTTTGGGTACGGCATCACTCCAGACAGCAACAGGCAAGGGCTTCCTCTCCTTAATCCTCACCATGGCAGTCAAGTTTCCCCTCATCCTGCAGGTTCCAAACCCTCCAACCAGGAAAAGGAGGAGTTTAACACCTACAGCAGCCCTGGGCTGAGTGAGGTGCCAAGACTCAAGTGCTACGAGAGCTGGACGCTGCTCCTGCAGCTACAGGGTGAAGAGTAAGGGATGGTTTTGTGGCAGTATTGGAGAATAGAGAGGTAAGCACTTAAACCATACAGTGATGGAGGAAAGGTGTGATTCACAGAGAGGTTGGGGTTGGAAATGACCTCTAGAGATCACTCCAGCAGCTGCTACAGCAGCAGTCAAGTTTCCCCTCATCCTGCAGGTTCCAAACCCTCCAACCAGGACAAAGGAGGAGTTCAACACCTACAGAAGCCCTGGGCAGAGCGAAGTGCCAAAACTCAAGTGCAACACAGCACGTTAGGGAGGGCTGGACGCTGCTCCTGCAGCTACAGGGGGGAAAAAAAGCAAGGGATGGTTTTGTGTCAGTATTGGAGGATAGGTGGGCAACCACTTAAACTATAGAATGATGAAGGAAAAG
>WBNH01002446.1:12188-24560 GCA_013401255.1 Urocolius indicus | reverse complement strand
GTTCAGGATGGAGCCTGGTTCAGGATGGAGCCTGGTTCAGGATGGAGCCTGGTTCAGGATGGGTCTTGGCTCATAATGGGACATGGTTCAGGATGGAGCCTGCTTCAGGATGAGCCTTGGCTCGTGATGGGATATGGTTCAGGAGGGATCCTGGTTCAGGATGCGCTTTGGCTCTGGATGGGGCTTGGTTCAGGATGGCTTTTGGCTCTGGGTGGGGTTTGAGGGGGCTGGTTCTAACTCCCTGCTGTGTCCTCAGGGCTCGCCAGGAGAGGTACTTTGAGTTCCCCTTGCTGGAGCGTTACCTCGCCTGCAAGCAGCACACCCACTCCCTGGCCTTCATCTACATCCTCAGGAACCTGCTCCTGCTTTTGTTCTTAGCTGCCACCTGCCTCTACCTGGTCTTCCTCCACCTCAACATCTCCTTCCAGGACGAGTTCAGCTGCTCCATCAAAACGGGGCTGCTCCAAGCGGAGCCTCACGTCCCCGAGCTCATCCCCTGCAAGCTGGCCTTCTTCTCCACCTTCCAAATCATCAGCCTCTCCATTGGAAGCATCTACCTCCTCCTCATCCCCTTTGTCATCTACAACGCCCTGCAGCTCTGCCAGTGGGACAAAGGGCTGCTCTCGGTCTACGAGATGCTGCCTGCCTTCGACCTCCTCAGCCGCAAGATGCTCACCTGCCCCCTCAACGACCTCAACGTCATCCTCCTCTTCCTCAGGGCCAACATCTCCCAGCTCAGCTCTTTCGGGCGCCTCAACGCCGTGGGAGCCCTGAGGGGCAGCGCGGGTGACAAGCAGGACATCGACACCGTGGTGGACTTCATGACGCTGCTGGCGGGGCTGGAGGCCACCAAGGGCAACCCACCCCGTGCCTGCAGCCCCGCAGCCCTCGCCAACGGCACAGCCCTGGGTAGGTGCTTTAGGGGAGGGGATTGTAGGGTTGTGGTTGGAAAAGAGGTTGAAGGTCCTGGAGTCCAACTGCTGAGCTCAGCCTGCAAAGCCCAGCACTGTCCCACGGCCCTCAGCACCTCAGCTCCACGGCTTTGGGATCCCTCCAGGGCTGGGCACTGCCCCAGCTCCCTGGGCAGCCTGGCACAGGGGCTGACACCCCTCTCAGGGAAACAGTTCTGCCTTAGCTCCAGCCTCAACCTTCCCTGGGGCAATTGCAGCCTATTTAGGTTGTCCATTGGACAAGCCCTTGAAGCTCACAGAGTCTTACCCCTACCCTCACCCTGCCCAGCCCAGCACTGCCCCATGGCCCTCAGCTCCACAGCTTTGGGATCCCTCCAGCGCTGGGCACTGCCCCAGCTCCCTGGGCAGCCTGGCACAGGGGCTGACACCCCTCTCAGGGAAACAGTTCTGCCTCAGCTCCAGCCTCAACCTCCCCTGGGGCAATTGCAGCCCATTTAGGTTGTCCATTGGACAAGCCCTTGAAGCTCACAGAGTCTTACCCCTACCCTCACCCTGCCCAGCCCAGCACTGCCCCATGGCCCTCAGCTCCACAGCTTTGGGATCCCTCCAGCGCTGGGCACTGCCCCAGCTCCCTGGGCAGCCTGGCACAGGGGCTGACACCCCTCTCAGGGAAACAGTTCTGCCTCAGCTCCAATCTCAACCTCCCCTGGGGCAACTGCAGCCCATTTCCTCTTGTCCTGTCACTCAGGAGAAGAGACAAATCCCCAGCTCACTGCAGCCTCCTGTGAGGGAGCTGCAGAGAGTGCTGCTGTCTGCCCTCAGCCTCCTCTTCTCCAGCCTCAACACCCCCATTCATTCCCTCAGCCCCTCCCCAGCACCCTTGTGCTCCATCCAGCCCCTTCCCCAGCTCTGTGCCCGGCTCTGGCCACGCTGCAGCCCCTCAGTGTCCCTGTGGCAGTGAGTGAGGGGCCCAGCACTGACACAGCCCTGGAGCTGCAGCCTCCCCAGGGCCCAGCACAGAGGACAATCCCTGCCCTGCTCCTGCTGCCACCCCAGTGCTGATCCCAGCCAGGATGCTCTTGGCTTTCTCGGCCACTTAGGCACACTGCCAGGAAGGTTGAATGCAAGTCTTCTTTCCCCTCAGGTCCTCCACTGGCAGATCCCACCCTGGAGGGGAGGCTGAATCCATCCACAGTGGCCCTAAACCTTTTACCAAGTTGACCTTGGTGTTTTTGGGGAGGGTCACCGGCTCCATTTGCAGCCAGGGACAGGTTCTGGCAGGCAGGGGGTGATGCTACTCAAGCCCAAGCGTGGGCAGGAGTTGCTATAGGAACAGAAAATGCAGCATGTTGCTGAAAATCAAGCTCAGGGCAAAACCAGGGGATTGCAAGGAAGGCAGCAGCCCAGCCTGCTGGGACTGAGGCTTGGAGCTTTACATGGTGTGGGGGGGAAGCTGATGCTAAGGAGGCTGTGCCTGCCCCCTCTTCTCCCCTTAGCACAGCACTGGGGAGATGGTGACAGGTCTCCAAGACAGAGCTCTCTGCCTCTTCCCCAGGCACCTCTGCCCTTCCTCCTGCATGGTTTGGAGGGCTGGAAGGGCCTCATCTGATATCTCCTAGACATCCCTGACCCATCTGAGGCAGCTAAGAGCTGGAACCAGGAGGGCTGGGCCTCCTTTCCCAGCCCTGACTGTAGTCTGTAGGCTTAAAAAAGTCCTGAGGTTTTAAAAATCCACCCAGACTGAGCTGGATTTAGCATCCTCATTGGCATGGCAACTGTGGTGCTCACACAACTGGCTAGTTACAGCCTTGGCAGAGAAAGCCCAAGATCCCAGTTTGCTACTGCCCAGTTCCTTAACTTCCTCCTTCTCCTCCTTGCCTAGAAACGAAGCCTGGAGTGGAAGAGATGGGAAAAGCCTCCCGAGACTCACTGGGCTCTGCCTGACCCTGAGGGATCCTGGAATCCACTTTGATCCAATTCTTCTGTGCCACTGTTGCTCCAGCACATTAAACTCCAGTTTTGCCACAGCCTTTGGTGACGTGACGGTGAGAAAGGAGGCTGAGGGCTGCTCCTCTCTCCTTTCCCCTTCCCACCCTTCCATGGGGAGAGGCTGGGGGATTCCCTGGGTGCCAGGAGCAGCACAGAGAGAGGGATTCAACTCCCATCTGTCCTGCTGCTTGTCTTAATTATCCTAAATAAACCTAATTGTCCTCCCTCAAGAGAGCTCGGAGCCAGGGAGAAGCAGCAACTCCCTCCCTCTGGCTCTTTCAGTCACTTGGTCACTTCCAGGATGATGAGGGTGGGATACAGCCCCTGGAAAACCAGGTCCTTCTCCCCACAGGCACCCAGCAAGCCACATGCTGCTTGTCCCAGGGTGTGGGGTTGCTATCTGACAGCTTCATCCCCTGGGTCTCACTTGCCCTAGGGAAAGCATTCATTGCCCAGATCCAGGCAAACGCATCCTGGCACTGGGGACAAGGGACAGAGCTGTTGTCTGGGCTCTGACAGTGATGGGTGAACAACTGCCAGGCAGAAGAGGGGGTGGAGGAGGCATCTGGGGAGCCATCCTCCCCAAAATGACTTGCTGCTGGTACCCAGGCAGCACCCATCCATCCACTAAAGTGACTGTCCTGAAGGTTCCACTTTTGCCATCTGGGGAAGAGTGGAGAGCGTGTGACCCTTTCCCCTCCCTGATTCCTGATGGATCCTAAGGCAGCAGCATCAGGCCATGCTGGGGGAGTTCCTTACCTGCAGGACTGCCATTGCCACGTTGCTCTGCTCCACTGTCAAGCCACATGTTTCCCAAAGCACATGTCCTGCAGCATCACATTCTCAGCTGTGCCCAGCCAGCAGCGTGTAAAGGATCACCCTGATGATCCATAGGCTCCAGGACAGTTCTCCACCTCCCAGAAGGTGCTGGAAGAAGAGACAATGTTGTTATGACCACTACAAAGACCCTCTCTCCAAGACCTTCCCAACAAAGCGGGACAAGCAGTGAAGAAAAAGCTTTTCCCCACTTGGAGAGGGAGGAAGGAAAGGGGGAGTGGATTTTGGAAACCCTTTGCCATCAGAAGGAATCTTTCCTCATGCAGGAGCTTGGGGGGTTAAAAAAGAAAAACTCTCAAAGAGGGAAATGTGTGTCAGAGCAGAAGCTGCTGGGAGGAACCAGGATTACAGGAGCAGCTTGGTGTGTGTGTGTGTGTGTGTGACACCGAGATGGCTCCCGCTAATTTTAGAGGCGCCGACTCGAGGTGTAAAGATATTCTGCTGGAGCTGAGTGTGGATTTGCTGGCCCAGCTGGGGCTGGATCCTGCAGATCTCCTGGGAAGAGGCAGATTACTTTCTCACAAGACACCTCCAGACTCTCCCAGCTTTGTGGAAGAGCAGATTCACCCTCCCAAAAAGGGGCTGCAGGAGCCTCCCCGACTCACCAGGCCACCAGCCTTGAGGATGACATCCATCAGGGCTTAGAGATCCTCCAAATCAGGTGTGTATGTGGGGAGGGGAGAAGGGGGAATATCCAGCAACAACAACAACAAAGCAGCTCTGGAGATTTCCCCAGAGATGGTTTTGACAGAGAGAGAAGCTCAATCCTCCCCCTCTCCCCTCTGCAGCCTCAGCACTCGGCTCCAGCCTACGCTGTGCCACCAACTCCGGCAGCAGCTCAGCTCCCACGTGGTGCCTTGGGGAAGCCAAAGTCAGCACAGGCTGTTGTCTGCTGGGAGGGGGATCCCCCTGAAGCCCCCTCCTCCCCAGATCCCCTGGAGAAAGGGATTGCAGTGGGACAAACTCTAGAGCTGATGGGGCTGCTGTCTGCAGCCACCACCCCACCAGCAGGTCCCAGTTGGGTTCAGCCAGCAAAAGCCACTGGCCTCAGTTGCCCTGGGAGAATCCAGGGCTGACCTTCAACTCATGTTGTCTTCTTAGTTCAGTTGGAAAAGAGCTTTGAGGTCAAGTGCAAACCATCACCCTGCCCAGCCCAGCACTACCCCAAAGCCCTCAGCACCTCAGCTCCACGGCTCTGGGATCCCTCCAGGGCTGGGCACTGCCCCAGCTCCCTGGGCAGCCTGGCACAGGGGCTGACACCCCTCTCAGGGAAACAGTTCTGCATCAGCTCCAGCCTCAACCTCCTGTGGGGCAACTCCAGCCTATTTCCTCTTGTCCTGTCATTCATTACTGGAGAGAAGAGACTGATTCCCCACCTCACTCCAACCTCCTTGTCGGGAGGGAGTTGGTGATGTTGAGGCCTCCATCCCCATCTACTGAGCAACAAAAGAGCAAGGATAAAGCCACCCTGCATGGCCTAGCTACCACCTTCTTTAGTTAATCAATTAGAACCCTGCTTAATTTATAACTTCCCTCAGTCCTGGGCAACCTTAAGGGAGTCAAAATCCCCAAGGAGCTGAGGAAGCAGTGGGATTTCAAGCCCTTCAACCCCCACGAGGGAAGTTACACAGAGGTTAGAGAACAGCTTTTTGGTTACAATCCTTCCAATAACAGGTCATCTCAGCCTGGCTAATAAATATGTTGAAGGGATGGGGGTTGGGTTTTTCCCATCCCTCCCTTTGCCAGAAGGGTTTTGGTGAGCATCATGGCAAGAAGGCTTCGGGAAAGGATGTTACATAAAGAAATGAGTCGGAGGAGAAAGAAGGGGAGGGGGGGGGGAAGAGAAAAAAAAGGAAGGGAAAAAAAAAAACCCCAACCCCTCACAACCCGAGACGCCGAGGAAGAGACTGGAGGCTATAAAAAGAATGTGGGAGGAGGGAAAGGAGGGGAGCTGCATGTGGCTCCCCGCTTTATGTAAAGCATCCATCGTCCCACGGTGGCTGCGGTGTGCTGAGGGCCAGGACATGGGGCTGGGGGTGAGGAGGGTGGACAAGGGGAGGGAGGCAGGCTGAGGGTGAGGAGGGTGTTTGAAGTGGCTTTGGGAGACTGAGGAAGGGCCGAAGTGGAGCTGAAGGAGTGAGGAGAGGGGCGGAAGTGGGGCTGAGGGAGTGAGGAGGGTGTTGAAGAGGGGGTGAGGAGGGCTGAAGTGGCTCTGAGGGGCTGAGGGTGTGTGGAAGGGCTGAAGTGGGGCTGAGGGTGTGAGGGTATTGAAGTTCTGAGGGAGGAAGGATTGAAGTGGGGCTGAGGGAGTGAGGAGGGGCTGAAGGGGGGCTGAGGAGGGGCGGAAGGAGGGAGAAGGGCTGAAGGGGGGCTGAGGAGGGGCGGAAGGAGGGAGAAGGGCTGAAGGGGGGCTGAGGAGGGGCGGAAGGAGGGAGAAGGGCTGAAGGGGGGCTGAGGAGGGGCGGAAGGAGGGAGAAGGGCTGAAGGGGGGCTGAGGAGGGGCGGAAGGAGGGAGAAGGGCTGAAGGGGGGCTGAGGAGGGGCGGAAGGAGGGAGAAGGGCTGAAGGGGGGCTGAGGAGGGGCGGAAGGAGGGAGAAGGGCTGAAGGGGGGCTGAGGAGGGGCGGAAGGAGGGAGAAGGGCTGAAGGGGGGCTGAGGAGGGGCGGAAGGAGGGAGAAGGGCTGAAGGGGGGCTGAGGAGGGGCGGAAGGAGGGAGAAGGGCTGAAGGGGGGCTGAGGAGGGGCGGAAGGAGGGAGAAGGGCTGAAGGGGGGCTGAGGAGGGGCGGAAGGAGGGAGAAGGGCTGAAGGGGGGCTGAGGAGGGGCGGAAGGAGGGAGAAGGGCTGAAGGGGGGCTGAGGAGGGGCGGAAGGAGGGAGAAGGGCTGAAGGGGGGCTGAGGAGGGGCGGAAGGAGGGAGAAGGGCTGAAGGGGGGCTGAGGAGGGGCGGAAGGAGGGAGAAGGGCTGAAGGGGGGCTGAGGAGGGGCGGAAGGAGGGAGAAGGGCTGAAGGGGGGCTGAGGAGGGGCGGAAGGAGGGAGAAGGGCTGAAGGGGGGCTGAGGAGGGGCGGAAGGAGGGAGAAGGGCTGAAGGGGGGCTGAGGAGGGGCGGAAGGAGGGAGAAGGGCTGAAGGGGGGCTGAGGAGGGGCGGAAGGAGGGAGAAGGGCTGAAGGGGGGCTGAGGAGGGGCGGAAGGAGGGAGAAGGGCTGAAGGGGGGCTGAGGAGGGGCGGAAGGAGGGAGAAGGGCTGAAGGGGGGCTGAGGAGGGGCGGAAGGAGGGAGAAGGGCTGAAGGGGGGCTGAGGAGGGGCGGAAGGAGGGAGAAGGGCTGAAGGGGGGCTGAGGAGGGGCGGAAGGAGGGAGAAGGGCTGAAGGGGGGCTGAGGAGGGGCGGAAGGAGGGAGAAGGGCTGAAGGGGGGCTGAGGAGGGGCGGAAGGAGGGAGAAGGGCTGAAGGGGGGCTGAGGAGGGGCGGAAGGAGGGAGAAGGGCTGAAGGGGGGCTGAGGAGGGGCGGAAGGAGGGAGAAGGGCTGAAGGGGGGCTGAGGAGGGGCGGAAGGAGGGAGAAGGGCTGAAGGGGGGCTGAGGAGGGGCGGAAGGAGGGAGAAGGGCTGAAGGGGGGCTGAGGAGGGGCGGAAGGAGGGAGAAGGGCTGAAGGGGGGCTGAGGAGGGGCGGAAGGAGGGAGAAGGGCTGAAGGGGGGCTGAGGAGGGGCGGAAGGAGGGAGAAGGGCTGAAGTGGGGCTGAGTTAATAAGGACATTGAAGGGGGGCTGAGGAGTGAGAAGGGGCTGAAGTGGTTCTGAGGGAATGAGGGCATTGAAGTGGGGCTGAGGGAGCCAGATGGGGCTGAAGTGGCTCTGAGGGTGTGAGGAGGGGCTGAAGCGGGGAGGAGGGAGCGAGGCATCAGCTCCGCGCCTCCGCAGCCCCTTTTCCCGCCGCCATCCCCGGGCGCGGAAGCTCCGCCCCCGTGTGGGCGTGACCAGGCTGTTTGAGGAGGACCATGTTGTTTGGGGCGTGGCCAGGCTGTTTGGGGGCGTGGCCATGCTCCGTTGCTAAGCGACAGCGTCCCCAGCACCGCCAGAGGCGCCGGCGCGGCCTGGCCGGCTCCGAAGGGAAAAGGTGGAGGGAACCGCCCGGGGATGGGTCTGAGGGGGCGGGATCGAGGGCAAAAGGGCTGTGTGAGGAAGCGAGGAAAGGGGAGGCAGCGGGAGCGAGGGGCGGCAGCGTTGCTCCGGGTCCCGCCGCCAGCCCCCGGGCAGCCGCCGCGCATGCGCAGTGAGCAGCGCTCTCACCCCCCCCCACCCGAGCCATCCCTGGGGCCGCGGGTTCGAGTCCCGCCTCGGCGCGTCCAGAGCGGGCAGAGGCTGATCCGTGCTCCACCGCTGCAGGGGGGAGGCGAGAGGAGCGAGCCATGGCCGTCCCTGTCCCCAGCAACACGCTGCGCCTGCCCGCTGGCTTCACCAACCTGCTGGAGGGGCTGGCGCTGGAGGTGCTGCGGGAGCAGCCCACCGACGTGGGGACCTTCGCTGCTCAGCACTTCCAAAAGCTGCTGGAGCACAGGCAGGGTGAGTGAGTGGCTCAGCCTGGCAGCATCCCATCACACACCTCCATCCCCTGCCCGTCCTGTGTGGCATCACACCTGCGGCACGTGCCCATCACCCAGGGCGTCAGGCCTGCCCCGTGTGCCCATCGCTCAGGGTATCAGGGCTTCCCCATGTGCCCATTTGTCCTACCTCCTGTGCCCATCACCCACTGTGCCCTGCCTGCCCCCTGCATCTGTCACCCAGAGCATTAAGGCGTCCCTGTGTGCCCATCACCCGTGACATCAGGCCTGTCCTGTGCATCCATCACCCAGAGTATCGGGGTTACCCCATCCCCTACGGCATCATGGGCTTCCCTCATGTGCCCATTTGTCCTGCCTCCTGTGCCCATCACCCACTGTGCCCTGCCTGCCCCGTGCATCTGTCACCCAGAGCAGTAAGGCTTCCCTGTGTGCCCATCCCCCGTGGCATCAGGCCTGCCCCGTGCGCCCATCGCTCAGGGCTTCCCCATGTGCCCATTTGTCCTACCTCCTGTGCCCATCACCCACTGTGCCCTGCATGCCCCATGCATCTGTCACCCAGAGTGTTAAGGCTTCCCTGTGTGCCCATCACCCGTGGCATCAGGCCTGTCCCGTGCATCTATCACCCAGAGTGTTAAGGCTTCCCTGTGTGCCCATCACCCGTGGCATCAGGCCCTTCCTGTGATTCCATCACCCAGAGTATCAGGGTTACCCCATCGCCTATGGCATCGTGGGCTTCCCTCCTGTGCCCATCACCCACTGTGCCCTGCCTGTCCGATGCATCTGTCACTCAGAGCGGTAAGGCTTCCCTGTGTGCCCATCACCCGTGGCATCAGGCCCGTCCTGTGATTCCATCACCCAGAGTATAGAGGTTACCTCATTGCCTACGGCATCGTGGGCTTCCCTCACGTGCACATCCTAGGGCACTTTGCCCCTTCCCTCCTGCCATCTGCCCTGCCCCACGTGCCCATCCTGTGTGGCATCAGGCCTTCTGCTTCCCCAGGCAGCCCAGATGACCCAGCACAGCAGGAAGCCTGGCTGGAGGATGACCATCTCTCCCTGTCCTCCATCCAGGTAGGTCATTCTCCATCCTTGGAGAAGTTTGGGTTGCCCAGGATGTCACTCTCACCCCCAGCTCTGGCTGCCCTTGTCCCTGCACCACCTCAATTTGAGGTTTGCCTCCCTTCTCCTCCAGAAACTAGAGGAGGAAGATGAGGAGGATGATGAAGAGGCAGAGGAGCAGGCTGGCAGCATCGAGGCCATGCCCATGGTAAGAGCACCCAAACACAGCTGCTGGGAGCCCAAAACAGCAGCGGGGGCAGCTGACAGCACCCACACCTTGTGATCCCACCCCAAAAAAAAAACCCCCCACCTCAGCAGGCTGCAGCAGCAGCAGCAGAACAAACCCACAGCCGAAGGAAGGAGGAGACCCTCTTGAAAAAAAAAAGGGAACAGCTCCTCAGGGGCCTGACCCCAAATTTGCCAACAGCTCCAAAAAAAACCCACTCCACCATCCCCCCCCTCTTCAATTTCCCCTCCTGCCTTTTCCCTCCAGGGAGGGTGATCATCTCCAATCCCACCCCCGAGGCCCTTCTTTAATGAGAGTTTCTATTAACGAGGTCCCCATTCTTATTAAGTGATGAGATGAAGGGGTGGGGGGGGAGGGTGTTGTGGGGTTTTTTTTTTGTTTTACCTTAAAAAAAAAGCAAAACCCCGGGTTTAGGAGCAAGGGCTGAGCTCCAAATGATATTTTCAGGCTCTATATTTAGGCCTCTGCCTCCCTGGAGGCTGGCAAAAAAAACTTTAATAAGCCTCCCTGCATGGAGGAGCGAGGTGACATTGCTCCTCTTCTTACCCTCCCCGTGCCCTCAAGAGCTGAAATCCCCTCACAGCACTTTGGGGAGCACAGGGGGGGGGTGCCCAAAAATCCCATTTCCCACGGGGGAATAGAGGTTTTTTTTCCCCATCAGAATAGCTTCCAAAACCCAAAGAGGTGATGGGATCTGTGTCTTTTTATTGAAGGGAGGAGGAAGGGGGAACTAAAGTCCTTCACCCTACTTTTGGGACCCCCATCTCTCCATCGTTCCTGTTGTTTTACCCAGGGGGAAGATAACCATATGTGACACACACACTGCAGTGGCTCCCCAGGACAAAAAAAAAACAACGGGAAGGAGAGATAGAGGAAAAAAAACCCTTTCAAGAGCTGTTTGAGGGCTGATGCCAATCGGTTCCAGCATGACCCTCCCTTCCCAGCACCGGCTGCCGGCTCTGGCTTCAGGCTGCCTACCCAAGGCACCTTTCCAACAGCAAATTCCCCTTATTTAGGGGTTGATTTTGTTGAAGCTGGAGGGAGGGATTGGGTTTAATTTAACACCTCAATGCCAGCACCTCAAAGCCACGAGGGTAGGTCGTTGCCCTTGTGTTCTCTCCATCTCGGCGACACCGAAGCTTACAAACCAAAAAGCATCATCCCCTAAATATCCCAAGCCAGGGAGGGGGGGTGGGGGAAGCGTCTAAAGAAGATTCAGAAACCACCAAAAAAAAAAAAAAACCCACAAGGAACCAAACCCCATCCTGGAACAGGCCCAAAAAGCCT
The DNA here is from genome assembly GCA_013401255.1 of Urocolius indicus. Classification (NCBI taxonomy): domain Eukaryota; kingdom Metazoa; phylum Chordata; class Aves; order Coliiformes; family Coliidae; genus Urocolius; species Urocolius indicus. The sequence goes on along the minus strand of WBNH01002446.1, from coordinate 13,677 downwards.
CTGTTAATGATTAGAAATGTTCTGGCATTTGGTGTCCCTCCTCCGCAGCCGCAGCCTGCGGGAGACGCCGGCGGCTCTGCCAGGGCCAGAGGGGATTTTTTGGGGGGGGGGGGGGTAACAAAAAGAGGGGTGTCATCCACTCTTGGTGAAACTGCTAAAGCTCCTCCCCCCTCCTCTTTTTATTCCTTGGGGTTCAGAGGGTTTTGTGGCAGAGGGGTTGAGCTTGGTGTTGATTTTACCAACTCGAGTCACCCTGAAAACCTTGTTCTGCTTGGGTACCCCCCCCCCCCCTTAAAACCACCTCATCTTCTCTCACCGGAACAAGTAAACCTAAAAAAAAGGTCTAAAAACCACCAAAAAGGGATTGTTTGTCCTGTTTTCAATCCCAGTGGAGTGGCTGACGGGGTGGGAAACAGCTCTGATGGGGAGAAGAGGGAATGGTCAAGGCTGCCCGGGTGCTGCTGATGGGGTGCTTGACCCCCCCACATCAAGCAGTGAAGGAAGGTGGTGTGGAGGAGATGGGGGTGTCAGGGGGTGCAAAGGGAGGTCACTGCCCACACCCCATCTGGAGTAACCTCAGGGATAAGGATGGGGATGGAGACAGTGCCAGGGCCAGCAATGGGGACAGTGATGCCAACGGGACCAGGGATGCTGCTGCTGAGGATGATGCTGGTGATGGCAAAGAGGAAGGTCAGGTGTCACCAGACCTCACGCAGGGCACAACCCCGTGTCCGAGCTCGGTTAGGCGGGGAGGGAGAGTGGATTTGGGGAGGCCAAACGGCGTCTCGGGGGGCAGGACGGAACCGGCGTCGGTGCTCGGAGCCCACGGGCGACTGATGCGGTTGCTTAGCAACCCCCAAACCCGGATTAGAGGCGAGTGAGGCTGTGGCGAGGTGGGGGGGCTGTGGGCTGCAGCCCCCCCCTCATTGCCCTGGGGAGGAATGGGGGGGGGGGGGGGAGAAGTATCCCCTCTTTTCTCTCCTGGGACCCCTTTCATTTTGCCCCAACACCTTCAGCTCTGAAGGAGGCTGCAGATAACCCCGATGGCTGGGAAAATGGCTGGTTTGAGGGGCTGCTTGGAAAACACCCCAAATTTAGGGGTTGGGGAAAGGGTATCGGACACTCCAAGCAAAGAAGTGACACTCCTCCCGTCCCAAAATGACACAAACTGAGCCCTTTCCCCTGCATGGAGCCCACGGTTGGGCGCATGGCCCCAGGGGTTCAGTGGGACGCCTTGTCCCTCCGTTACACACCCTTCCTCATCCTCATCCTCATCCTCATCCTCATCCTCCTCACCTTCCTTCAGCACCGAGCCCTTAAGTAGGTCGTGAAAGGTTTTTTTGGCTTGTCCTTCCCCTCCCTTCCCCCGGCTCCGTGCAAACGAACCAACCCAAGCTCCAAACTTCTCCCCCCCCACTCCCCTGCCCCCTTCCAACTCCTTCCAGCAGCTCTGAGGTCAAGCATCTCCCCCTCCCTCCCTCCCTCCCCC
>WBNH01002445.1:464100-506277 GCA_013401255.1 Urocolius indicus | reverse complement strand
CTCCTTGCTAAACCACGACAACTTATTACCTATCCCAAACACAGAGGAGAACTCTCCATAACAACAAATGCTGTCTGCAGTGATAATGACCACGTTCAGTTCAGAAGTGCCTTTTTGCCTGCTCAGAGAGAACCTGAGGCAGCCTGTGGCACACTGATTGCAGCTGCCTGGTTGTATGCCTCACTAGTAGTGAATGGTGTTCAGAGTACGTACCTCTTCTGAAGTACCACATAGACTTTTATTTTACATTTTATTTTAGCTTAGTTTTGTCTTGTACTTCACAGCGCAAGAAAAGGAGTAGAGTAGAAAGCTGAGGACAAGTAGAAACCCAGCTGTGGTTTCTTTCACAGTTTCTTCAAAACTAGCACCATGAAATATAAAGCTTCACGTTCTTATCTAGAAGATGTAAATTTTTCAGAATCTGATCTCAGGCTGACTCGCACCGATGGAAGACTCACGGCTGCACGGGGAGCTGCCACTGTCCATCTGCTTTACACTGATACAAGATTGCAATCAAGATCTGCGTCATCTCACCTTTGCCACACATAAATTAAGAGATCCCACACAACATTGCCTGTGCTTACTGAAATCTAACTTACTGGCAAATAAATAGTTTTAAGCCTTTTCCCTTCCACCCACGGATGAGAAATTCATCTACGTAAATGAAAAAGGAATTTCCTTATATTTGCTCTTTCTTTACAAAACAGAAGAACACCCTTGCAGTATGTTTATCCACATGTCTATGGAAAATGAACCAAATATACATCTAGTATATGTAATACTAGAGAGTTTCAATAGCTAAAAAGCTATTAAAATACACAGAATATATTTTCCATTATTCAGATACTGCCAATGCGTGCACTTAACGCTATATTCAATGTAATTACAAGCATTATAATAGTCACGTGAATATGCACTAATAATTACCTTGGTGGGTTCCTACCTGTCACTATTCATGAGATGTCTGTATATGTCCCTTGGGATTCATAAGGAATTCATAAGGATTCATAAGGATTTCAAAATCCAGCCACTAGAAAATTCATGAGTAACATGCCAAGTCACTGTTTGCCAACAGCCACTGCACAATTCCTGTACGCTTATAATCACAAGTTGCTGGTATACTAGGCGTCACGCTCTGTTTCTTCAAATCAAGCAAGTGCTAATAGGAATAACAATCCAATAACACCATCGACTCAACATGGAGTGCTGACTTTCAATAAATTTTAGCAAGATAGTCTTGGCTGGAAAACAACAGCAGTGGATCCCTGAAGGTTTCAGACTATTTGGCAGATGCCTTTCAATGTCAGAAAAAAATTGAAGTGCAAATCCTGACCCTTGTTGTTCTGTACACATATGCACCACATCATTGAACTCCATACTGACACCTCAACAAAAACACTACATGCATAACATAGTTTTAATACAAAAAGCATGAAAAAGAAAGCATCAATAGACTCAAACAGTATGTATCAACTTACATTCACAACTCCAACTCAGTGAAAATATTAGCTCATTCACAAGTACACAACTCAGTTACATTTCCTATGTCCTATACCATTGTTTCCTTAAACACAAGAAACACGAAAGAAATTAAATATTACATGTAGAACCAAGAATTTCCACTCAGTTTATAGAATTACTATTCTTTCTTGGCTCTTTTTGTAACTCACTTATGTTTTAGATTTACAATATAGAGATTATGTGCCAAAAGTGAACAGATGACAAGTCAGCAGAAGCAAAAGATAACTCCCACGTGGGTCCTTGTTTTAAATAACATTTAACCGAGTGGCTCAGGTCTACGGGTTAGATTTACTGCATTTGACTCACGCAGGTTAGTAGTTTTTAAGTATACTGCCGTCATCCAGTTCAACCAGTAGCATGTCTTTACTTTTTAGGGCTTATCTTCTCAGTGTCTTAGAGGAGGTTCAACTGTGAGCGAACACTACTCCTTCTGAAGTGGATGTGTTTATTAGCCACCAAACTAAATGAAGAAAAATTAGAATGCTCTTTGTTAAATCCCAGCTGAGCAATGAAAGCCACTGCTCGAAGACCAGCATGAACAGTAAGTTACACTTCTGCTGTCTCTGACAGATGCACTTGACAAAACTCTGCAGTTCTGGACCACCTGGTGTGGTCTGGTTTACGTTCATAATGGGAACTATCAGAGCGTTTTGGAGCACATCACTCATAGAGGTCAAAATCAATAAGCTCCAGTCAATGGCCTAATTTCTCTTACTCAAGGATTTACTTTGCTTGCACCAACCACAGTCAAGGCATAAGCTTTCTAGGTCTAGCAGGAATCTTTCAGGCTCTTCCAACTCTGAACCAAAAGGGACAAAGAGCTGACTTGGTTCCTGCATTAAAACTGCATAGAGGAGCAAACCCAAGAGGGAAGTCGTGGGAAAAGAACAGCTTATTCTTCCTTAAAAAGTGAGGCAGATTTTCTAGACAGGGTGCTGTCTGCAAAGCCAAGCTTCATATTTCAAGTGAGGAAACTGTTTCCTGTTTGTTTGATCCTCCCACTTTAGGAAAAGGGTACTTGCTAAATATGGCATCAAAGACATTTTTATTGTCATCATTACTTCCACCTGTCCACTGAAATGCAACTCCAAATATCAACTGAACTTCACACCCTGGGTGGCAATGGCATGCACTCTTGGTTTGATGTTTATGACATAAGCAGTATTGGTTGACATCTTGAGAACTATCTTGTATGAAATGCTGTTCTTACACAGAAGTAAAATGGTTTGCACCCTGTCCCTTAAGTAAAATGTTTGCTCTCTGCCCTATAAAGGCCAACACAGAACAGTAAGCATGTTGTCTAAGAGCCTAGATTATGCAGATTTCTTTTAAATTATGAGACAAGGATTCATTTCAAAGAAAGTCAGAGTGCCTGAAGACAGGAGTTTCAGGATTCCTCTGAAGCTATCAGTACTCCCATCAAATCAACACATCCTCTGCCTCTCTGTGAAAGTGCCCTGTACATATACACATATTGCTGTGATGTTTTTTCAGCTATTCACACTTTCTATTCAGATATAAATTTTCAGAAAAGACTTTTTGGGGGATAAGGTTTTGTTTTTAATAGAGTAACGTAAGATCTTTACTGGAAATTAATGTCTATAATAATTGCTGTCCCTACTGAATAAAATCATATCAATAAATGAACTGCCAAGCAAACAAAACAACTCAGTGAAAGTGAAACTAACAGTTGGGAAATTGTAATACTGTCAAATCATCATAAAATTTTACCAACTGTTCAGATAACTTCTGTGATTCTTTTTTTATCAGAAATACACTGAAGTATATAGTTGCACAAATTTTTGCTTCCTCAAATCTCCTGCATCATGAAACCTCAGAAAATCTGTCAGTGAACATAAAATTTGACTTCTTTCACATCAAAACATAATCACAAAAAAACCTCAAAAACATTTGAAGTAATCTATATAAACCGTTTCAAATAAACCTGATAACTTGAAAAATAGCAGAATGATACTTGCTTGAAAATACCTGGATCTTTTTATTCCAGCTAAAGATAGGACACACTTCTATTTCCCAAGCCTGGCAACCAAGTGACCCCCAGGGCAGCCCACAAAGACTGGTGAAGGTGCTTTCATAGAATCATAGAATGGTAGGGGTTGGAAGGGAGCTTTAGAGATCATCTAGTCCAACTCCCCTGCAGAAGCAGGTTCACCTAGATCAGGTTGCATAGGAGTATGTCCAGGTGGATCTTGAAGACCTCCAAGGAAGGAGACTCCACAACCCGTCTTGGCAGCCTGTGCCATGGCTTCCTCACCCTCACAGTGAAATAATTTTTTCTTACATTTAAGTGGAATTTTTTGTGTTCCAGTTTCATCCTATTACTCCTTGTCCTGTTGCTAGCTACAACAGAAAAAAAGAGATGTCCCAGTCTCCTGACACCCACTCTTTAGATATTTGTAAATGTTAATAAGATCTTCTTTGCATGCAGTGATTTTGCAGTGACAACAAACTGCACAGCAAAGGTCACTAACTGGTAAGTGACATGAGAGCCTTTCAAGAAGAGGGAAAATTCATAGCCAGATGAACATCTCTTATTCTTTTGCTTCTCCACTCCACTCCACTCTTCTTTTTGCTTTCACATCATTGGAAAACATCAAAGTAACAAGGCAGTGCAATATATCATGGAGCAGTTGTGTCACAGGACACACATTTCCCTGTCAAAATAAAGCCACATTTTGTTTCAGTGATACGCCAATACAGCAATATCAGATTAGTGAACACAGCATATCCTAACAGGAATAATGCAAAAATAAAACAAGCCTTGTGTTAGCTGATGTTCCCTGTAGTCCTTGTGTAAAAATGGTGTTGGAAAACGTGTAGACTTGACAGAGCTGTGAGATGTCAGGCTGTAGCCATGTTCGTACAGACTTCATGAATACATGGAGAGAACAGTTTTGCAATCAAATTGCAGGGTAGTACATTCTCATCTCTGGGCTCTTGCCTGAATATATTGATCTCGAAAAATACAGCTACTGATACCCTGTGCTTTGTGATTCATTGAAGAATTTTGAGCCTTTGAATCACCCTGAGAAATAACATCTGGAAGTACACTATGACATGCTATTCTGATCTAGAGGGCAAGCACTAACCAAAATCAGAGATTGTTATTGACTGGTTTGCTACAGGCAAGCTAATCAAAACACACTATTGGGTCTAAATCAAACCACTGAGTCCTTCATGGCTTTTCCCACACACTGAAAGGATCCACATGTATTCCAGACCTATCCTTAAGTTTGTCCCTTCCCAGTCCAATGCTGCCTTTTATTTTCTTCCCTCTAAATATCAACTGAAGCAACATGAAGTAGAAAATTCTTATCAAATAGAATACATTTCTGGCAGATGGTGAGCATGAAACAACAGTTTCCTCCTTCTTTACTAGTTACACTGAAATGGATTTACCTTAGCAGTGTCTTTTCAAAACTACTTCGAGTTCCCAAACTTTCTTTGCTGATGCAGCCTGGTTAGATCTAGAGTTGCTTGTACTTAACCTCTCCTAACTCCCTGAGGCTTTTCATCTTCAGACCTAAGTTAAACAGAGCATCAAACTTCTTCAGTGGTCTAATCTTTAAATGAGGTCTACTAAGTAGTTGAAAGCACTTTTAAAATTAGTATGCAATAATATGCTTGGGTTTTACACACCTGGTTTCCCCATGCACACTGAAGTAACTAGGCAGTCAGCAGAAGGCCTGGTCAAATTGTATTATTCATCCGGATGTGCCGCTTACCACAACGTTGCTGCTTACAAAACACTTTATATTTGACAGATCAACTTTTCCCTTACATCTACCCAAAAAAGAGATGGACTCTTTCTAAGATTGCTGTAGGTTGCTTGCACTTCACAGCACACTGAACACCAGGACATAGCTTGTCCCAACAGGCAAGCACAGTGAAGAGAAGACTGCTGCCTGCCAGCACCCACCTCCAAGCTGCTATTGGCTGCTTCAGGGTGCAGTATCAATCTGACATTTAAAAATAATGGCAAAACTGTTCTGAGTGTGTTATTCCAGATTTAGTGACCCGGTCCAGCAGCACTCATATAAAAGCTGATGTCTATGGAATAAGTAACAGATTTCTCTACAAAATATTTGGATTTGTGGCTTTTTACCAACTCCACAAAACAGAAAACAAGAAAAAATACTTCTGAGTGAGATATCCTGAAAGAAACAGATGCTACATTGATGAAGAAGATTTTGGTTTAGTTTTTAGGGCCTCTGTGAAAGACCTTTATGCAGGCAACTGACAGCACGGTACAGAGTGGGATTAAGTATTAGCATTCCATTACAACCTATTTTTTCCTGAAAATAGGAGGTGGCACTTCTGGAACAAGAATTTGTAGCACTTCGCAAAACTCTCTGGTTTATTCACCAAGGAGGTCATGTTTCATTAAACTAAGAAAAACAGATGCTTCTTCATTTTATCTGGGCACAATGGTGCAGGAGCTCCACTAGCATTGGGATAACCAGCTGGGGTATCCCAGCTCACCGGCAGCCCATAAAACCGCTACTGTGAGGCCTTGGCATTGTATTCAAAGCCACTTTTAAAATCCAATTTGGTAAACTGTGCAAGATATGATGTGTGGGGAGCACCATAAAAACCTTTAATGGAAACAGCAGGCTTGTGTTGGAAAAAGTTTCAGGAACCATATACAGCAATATAAAGATTTCAGCTCCCATAAGGCATCACAACCAGGACAAGAATACAGGGTCTCATAGCCTCAAATCTCACATGAGCTTCTGGGATGTTGTTTTCCACAAGAAAGCTTGCATCATCAAGTTCATAAACCAAACATTGAAATAAGGATAACAGAACACTTTTCCCCCTCCTTTTTTTATATGTTAAACCATTTGAGGCAAGGTGAGCAGGTTAGCCAACTGAAGCCCATCAGTAAGACAGGATGGCAGAGCAAGCTTCCCAGACTACATGTGCTGGAAAGCCAACACAAATGGAACAGGAATATGTAGCTTCTGCTGGGATGGTAACATTTAATGTCCTGTTAATTAATTATTCTTAGATAAATGACAAACAGTTATAAATCCTTCTAGATGGAAAGTGATCCAAAGCTGTCTCAAGGAGGGATATGAGCAACACTGAGGGCCTTTCTACCCTTTCTTTCTTCTACTACGTACTGATGTAATGATCATTCTTCTTTAAGCAAAAGCTCTGCAAATTTCTGCTAACATCACGTGCAGTGCTAAGTATTAGTCATTTCCGCTGAACAGTGTTCCAGAAGTACACATGGGAATAAAGCCTGCAGCCTTGCCCATGGTCATGAAGCAGCCCTGACTTTTGCTTTACTCCTGCTTCCAGACCCTAGTGATACAATGTACAGCTTCTCCAATGTATGGAGGAACTGCTGGTCAGCTACACTGGATACTCAAGATCCCAGTCTGTAAAAAAGGCTGCAGGACTGCAGGGAGGATCAAGGTACTTCTGTTTCAACAAGCCTAATGAGGGTTTCCAGCTTCCTTGGATGTATAGGCCTGTGCTTATGAGACTTTCTCTACTACACCATCCAAGACTCCTTAATATCATTCTCCAGCACAATATAAGCAGCAGAATATGGCTATCATTGTGTCATTCACAGTTACACAGATTTTGCCTGTTTATGTAAGTTAGTCACAGCTTTTCCTAGCTACTCTGAGCAAAACTCATTTGAGCATTCTGAAAGAATAAGAACAGTGGCTCCTAAGCAGGCCAAGAGAAGAACACTGTTGCAAAGGACCCCTTGCACATTGGATCTGGAAAGAAGCTTCTCTCTCCTATCTAAATATGAATGATAAAGTAAGTATTCAAAGGAGTGACCATAAATACATGCAAGCATTAAGACAGAACGTGGAACATCCACCACTATAATTAGATCTTAATTTCAAAAAGTTATATGAAACCTGGAGCATCAAAAACATTGGTTGAAGTATTTTTTATATTCATGTACAGTAACTGCACTTGCACTCCTGCACTGAAAGAGTAAAATCGATAACATCATCATTAGGGAATGTCGAAGGAAGGCAGGAAGGTAGAAAGGCAGGCAGGCAGGCAGGCAGGCAGGCAGGCAGGCAGGCAGGCAGGCAGGAAGGAAGGAAGGAAGGAAGGAAGGAAGGAAGGAAGGAAGGAAGGAAGGATTACAATCACCTTTACTCAATGCATGGTTTTTATTGAAGAACTAATACATTGCCTGGTTTTAACTACCATTTCGCATTGAAAAAAAAAAGGCATTGGAAAACACTGAATGACTTTTCAATGACTGTCTGGTTTATATTTGAACATACAGGAAACAGATTCTCCTAACCATCCCTTTTACCTACTGCCAAAAATATGAGTGCAGCTTTACAGCCAAAGCAAGCTGTTATCCACTCTTTTTATAATTCACTCCAAGTCGCTACATTAATGTAATATTGCAAATGAGTGCTTAAATTCAGCAGAGTCGGGAAAATCAAATGACAGAGTCCCTCTGACATGTGCACATGTTCTACAGACTTCCTATTGTGGACCATTCTTATGCTGAATTTTCCCAGCACAACTTAATGTTATTAAAACCTGAAAGTAAAATCTACATAAAAATGTAGGAAATATAATCTGACCCTAGAAAACTAAGAAAAATCAGCTTTGATATTTCTGTTTACATACAGCATCATTCTGTTCATATTCTCTGCTTATTAAAAAAAAAAAGTCACACATCCCAGCTAGTTTAAATATGTTCTCATTTTCTAAAACACTTTAGTTTTTGTTTCCAACAGAAAATACACTTTTAGACATTTGTCCTGGAGAACAGCTCTTGCACCTTACATAATGCACAATCGATGTATAGATGGCTTATGTACATGTAAATAATAATAATAAAAATATTCACAGATAAAATTTAGTGCATACATGCTGAACAACTGCACAATTCATCAACACACAGTAAATTCTCAATACTTAGAGCCCTTCAGAGTCACTGTCTAGGTAAAGGCCACATGGCCAGGCCTACAAAAACATGACTTCTTTGAAACCAGCTACCAAATGTGGATGCTTGCCATGCCACTGACACAAATATTTTATCAGAATCAGTAAAAGATAAAGCTCACAGCATCTTTAACACCATTAAGTGATAGATGATCGATTAATTTCCTCTGCCAGTCTGGGAAGAGTCCCCCAAGGGAGGGAGACATTGATATGTGCAGGAAGAGCATTTTCATTCTAACTTTAAAGCTGGTGAGATCAAAAGAACATCCAAAAGATACCATTTGCAGGAACAGAAATTACAAATAATAAGCCCAGGTTTCAAAAATATGACAAGCCTTTTAACAAAAATACATCACAATAGTTAATGTATTGTGACAAGGCAGAAAACACTCACATCCCAAGAGAGAGCACCTGAACAAACACTTATTATCCTGATCCAAGTGCAACCAAAGAGTTGCAGAGTTTATATGCTAATATACTTTACTTCAAAGATTTCCTTGAGCTACATCAGAAGGCATAATCTCTATGCCAAGAATTTTAGCAATAAAGAAACGGTGCCTGACAAACTGTCATGCTGGCAAAAGGAAAAGACATTGAATAGTGTTTAAAGATGTGGAACCTGTATTTCTCTTGAAATGGACTATTGACGATTTCTGTAACTGCAAAACCTGTATCTAGGTGATCTTTGTTCCCACATAGGACAAAATAAAATCTGGTAAAGTTTCATTTTCCTAAAGCAGCTACCGCTACCCATCTCAGTTTTTAAATTACTTTGTGCTACTGAGTGCTTTCCAATCAGGAATTGTATCTTCTGGCATCTGGCAAGAGAGATATGCAGCCGAAGCATTACAAAGAAAAGGTCCTGTAGCAACACAATTAACTGGCCGACTCATGTCAGCTGTGGGACTATTTATAAGGCTGCTTGAAAGAGGATTTTAAAAGTAAATACAATACAAGGAGATAAACTCAGGATTAATCCTAATAAGATGAGAGACATTCTGGAGAAACAGCAATGGACCTCTCCCTAGGGACTACCAAGAGAAGGAACAGATTTAAGTGAAAGACAGTGAATTTTGGGTGCTTTCTCTTTTAAAGTGATGTACATTTCTCATGCTATTGAAGTGAGACTGTAAGCCTTGTAAAAGGATCTCTGCATACTTTTACCTGTACCCAGAAGGAGTTAAATCAGAAGTCTGTTACCTTCAGCAGTAAATCTAGTTGGGCTAGATGGAGGATGAGGAATCAGATATGGGTCCATAGAAACCAGTGGCTGTCTTTCAGGTTTCAGATATGAGTAATCGCTGCTCAGCACCTGGTTTATCCTTTAAAAGCTTGCACATGTAATGTCTGTATCCCTCAGGATCTAGAGGCTCACAACACACGGTGCTTAAGATTTGTCAGTAATGTTAACAATTTATCATATTCTTGAAAATTACTTCATTTCAGTTATCAGTATTCATAGGTGATGCTCACTGTCCAGAGAAATTACAGGTTTAAAAACAAATATATATATATATATATATATATATATATTCCATATAGGAAAAAAAAAAAAACAAACCACATACTTTTGTAACTTATTACTCCCATGTCCCTAGAGTTTACTTACTGCTACTGAAACCTGCTGGGATGATTTGTTTGGCAGTAACATGGAAAGTTATGACATTTGGGAAAATGATGTGTGCAAAGAAAAGAGTAGGTATTTCGTGTTAAAGGTATAGTTTCTTCATTTGCAGACTGATGATCAAGAAGCAGACAACCAGAAGCTCTGATCAAGTCAGGATGTTGGGGTTGTTTGTTCCCCGTGCAGCAAGCACATGGGCAAGGGTTCCAGAACCACGGCTGGCACACTAACCCCTCTTGATTTCTAGATGGGGCTTAAACCAATTACAACATGTCAAAACAATGAAGCTAAAAATGAAAAAAAAAAATCATGCTTGATTATGCTAAGGATAGGAAGGTCTTTTTCAAAGGTATTGGGAACAATGCTTATCAAAATTACAAGACGGACATGAACTTACAAAAATGTGCAAAACATTGTTTCTAACACATAGACTACATAAAGACAGATGGCACCATTCTAATCACATAGTGATAGTCCCTAACTGTACTCTGTACCAGAACACTAAGATAATACATTGCTACCACAGTGAGGTGAGGTACCAGTTGTTCATTTCTCACTGTGAATAAACAGGCCCTGATGGCATATGGCATAAATCCTAACAGGCTTTGATAAAGAGATCTCTGCTCCATTAATAGCTTTTAATAAGGTCTGTAACACCCAGGACATTGCAAAAACCTGGAAGACAGTTAATATTGTGTCAATACTCAAAGAAGGAAAACACAAGTAATTTATAGGCTATGTATAATGTGCCATCAATACAGACAAGGAAAGGAAATATTTTTAGGGGATTCAATTGATACAGAACAAATGAACTGTTATTAAGTTAGTGCCAGACATCACTGATTTATGGAAAACAGATCCAGTGAAGCAACGAAGGTTTCATCCTCTGATGAGTATTACAAGTCGATGAGATTAAATAAGGGTTTACAAGTAACAGACACCAGTATTTGTGATATCCAAAAAAAAAGAAAAAATTAAAAGCTGATGCTAAAAATAACTAATACACATACATTCAAAAGACTGGTTGATCTCAGTCATCACCGATGTAGAACTGGGCTCTACTAGCAAAATCTGTATCGAGACTCTGTAAGAACAGATATCAGCCCGGTAGAATTAAAAACTAAGTTCCAGTGTTTCTACATGCAACATTACTACTAACAAAATCAGTTTAAAATTTTGTGGCTCACATTGAAATGATATCTTCAAATTGGAGAGAACACAAAAAGCCTTGTAATAAGCAACTAAAAGTGCAACTTGCTTAAGTTCTAGAGGAGCTCGGAGAACAGACTTTGCTACAATTTTGAAGTGTTTCCATTAGAAGAAAACACCAACCTTACTTCATCTAAGGAACATACTAAAAACAAAAACCCAAACTCACAAACCAGAATCCAACAAATTACCAATTTACCTATGGATAGGCAGAAAGGGTGATTAATTACCCTTTGGTCTAAATTACCAAAGCTAGCAGGTTTGATCTTCCACCTCTTGATATCAAGAGATTAAAAAACTGAAATCTTTCCAAAATATATACAGTAGCAAAGTGCAAATTGGTCTTAGCCACATACAGTGTACTGTCTTAAAACAGGGTAAGTGCAAGAAGTAAAATGACCTGTGATATGTAGGAGGATCTGACAACTTTTTCAACAGATCCTTCTGGTCTTACTTACTTTGACTGTACAAATGATATACTTTAAAAAGGGACAAGTATAGTTAAAAGGGAAGATCCTTTAGGCAATAGTTGTATTTTTTAATCTTTACCCCCAAAAAATAACACTAACATGTTACCAACAGTGAAAAGGTTTTATTTATAGAAATAAAGAAGAAAAATGCACACCATTCTTCTTTTCCATTTACTGTATTGTCTTGAATACTTACGGACTGCTTAACTTGCTGTTGCTGACAGGAGGAGAATGAAGTAGAATGTGTCCAGTACAGTACAACATGAAACTGATAACATTATCCTACTTGAATGTCAAGTTTGCTTTGGTAGCTCCTGAGTGATATGAAACCAGAGTGGGGGAAAAAAATTAAAAACCAAACAAAACAAAAATAAAACAAAACAAAACAAAAAAAAAACCACAACAAAAATACCAGCAACACTTAGGGAAGAAACAGCTAAAAAAAGCAGCTGATCTCAGGGAAGATATCAGAATCAAATTTAATCATATGCTAAGAAAAAGCAAGCATGTCTCAGGCAGAGTAGATTACCTTTGCAAATGAGCAGGCGCTGAAAGGAGTGTTTACTCAGTTCCCTTACACACTCACAGACTAGAAACAGAGCTTGGAAAGGACTGTTGATAAGAAGAAAGTAGGGAAGACCTTTAAAAACAGACAGGAAGCCACGTGGCAGTACAAATATCAGAAATATTGCACAGCTCAAGAAATTCAGTTGTAGGAACAAACTGTACAGCTAGATTAAGGAGGAAGGTCAGAGTAGAGTTACTAGAGCACTTCACTACTTTCCCTTCTATCAAAACCACACTGGCTCTGACAAAGTTTGCACAATGCCTGCTGGATCATATGCAGGATAAACAGCTTTGTCAGGCTGTGCTTGTTTGTTCAAGGTTACATTGCCTGCATTGGAAGCTGGAAATGCCACTTTCAGAAATTCCAGCAAAATTTCATTTTCTAGGACAAGAGCAACATCTTTGTCACTGATGGAATTAATACTACCAAAAATACAGAAAAGCTGCAGTGCCAATGAAGCTGTACTAACATGTGGAATGGTTGTCCTGCACAAAGTAAAATGACAAATCCCTTCCAGTCAGTGTGACACAGACATAATCTGCTACTAGTCTTGATATAGCTAATAATGAAAAAGATCTATGAGGAATTTATACATAAGGAATGAGAACATCCTTTACGAAAACCAAAGACGTTCAGATGAGCTTGATATGACCTAGTATCCTAATGTTGAAGGTAAAAGTGCCTGTCTAGGTATCTTGAAAATGGGGTTTGGTTTACAGACCAAGAAATACGCAGCCATTTCTTCATGGTCAACATTTGCCACTGTATGGGACAGTTTACTACATCTGAGGAGCCTGACTAATTACTGTAAACATCTAACCTGTTTCACTTATAAGCAGAGTTATTACTCTTATATAAATACCATCTTTATATATTGACTAGCCTTTTTAGTATGTAGAATATTCCTTTTCACTTCCTGAATTCAATGACAACCTGTCTCTTTTTTTTTAATACAGATAACTTTGCAATCTTGAATGTTCACATAAAAAACAGATTTTATTTCTTTATATACATACTCAAAGATTTCTGTATGAAGTTGGCCAATAGTCAGCAAAAAATGTCCAATAATAACAATTCTCTGGCCAGGACTAGCAGCAGAATAATGTGATCTTAGAAAAGAATCAACCTAAGGAAAATCAGACACAAACAAAACACAGTATGCAGTATGCACTGATGAAGGATTCAGCACATATGTGAAACTGGCACCGATCACCTTTTGTAACCATTCTGATTTTTCTTACATTCCTCAAAAGACATCTCAGTTGGCTATAGGATAGCCCAAGGATTACAACCAAAGTTACTGAAAAGGCAGTAGTCCTTATTCTGTATCATTTTATTTAAAAAAAATGCTCCAGCCCTGAAAACAGTTCACTGGCTCTCAGTGTGTTTTTTGTCCAATTGAGGTTTGTTTATTCAGTGTCACTGCAGTTCACACAAACTGAGCCTTACAAAAGCTACCTTGTCTGACTTGTCCACATTTCTGCATCAGGTGAGTACATGGGGGAACTTTCTTTCAGTATATCCACACTACACAATTTCTCTGGTTCAAAACATCAGGTAGTGGCTTTGCGCTTCGGGATAAACCATAAGAAACAACAGAGATTCAAACCAGAAATCTCTCGTAAGGAAACAGTAAGGATGAAGAGGGTACTGTATGAACACTTCACAAAAAGTGTATTATTGAACTCGTGGTACTGCCAAAACTCTGGATAGTTTCACCCCTTGACTGTGCTCTGAAATTTCAGCAACATACAAAGAATTCATTTTCACTTTTTAATCTTATGGATTAAATATATTTGAAAAAAAAACCACAGAAGAGATCTCCTAGTTTATAATTCATGTATCAATCAGTTCATGTATCAATGAGCAACTATTTCCTCAATGTTGATTTAACAAAATTCATCACTTCAAAATGCAAAGATTCTGATATTTGCACTAAAATAAATGGTTCCCAGTGCAAAAGCTGTCATACTTCATGAAATACGAGGGCAGCTGTCTTTTCTAGGAAAATAAAATATTATGGAACTCATAAAACAATAAGAAAATTTCAGACACCCTAAATGAAATGCAAAAGTCTGCAAAGTCTATTTCTGTGGAAGAGTCTTCCTGCCATTACTAAATATTTTGCCTCTTAATTCTATGAAGACAGGATAATGCGGAAACAACCAAAGAAAACACAAATCATTTCTGATATCTGGGAGACAAAAAACCCACCACTTTTTTCTTTATTTTTACAGTTAGCCACAAGTGGGAAGCACTACTGAAAAAAAGAAGCCATGTTTTCTGTTTTTCTGAAAATAATGAAACCTCAACAACCTTTCTACATATATATTCTTCTGGCATGCTGTTCAGAAAAAAAAAATTGTTATAGATCTCAAGGGATCTTGAGAGTACCAAGTTCCTCACAAAATGTGCTCAACAGTTGTCAGAATTGGACTTTTCTAATGGCTCTGTATTTATTTATTTATTGACTCTTCCCATCCTGATTCAGTAGCTAGTAGAAACTGTAAAATTATAGGGAACACAATCAATTTGTTTTGTGGTCTAAAAGCCAAAATTTGGCTACCCTTTAAATAAGAGAAGGGCAAGGGAAAGGCATGGTGCAAAATTATCTTGCCTTAAACAAATGTACAAAATAAATGACAGTGAAGTCCAGAGAAATGAAGGTACAAGGCAGAAGTAACATATAAGCAGTAAAATAATTCTTAAAGGAAGTACCAGCACTTGTGCACCTTGCTAATAAGACACAAAATATGGCTGGCTATCCTTTTATATTTAATTTTACTACAGTCAAAGTGTTCAGTACACTCTCCAAAGACAATTGTTGCTCAAAACAACACAGGAAAAAGGAAATAAAAGCTTTGACATTCACAGGCCACTTCTGACTTAACACACGTAAGATACATGAGTAAAAGACAAATTCAGACAACAATAAATTTATTCCAACAAGCTCTCCAAGAGGAAAAAAGTCTGACTTAGTTCTTGGGTTTAGCCTCTTAATACTACCTCTATGGAAACAATAATGCCTGCAGGTCTGGCAAAATTTTTCATTGGAAGATATTATCTCTTTGAATTGTGTAACATATGCCCATCCATGCAGCTGACCATGGAATTACTTCTTCATTAAATTACTAGCTTCCTCACAGAGGACAGCCCACAATATTGAAGAAGTCTTACTCTTAGTATATCTGTTAAAACATGGCCCTCCTTGAAAATAAGAAAATCTTTTTGGAACAAGGGGTCTCAGGGACACTGCGGTTAGCATCTGCCACCTCGCATGAAGTACTCCAAGCACCACACTTTCCAGTGAAATAATTGATAAGAAAAAGATTCAAAGTCATATGTATGCTTGCTTGCAACCAATTAAATAGTATAAAAGAGATGGGAGGAATCAGAGGTTAAATTCAAATATAAATTCCTTTATTAACCAAAATTTGAGGGCAAGGGAGAGTACATGTAGTCAGTACAAATGCTAGAACCACACTGTACTTTTCCTAAATTTAAAGCAGTTTCCTCCTGCTCAAGCCCCATTTAAGGAAACGTGGCACACTGCCAGCTGCACTAATTAAAATAGTTGCAAATAGCATCCCTATGCACCTTCATCACAGAACTTTCCAGATGAGAAATGACATGCCTGATTTATATCAATATGATCAGACTAAGATATACTGAGATATAAAGTGGCTAAAGTAACTGTTTGAAGTCATATATGTGCTACAGTGGAAAATGAGAGCTGAGACGTGGGAGATTTTGAGCTACCAGTTCCAGAAAGGTGCCAAATTTCAGAAAGAACCTTACCTAACTTGAGAAATGCTGCATTTTCCAAATTAGAAGAATTCCTCTCTTTTAAATTAAAAGCACACCAAAACCTTTTGAGATGTGGCTGGGAGCAATCCACACTGACATTGCTTCAGCTAGATCTAGATTTGCAGGGAGAAGGTGGCGCTGAGGAACATCCCAGCCCATCACCTAGCCTTTGGCTCTATGCACAAGGGCCCTGCTGCCTCCATGACAAAAGCAGCTCAGTTGGTGGAAATGACGTGTAACATGATTTCTGTTACTGAAAAGCATGGCTGTGGACCTGTACCCAGGAGGGTATCCTCAGTATCTAAATTGCTTCTGGCACCAGGAATCCATGCTCCTAATGGCATAAAGATACTTTTTAAACCATTACAAGTTTATTTCCTAAAAGCAATCAGGATTCTCCATGGAGCAGAGCACAATTTATACTAAGAAATATGGTTAAAAAGGATTATATGTTCCAAGACTGAGAAAAAGGGCAAATAAATTCTTCAAATTAAAGATATACTAGTTTCCAATCCTGTCCCATTTTTCAGCTGCTCATAGTTTTATCAAACATTTATTTTGACTTATTCCTATTGCTCAAAGTATAAAGGTTGCTATATCCAGCTAACATGCATATATGTGTTAATAAAATGTGAATGAGCCACATCAATGTTTTCCAGAACACCAGATGAGAATTCTTGTAATTAGGGAAGATTTCTGGCAAGTGTTATTAGTTTGGCTTGTTTTATTTAGACTTCTTCTGAATTAAAAAATTAACTCTATATCGAAGAAAATGAAAGCTTTTTAATTTTTTTATTTAATTCCGTGGTCCCCACAATACTTTGTCAGAAACTCTCTTTCATGATTCGGATTCTTAAAGAATCTCCTGACTTCATGCGGAATGCCTGTATATTCCACTGTTTCAATACTTAATGCCTTAAGGGAGAAAGCATTATTAAATGCAAAATTAATTCAAAATTTTTAATTTTTCAAATATAAAATCTAAATTAACACTAAAACATCATAACTTACTTCAACTGTTATGCCGATATTTTACTATGTGAGTTGGTATTCATATATCCAAGGCCATGCTGAATCAGAGGGTAGCTTTAACACTTCTAGGATTTCAGTCAAAAAAATAAAGTTAGCCCAGAGGCAGGCGAGTCCAAGCAAGGAGAAATTCAGTTGTTGCTGAATTTAAGTTTTGAGTCCAAGAGACAAAACACTGAGATAAATTTATTCAGAAGGCATGGATATGGACATAATCTGTCGGTTTTTTTTTCATTTTCCTAAAGGCATTTTACTTCTGACAGCTCACTAGTTTTCAAACTATAGAAAAATAAAGCACCTATACCTATTAGGTCAATGGAAACAGACCTACCTACATAAGTGAAAACATTCCAAGTGATGCTTGTCTTTGCTTATCTGTCCAGGGTGTCTAGGATCATAGAATCAGAGTTCTATTCCTGAGAGCGCAACAAAAGTAGAAAAATGAGCAGCTTATACAATGGTTTTCTACTCAAATTCATTTTCAATTTCTTATGGACTAAAACATTATGCAATATAGAAAAAAAACACTTTAGTATGATTAAAGTACAAAATCGTATCTCAAAAAAATCTAGCTTAAAGTTGACAATCAGAATGGAAGACACTGATGAATAAGGAAGTTGCAAATCTTTACAGTCTAGTCATACCTCAAATTCTGTGTTCAGTTTTGGGTCTCTCACCATGAGAAGGACATTGAGATGCTAGAACATGTCCAGAGACAGGCAACAATGCTGGTGAAGGGTGTAGAGAACAAGTTGTATGAGGAGTGGCTGAGGGAACTGTGGTAGTTTAACGTGGAGAAGAGGAGGCTGAGGGGAGACGTGATCACTCTCTACGACTATCTTGAAAGGAGGTTGTAGTGAGGTGAGGGTCAGTCTCTTCTCCTGTGTAACAAGGGATAGGATGAGGAAATGGGCTTAAGTTGTGCCAGGGAAGGTTTAGATTGGCTATTAGGAAAAATTTCTTCACTGGGAGAGTTGTTAGATACTGGAACAGGCTGCCCATGAAAGTGGTTGAGTCATCACCTCTGGAGGTATTTAAAAGACATGTAGTTGTCCTGCCTACGGATATGGTTTAGTGGTGAACTTGGCCCTGCTGGGTTAACAGTTGGACTCAATGACCTTAAAGTTCTTTTCCAACCTAAGTGATTTCATTAATATCTCAGTATTATCTTAAAAAAAAAGTCACCTGAAAACCTGTATGTATGCGTTTACTGTATTTCTCAGTCCTTGGCTGGCAGTATTATGTTATTTGCCTTTCCTCAGCACATTCAGCACCTCAAAACACTTGCTATCAGATACAAATTTTATGTACTACCTGAACAACAGTAAAGAGATATAATGATGGGAACTGAAAACAACTTTTAAAAATGTATGGCCAACTAGCAGCTTTTAAATTACTTTGCTACTACTTTTACCATAAAAACAATGAAAAGCTGTATCAAAATCACAGCAAGAGTATACTGAAAAGCAGGGTAGGACCCTGATTCCCCAGGCATTCAGGCTTAGGTGTCTCTCTTCCTGAACCTGGAATTGCCATCTGGTCCAGCCTGCAATGACCTCAGGCCTAGGACGAATTCCTGTAGTTTTAAAATAGCAAACTTACATATGAAAGTGCACATACACATCTCACACCAGAAATATGCCCTGCTACAACATCATTACCATTCAAGTCAATGGGAGTTCAAATATGTTAAAATTTTTACAACAGAGCATTTGATGTACACTCCCTGAAGCTTCTCTTAAATTTTATTTCCATACTTGTGGCTAATACAGGTATGATTGCAGCTTTTTTTTTCCTAATATTAGTGTTATACTCCATATCTGGGAAGAAATAAAATTCTAGGTGGTAAACACAAATCATACTTTCACTGGGACAAAGTTTTGCTCCTTGACAGAGGTGGAAGGAAAGAAGTGCAGCAGACTGGATCTCTCCTGTCCTATACAGCAAACACAAGCACATTTGCTAACTCAGGAGCATGTTTCACAAGTGCTACGTATGAACAAACTCATCTGGGAGGGCAAGAGAATTTGTACAAGGGCATGCAGCTAAAGCAGAAAACATGTAGGCATATCTAATTGTGGAAGAGCCAATCTTGGGCAAGATTTCAAATGCCTGTTGAGTATAGCAGCTATTTTAAACTTCCTTTACAATCTGAAAAGACTAGTTCCCAAAGTTTGAAAATGGATTATTTAATTTAATTTTATTTTTCCTGGCATTTTATTGCGAACACTCTTAAGACTGTTTTCAGGTTAAGAAAAACAAGCAAAGGGAAAATGCACAAGTTAGAGTTCATTCTTCTTGAAATTTAGCCCAGAATTGCTAAGTGTTAATCTCAGGAGGAAAAGCAAACTAATTCTGGAAGAGTAGCTCTGATTTCAAGCCATATGACCCATTTCTCACATCTCTCATAGATTTCATATAGTTCATGACAATATACCATTTGCACAAAATTCCAGCAAGATTTTGTTCATTAAATATAATTATTTTAGTAAACTCTCTCTTACTAAGCTTTTCAAGAACATATGCCAATAGCAGCATTCCTGAACTCCTAGCTACTGACTGAATGTGGTTATGGCAGATGAAATTTTGATTTCCTGAAACATGAGTTAAATCAATACATTAATATATGCTTAGAAAAGAAAATAGGGGCTTTTCATGTTAACTAGTAAAATTTTTCATGTACATAACCATGTCACCAGTGACATTTCATGAACCCATCCATTTTGACACATAGGCTGCAAATCACATCTTGTTTTCCAAGTACATTGTACACATGGTTAGCAAGTCATGATTCTGTGTGATATTCTCCATTGTACACTAAATGGACCATGGTTTGTTTTTAATTGACTCTCATTATTATTTGCTTGTATTCATTGGAGGAAAAAAACAAGAGAGAAAGGTTCTGTTCTTGTTTCACTAACCTGTTTAACCTTCTACAAACCATAATAAAGCTTATTATGTTTGTTACATTAGAAAAAGTATAGAGCAGATGCTTCAGAAAGCTACACTAATAACTCATCTATCTACACAGGGAAAAAAAGCAAGGGACTTCTGTTACTGCAGAGGAAAACATTTTCTGCAGGGCATCCCAAACTCCACAGCTCAGCCTTTCTATTAAGGTGTGCCTTTAACCACCTCCTCCATGAAGCCCACTGTGGTTTTCACTCCCAACCCACCCTTGGCCTATGAAAACACAGTGTTTAAACTAAAGCCTCCTCACTGTTTTGGGGTTTTTTTCCCTCTCTTTCCTTCTCTCCTTTGAAGGCTGATTTTATTCCCAGTTCCCCAGTGAGGGTAAGCCCTTCTGTGCCTTCTGGCTGATGAGCAGATATAATATTCCATGTGCCCCTCAAGTTCTAACACCAGCCAAAGCTCTCTGTAGTTAAAAGTACTTGGACTTCCTCTCTCTGTGGGACAAAAGCAAATATGTGGAATCCATCTCCTGCCCCACAATCTGTGAAAGAACTCAGATTCCCAGGCAGCTGAGACCTCTGCTTTTTCCTCTCTACTTCTACTGTAACAAACCCCCCCCCTAAAAAAAGAGAACAGAGAAGGAGAAGTCACATGAAGACACACGAAAAAAAGAGGCAAAGACAATTAAAAGTATTTGAAATTAGAGCTGATCTGTAAGCTGATCCTTGTGTATAGACCTCTAACCTGTGCTGAGTCTTTCCAGGTCAGTGGAACACTTGGATAAGGAGTTATATCGATCTAAAACAATGGCAGAATCACTGTAACATGCATAGACATGAACATCTTACAAAGCTGTGTACCAGGGCCACAAGCAAAATCCCCCCAAGTCAAAGCAGAACAGGTGAGGGGATAAAGACAATCTCTCTCTCTCCATTGTCATGACTCTTAAACAACATGGAACAAAAAGTAATAAAAACATTACACTGTCTGATCCTGTGTTATGCTAGGAATTGACATTTTGGACAGCAAAGTGCAGGGACTTTTGCCTTTATGATCAGGACCTCTTGAAAACAAGCATACAGTGTTGGCACTGTATGGCACTTCTGCAATAAGCTTCCTACATCTTGGCACAAAGTTGTGGAAGTGCTGAGCAAAGAAGATGAAACGAGCATTTGCCAGGCCTCACATGCTAATCCTTACCCTTTCTGTTCCAAATCCAAAGCACATTTATTGACCTCAGTTTCTCAAACAAAAAAAGGCATATGACGACATCTGTACTTCATGCAAGAACTAAATACAAGAACTTTAAATTTGTCAAAATTAAATTAAAATTTGCCACTGTATAGTGTGCTACCAAGATACCTACATATACAGTCAAACTTCAGCTCTGTGTGGAGACAGAAGTATGAGTTTTACTAAATCAAAGGCATGCTATTAATATTAAACTGCTTCTTTTCAGATTAACAAGTGAGGAAGGTTCACTTTTAACAGGCTTTTTTTTAAAACACAAAAGCATTGAAGACCTCAAGTAATTTTTTTTATTATTATTACTTTCTATCACACCCAAAGTCCTATCATTCAAATTAAAGACAAATATTTATCGTTCCAGTTCACTGCTATTATACCAGCTATTTTCCCCCCCTGCAATCACTATCCTTTTTTTCCTTCTTTTTTTTTTACTTTTTATGGCCGCACTGCAAAAATACAACTGACACGTAAGGTCAGTGCTGTGCACAAAGCCAGCACTGAATCAGACTCATGGGCCTGATCTGCACCATGGTACCTTTCTGAAAGGCAGTGTGCAGCTCAGCCTGCAGTGTTTTGCTTGGATGTCATACAGGTCTCTGAAGGGGAGGAGAAAAAAAAAAAAAAAAAAAAAAAAAGAACCACCTTGTTCCTTGTTTTCATTCCAGACGTGTTTACATTAAGGCTTTAAAGATCCCCACCAGCAGGTTATTTCTAACCCCCAGCCTCCTTCCCGCCCCCATGCCCCTCTCCAGCCAGCCCCTGGAGTAACAACCTGCCATTCTCCTAAACGGTGAGCGGGGGTTAAACATCTGGCCATAAATTGCCAGTGCTGCAGGCTTCCAGCCATAAATATTTATCCTTAGTTGGAGAAGGAAGGCAGAAATGGTTAACTGTATTTCAGCCCAACTCTGTTGGCATGGCAGTTTTGGTAACAGCATCATCCCTTGGCATCTAGACAAAACTGTCCGAGAGACCCGTTTTTAGCTGAGGCTATGTTTGTAGCAAATTAGCCGGTATTTGTCTGCCTGACTCTAATATGAGTCATTAAACTTCACCCAGCTTTTCCTCACAAAAGAGGCAAGTACAACCTGGCAGTAGGTAGTTACTTGTACCTCACTCACAACAGTACAGATGGAGCGAAGTAGAAAGTTTCTAATACATCTTCAGGGCAGTGATCACAGTTTCACCTTGTATTGTGGAGTACACCGACCAGTGCAGAGGTCCTTGGACAGCAGGTCTAGGCAGTGTGTACAAATGATCAGTACTAGGGAAAAGCAAAACAATGCGTATTTTCACATTGCCTGCCACAATTCTGCTTACTCAGCCAAGATAGCCAGAAATGCAGATTTAATCAGTAGAAGACTCAATGCCAGCTGATGAGGTCTGCTGTGGCTTTTGCTCATCACTCAGTACACGTGGCACGGAACAAGGAAACTGTTTCAAGTAACACAAAGATGTACTTTAAATTTGTGAGCAAGCATGACAGCATGCTGACTAATAAGCTACATAATTCTGATTTTAAGGACTGGCTTGTGTGCCTCACTGAAGCCCAAGGAAATTTCACCATGCATCTTAAGGCCACTACATCTGGTCCTCATTCCCCTCAGGTGACAACTGTACCACACCACCCCAACTGGCAAATACTATGTTCCATGTGCCCTGACTTTTGTAATTTGGATTGCTTGTTTTATGTATTATTAAAGTGACAGAAATCATTACGAAAATGCACTTGAAAGAAATTTAAACTCAAAGGTAAATATCCGGTTTTCTATCCCAAATGTGTTTGTTGGTTTGTTTTCTATTTTTTTATAACTTCTTCCCCTCCATGTATTTGAATAAGATATCCACATGGCTATTTTTATTTAAATTTCTACAACAGCACTTACCAGGCTGACAGACTCTCATTCCTGAGCAACTAATGTCAATCTCACTAAAAGCCTACAATTCTAAAGCACAAGTATAAAATCTTTCATGAGCACCACATTTTACAGGTAGCCGTTACAGGCCTACACAATTCCTAACTACTACCTAAACCCAGCCTATATGCCCACTACAACCATGGTCCCATATACACCTGTTCTTGAATATTAAAAAAATCACATATATGACATCAGTAACTCAATCTTACATTACAATATGCTTTTGACTAGGTATCTGTAACAGAAATCATCCTTCCAGGGCTTTTAATTTCACAGGAGATTTATTTTTATGCTTCTAGCCCATTAATACAGTGCCAAGGAACAACCATATATTGCTTATATTTAAAGCTGTAAACTTTTCACTGAAATACATGTTTAAAATTCTTAATCTATGAAGCAGTAATAGGTAAATCTGCAAAAATCCAGAATTCTTGCAGACAAAATGGTCCCATCAAGTCACATATACTTTCCTTCTAACATATCCTTGGTAAAAATTTTGGGCTAGAGGCAGTATATCTAGTTTTAGTACAAACTATCACATACATATTCTGTATTATCTATGAACTTGCAGCAACAGGAACATCTCAGAAAGGGATATAAAGGTTTCAACCTCCATGCTCCCTTAATAAGGGAACATAACGACTGCTAGGACAAAAAACATCCTACTTTTGCCTCATGCACAAACCCAACAGCCTTCTACTTCATTCACCTATTTCGCCTTAACTACTATCTTAACTTTGTCTTCACCTTTACACGTTAATTTGTCACAGGACATTGTTGGAAGGTGTTGGATGAAATATAAACTCTCAAATTTTATGCTGTCTGTAAGTAAGAAATTTATTACCGCTCTTCTGATATAGTTAGTCCATGACAACACTCTGAGTAAGTATTATTTTTGGCTTTGGTCACAGTAATATTTGTATGCCATTTTGTTGTTTCGTTGTTTTTTTTTTTTTTTTTAAGTGCTTATTAAGATCATGAACTGAGGAGGAAAATAATTTCCTCAGTGAAAGCCTCCAAAATTGAAGAATGTCCTCAGAGTGAAAACTGCAGCCTTCAGGAATCTTTTTGAAATTCAAGTCATATGTTGGGAAAATGAAAACAGAGATGAACTTGGCCCCTACTTAGTTAAATTAGTTCAAAGATGTCAGTTTATCTCCCATCAGAAATCTCATTTAATCTATTCATCTAGGGAAAGCATGTGAATGATTGCAAGAATTAGCATAGCCTCATGTCTGTTCTGAACTGCTAGAAAGGTAGCAAGAAAGCATATTTTTTAGGTCAGAAAAGTTTATGGTCTGATGTGCTATGATAATATCTGTGCAAATGAAGACAATTTATGGTAGCATTAGTTTTTATTCCTTCAGGACCATACCTCACTTGCAGGACACCTGGAATTAAGCACAAATTTCCTGATAGATTCAACAGAAGGAGAATCAGGTTGGACAGAGGTTATATGAGTACAAAAACAACTAAAAGTTGTATAGAAGTATAATAGTCAGAGGCCATCAAAGATTTCTGCCCTGGAAGATGAAACATTCTAGGAATCTTGAGAGATTCTCTCTCTCATTCTGTGGTCTTTCCCCTGCCTCTTATTTCACTCAATGTCTTTCAGATACAATGTTGTATGTGTTCAAATCTAAATAGCAGGATCTTTACAAAACTTAAACTGCATTTCAATACCAAACTATCTATTTCTAAATAGCTTCTAAAAAATCTTCATTATTTATTGTGGAAAATGAAGGTAAAATATGTCAAAGAAAACAAGTCTTATTTGGGCTTCATAGATTTAGAAAACAGTTCAAGAACAGCTTATTTGAGTGAAAGTGGGATCCGTGTAATAATGCGAAAGTAAGAAAGAAGTTCATAGAATCATAGAAAGGTAGGGGTTGGAAGGGACCTTTAGAGATCATCTAGCACAAGCCCCCTGCCAAAGCAGGTCCACCTAGATCAGCTCATACAGGAATACATCCAGGTGGGTCTTGAAAACCTCCAGAGAAGGAAACTCCACAACCTCCCTGGGCAGTTTGTACCAGGGCTCCCTCACTCTCACAGTAAAATAGATTTTCCTTATGTTTAAATAGAACTTTTTGTGTTCCAGCTTCTTCTCATTACTCCATGTCCTGTCACTAGATATAATAGATAAAAGGAATTGCCCAACTTCCTGACACCCACCATTTATATACTTACAAACATTAATGACATCCACCCTCAGTCTCCTCTTCTCTAGACTAAACAGACCCAGTTCTCACAGCCTTTTCTCATAAGAAAGATACTCCTATCCCCTCATCGTCTTGGTGGCCCTGTGCTGGACTCTCTCCAGAAGTTCTCTGTCCCTCTTGAGCTGGGGAGCCCAGAACTGGACACAGGACTCCAGATGAGGCCTCACCAGGGCAGAGCAGAGAGGGAGCAGAACCTCCCTGGACCTGCTGGCCACACTCTTCTTGATGCATCCCAGGATGCCATTGGCCGTCTTGGCCATGAAGGCACATTGTTGGCTCATGGTTAGTTGGCTCATGTCAACCCAGGTCTCTCTCTGCAGAGCTGCTCTCCAGCAGGTCAACCCCCAGCCTGTACTGGTGCATGGGGTTGTTCCTCCCCAGGTGCAGGACTCTGCACTTGTCCTTGCTGAACGTCATGAGGTTCCTCTCTGCCCAACTCTCAAACCGGTTGAGATCCCGCTGAATGACAGCACAGCCTCGTGGGGAATCAGCCAGTCCTCCCACTTTGGTGTCATCAGCACCAAACTCTGTCCCCTCATCCAGGTCGCTGATGAAGTTGCTGAACAAGACTGGCCTCAGAACCGATCCCTGAGGAACTCCACTGGCCACAGGCCTCCAACTCAATTCTGTGCCATTGATCACCACCCTGTGGGCTCTGTCATTCAACCAGCTCTTGATCCACCTCGCTGTCTACTCATGTGAGCCACATTGGCTGAGGATGAGCCACATTCTGATGAGGACGTTATGGGAGACAGTGTCAAAAGCCTTGCTGAAGTCAAGGTAGATGAGATCCACTGCTCTCCCCTCATCTAGTCAACCAGTTATGCACTCATAGAAGGCTATCAGGTTTGTCAAGCATGATTTCCCCTTGGTGAATCCATGTTTCCCCCTGATAACCACCTTTCCCTTCATACATTTAGTGACAGCATTCAGGATGAGCTGTTCCATCACCTTTCCAGGTATGGAGGTGAGGCTGACTGTCCTGTAGTTTCCCAGGTTATCGTTCTTGCCCTTTTTGAAGACTGCAGTGACGTTGGCCTTTCTCCAGTCTTCAGGCACCTTGCCTGTCCTCCATAATTGTTCAAAAACTATGGAGAGAGGATTAGTAATGACATCAGCCAGCTCCCTCAGCACTCTAGGATGCATCCTATCAGGACCCATTGACTTATAAGCATTAAGCCTAGACAACAAGTCTGTAACCTCTTCCTCTTCCAGCCAGGGCAAGTCTTCTGCTGTCCAGGCCATCCTACTACCCTTGCTGGACTGGACTTCCCAAGGGCCAGCCTTGGCTGTAAAGACTGAAGCAAAGAAGGTATTCAGAAGCTAAGCCTTCTCTGCATCCTCCATCACCAGGGCACCCTCTGTTTTCAGCAGCAGGCCCACATTCTCCCTAATCTTCCTTTTGCTGCTGATGTACCTGCAAAACTTCTTCTTGTTTTCCTTAACTTTCCTGGTCAAATTTAATTCTAAAAGGGCTTTAGCCTTCCTGGTTGCACCCCTGCATGCTCTGGCAAAGTTCCTATACTCTTTCCAAGAATCCAGGCATGTTTTCCACCTCTCATAGATGTCTACTTCCTCCTTGAGTTCTTGGGAGGAACCTTGTAACTTTTTCAGATTTATACCTGTTGCATTTTATCCTTTAAATAATGAAAGCTTAGGTAGGCATTATAACCATTCCATACTCAAAAAATATCTCTGCATTGGCACAATTTTATGACATTTAATTGTGCACACCATATCAGACCTCTACCGGTATCTACACAGTAAGTTACTATGGACTGACTCATTTATTGAATCAAGTGCCTTAGGCTGCATACTCCATATAAAAGCCTTTGGTAGAAAAAGAGTCAATGTGTGCAGCATGTTTATTTTCTGTTTTCTTGTGCTCTCTTTTGCTTCATTTGGAAATCTCTCCTTTACTGACTATCAATGTGACAGAAAATCATGTCAGCAGGTAGTACCGCTAGTATTAGTACTATTAGTACTGTATAATTAGTATTATACAGTAGCTCACAGGATAATCTAGAACACTAAGAGGAATACAGAAACTACATTTTTCTGTGTTTAGCATTCATAATAATAAGTTGCTATATTAAAACAATTTGTCCCAAGGATTATGAATCTTTGTGAAACTAGCAAACAATGCAGCAGCTGCACTACATAGTGTGCAAGTATTACCAAAACCCAAATACCCTAGATGTCCCTACCCTAAACTCTTGAAAATGAAGGCAGGTAATTTTTAAAACTGCATAGTCAATGTCTATTACAATCATTTTTTATTAAAGATGGTTTTTGAAGTAGTAGGGTAATTTTTTTTTTTTTTTAAATTAAACTTTGATCTCATTAAAAGTAGAATTTATAAAGATTACCAAACTCAGAAATATATTTTAATAAGCAAATTTGTGAATGACCAGCAAGATCATGCATGTTAGAAAGGGATGGAGACTCCACTACCTTCCTGGGCAACACTACAGTACAAGCCAATAACATCCTTTCCCCAGTCAAGACACAGCAGATACCATTGTTGCATTCAGTTTCTTCTTTTCCCATCATTCTGCAGATACATTTCTGCTGTTCTACAATTAGGAAGGTAACACATTCACTACTGGAGGAATTTACTTTTGCTAAATTTGTCCTGTTAACATTGTCATGTTAAAATATTACAGCTCAGTCCCCGTGAGGGGAATATCTCTTTAAATGCATGTCATCTGATTTCAAGTCTGTAGCAATTAAGAATCTATCCTATCAAAATCCTCTATTTCCTATAGTATAATTGGATCATTTTTGTTGCAGTTGAGATGGATCAAGGAGATTCTGATGGTAGAGAATGACATCTTCAGGAGTGCATGACCCATTCCTTTTGTGCATCAGAAACACTGAGAGGACACAAAGACTGAACCGGCATAAAAGACCAAAAGGCAATGTTTGCTGAGTGGTTCAGACTACTAAGCACTTGCTTTCCCCCTACCAATCAGGACAATGCACCCTCTGTCAATGCCAACATAGTAGAATTTGTCTCTGTGTGTAAAGTTCTGTCACTGTTTTAAGAATAAATGCCTTTGATACCTTTGGAGTATTTTAGAGATTAAGGAACTCTGCTGGGTTCTCATTGCTGCTTCTCCCATGCCACAGACAGGAACATAATATAATAAAGATTACTGTGGATAAAAATGAGCTAAGATAAATGTGACAGGACACATCTGCCATAGACTTGCAAGGTTCAGAACAGTTTCCACAAGCCTACTGTCTCAAAACTGATGCAAGTCATTAGGCACAACTAAGATGAAGACAATGCTATGCAGGAAGCTTCTACTTTGAATGTCTGTCTCTCCCTAATACTTCACTGTACAGCAAATCTTGCACCACTAGGAAGAGGATTAAGTGATCTAGTATATTTTTCAGACCCTACAATTTAGATGAGGAAGAGTTTTAGAAATACTGAGGAGGACTAAGTTCTATGATTAAGTTCTATATTCATTCCATATTTTATTTTTGGTTGGTCATGGGTTTGTTTCCTGGTTTTCCTTTTGCACTCTTCCTTGAAGTACCTCTGATTAACAATACTCATTTGAAAATACTCATTTTCAAAGCCTTTCTTGGCATGACCACCATCAAAGCTTAATTATGTTTGACGTTAAAGATGAATATACGATTTTAAAATGCAGCTAGGGATATTGTGAAAAACAGGAAGAAATGCTAAAAGGAAGCAAGAAGTTTTCCATTGGATTAAATGTCACTGTGGCACAGGTGGCAACCACGAGATGGTGGAGTTCAGGATCTTGTGCAGTAGGGACAGAATACCAAAAGCAGGATCACAACCTGTGACTTTAGCAGGGCCAACTTTACCCTTTTCAAGCAATTGCTAGATGAAATCTCATGGGATAAGGTATTAGAGGATAGAGGGGTCCAATATAGTCCAATATAGTTGGTCTCTGTTCAAAGAAACCTACATGGTTAAACAGGGAACTGTTGGGAAAACTTAAGTGGAACAAGAGAGTCTATAGATCACGGAAGGAAGGGATGGCCACTTGGGATGAATATAAGACTGTTGTCAGAGGATATAGGGAGGAAACTAGGAAAGTTAAAGTCTCATTGGCTTTGCACTTTGCAAGAGAGGTCAAGGACAATAAGAAGGGTTTCTTCAAAAACACTGCGGATAAAACTAACACTAGAGGCAATGTAGGCCCACTGTGGAATGAAGCAGGTGCCCTGGTGACAGAGGATACAGAGAAGGCAGAGGTACTGAATTCCTTTTTGCCTGTGTCTATACTGCTGGAGACTGTCCTCAGGAGTCCCAGACTCCAGAGGCAGTCAGGTTAAAGTAGCAGTTTTGTTTTGATTGTTGAGTCTCCTTCTCTGGGGACATTCAAAACCCACCTGGACAAGTTCCTGTGTGATCCACTCTGGGTGGTCCTGCTCTGGCAGGGGAGTTGGACTAGATGATCTTTCGAGGTGCCTACCAGCCTATGCTGTGTTATGTGATATTGGACATTAGGTATTCCAAGATGTAGATCCAATAAATCTAGTAATCTTTAAAGAAAACCAATCTTATACAAATTTGTCACTAAACCACTGAGAATACTGAAAAGAATATTCTCTCTAAGGCCAACAGTTCATTTTTGCTAGCTCTGGAATCTATATTCAAGTTTCAAGCTCACAACTTTGGTATTTAGTATCCAGCCTTATAACTTTCTAGTCTACCATCTCTTTGTCTGTATGCATCAGATACTTTGGAGACAGCATCCACACACTTGCTTTGAGAACAGCTATTACAGACACGTAACAATTACTTTTCTTTGTTGACTGTGAAATAACTACCCAAACTAAAAAATCTATATCTATCTTAACCAAACTAAGAAAAAGAAAACATGTAGCTATGTTTGGGAGCTCATTAGCAAAAAGTACAGACATATAGACTTCCCTTGCACAAAACCTCTTTCATCAGTATCAGATATTGAATATTTTCTGCATTTGTCACCTTTCAGGTCTGAGTTTCCAGCACACTCCTTGTTACACGCAATTAGCCCCATGCCAAGGTTTGGTACATTTTGTAATAAATCCCTGACCACATTTGCTTCAGGCTTGGCAGCTCTGGAAAGGCTCTATTCATCAGGGCAGCAGCAAGCCACAGTACTCACCACACTGCAGAAGTCACTCGCAGAATTCCAGCACGCTACAGATTTCAACAAGCCATCCTCTCCCGCCTCCTCTCAAACAGGCTGACATATGACTGTGATTAAGTAGGATATGAAAAAGCTCCAATCAATTTTTCTCTTTTTCAATTCTCACTTCTCTCTTTCCACTTCTTTTCCCTCCACACTCCTCTCACCACCCCACCCCACCCCCCCCCATCCCAAGGAAATTCTCCCAGCACTGCATGTTAGGTAGGAATCCATATTTTTTGTCTGTATTTTAAAACAGTAACCATCTGTTACTTGCAGGAAGGCTGCCTCTCTTTCTCAGGTTTCTTCAGCTCAGAGCACTACCCACATAGCAAAGCATAAGGCTATCTCTGGCCTGAGAAAGCTTTCTGCAAGGCACCTGAAAAGAAGAGCAATACCAATGGCAGCATGAATAAGCACTGGCCAGTGGGTTATATGTTCACAGACAATACAAACAGATAATAAACTTTACATTTTTCCAGCATTCACAGATACAATGACAAAGAGTGTGCTGGGAGAGGCACTGCACAAGCACACAAGCCACAGAGAGTTATGAGTGGGAAAGCAGTTATCTCCATAGTGTGCATAGTGGATTTCTCTTCACGCTGCTCTGTGGGTCACACCTATTGGCAACAGTGGGATATTCCATTCTTGGCATCCAAACATCCATTCATAAGAGAGCAGAACGCCAGATAAAGAAGCTTCATCATGCTTAGCAGCAATGTTGCAACTAGGTCTCGTATGAGCTTTTTCTTTTAACTCAGAGAAGGTCGAATTCCTCTGGCAACTCAGTATTACCTCATCTTTCATGGAAGGGAACTCCAACAGTTACACTAGTATATAGCTTGGCTCAGGTTCCCTGTATGACACCTTTAAACAGCGTCGAGCCACATTTTGCACGTGCTTCAATCCTCCTTTCAGCTCCAGGCACACATTTGTCTTCTTTCTCAGTAACTTTTGCCTTTATTCTTTATAGTACTGCCACAGAAATAATTGGGACACTGCTAAGCTGCAACACTTCCATTATCCCTCCTTGTCAGGCAAAAGATGGATAAAATGACATTTAGAGGGCATAAGCTAAGCTTCAAAGAAGAGCTGTACCTCAAGGGTACCATCAAGAGTTAAGAGACAGTATGCAAAAAAAGCCACAACATATTAATAGCCCAGTTTTTCTGCAGATCTGGTTTCTCCTGCAGTTCCTCCTTTCAGGATCCATCCTTTGCAGAGAACCTTCCCTTGGCCAGAAGGCTGTTCATACCGAAGCCCACATCCGAATTACAATATCTCCTTTCAATATGATAAAACATAAAACCATGCCACAGCTGACTACACCTAAAGGCAAAACCTAATGAGAATCTAAAAGGAAAATTAAAACAGGAGTTTATCTAATTACTACTTTTGCTTTATTAACCTACCCTTTACCTTCCCAAAACACTAACCTAAATATGCATAATTTTATGTCATCATTTTCCTTGCTGGAGCCACCAAATACCAAAATCCACAGGGAGATTCCCTTGTTGTATTTTTTTTTTCTCTTAATCCATTTTTTACTGAATCCAACATTAAAAATAGTAGCATGACTGCCTATAGCACAGTGAAGTTTGACAATACTAAACAAATCATAGCAGGCACAGAATGTATTTGATCTAAAGGCAAGTCAAACTTGCCCGGGACTTTTAAAGCTATGTAGCATATGCCTAATGCCTTTCAAAAAGTCGACTTCACCAACTGTGCAAGTAATGCCGTTTTCTGTATCTCAACTAAGCTTTTTACAATGAGGACATGGTTTCATTCATGATTTTTGAAGAACTCAATTACACAGCATCACACTGTGTTTCCAAGGTTCTTATTTACCTCAACACAAAGCACTGCTGTAATGAGATCAAAAGCTGGAAAAGCTGAAAGATTACTTAAGAAAATAATGCTAAATTTACATGTTACTTTGTGAGATCCCTTTAGGAGTTCTTACACAGCTCTCTCCTGACCACTCCATTACTGCCTACACAGGGACAGATCAGCAAGTATAGACATAGATATATTAGTTCTACCAAGTTACTAAAGACATCCAGCACACAAGACTTGCTCCTTTGTCAATAAAAGCGAGAAAAACTGAAGGAGTTTCTGCAACTTTGTTACCACTACTGGTTCTGCTTCTAAATTTACCAAATTGTTCACAGACAGCTGAGAAGTATAGATGTTTAACAAGAATGGCACCATCCCTACTCAGATGCAAAATGCTTGACTTTCCCTAGAAGTCACAGAATCATAGAATCATTTTGGTTGAAAAAGACCTTTAAGATCCTTGAGTCCAACCACTAACCTAATATTGCCAAGTCCACCACTAAACAATGTCCCCCAGCACATCATATACACATCCTTTAAACATCTCCAGGGATGGCGACTCTACCACATCCCTGGGTACCCTGTCCCAGTGTCTAACAACCCTCTCAATGAAAAAATTCTTCCTAATATCCAGTCTAACCCCCTCCCACTGATGCATCTTGAGTCCATTTCCTCTTGTCCTGTCACTTGTTACTTGGAAGAAGAGACAGATTTTCACCTCGTTACAGCCTCTAGAGAGTGATCATGTCTCCCTTCAGCCTCCTCTTCTCCAAGCTGAACAACAACAGTTCTCTCAGTCACTCCTCATTAAGACCTGTTCTCCAGATCCTTCCTTCATCAGCTTTACTGCCCATCTCTGGACACGCTCCAGCACCTCAAGGTCTTTTTTGTAGCGAGGGGCCCAAAACTGAACACAGTACTTGAGCTGAAAGTCTAATCCATCTGTTTCTACAAATACATAAACCTAACTTTAATCTGATCACTATTTACAAAAATACATACAGACATAAAAGAGCTAATAAATTAGTAGCTCATAAGAGGCAACAATGACTAATGACAGATCTTAATTCTCCCTTCCAAAGCAGTGGCCCAAAGGAGCACATCAGATAAATTACTTAAGCTGACTTTGTGTGTCTGTTAAACCAAAACTTTGGTGTATTCTGAACTGCCTGTGTGATGTTTCCCAGCTGGAAGACATAAGATTTCCTAAACAATTCAAGACTTCAACATGACCTTACAGCCATCTTCTTCTTTCTACAGCCAAGTGATATGCTTGTTAGTTTATAAAAGGTTTATCTTATCGATTAAATTCTCCTGCTTGAATGCTGATGTTGCCTACTTGTTGCAGTACTGTCAATAGTGCCTGAAAAAACCTCTAGTAATCTGACTCGTGGTCATGGAAAATAGTCAGTAAAACTGTAAAAAGCAGTTGTGCAGAACTTTTCATGAGTAATTACTACGTTAGTGAAATTGTCCAATCCAGACAAATATGCTCTATAAATTGTCTTAAATCCACGTGCTTTGCCTGTATTTCTTTTCCGTGATGAAAATTGTCACCAGTGGTTATTTGGTGCTGCCAAATTTGTAGATATAAATGATGAATGTTACCTGAGGCAGAACAGCAAGTTCAGAGGTGAAACAAGACAATACTCTGAAATTCTGCAGCTGCATGTAAATGTCAGCTCTTGAGAGCTTATTTTCAGTATATATAGTGACAAGAACATAGTGGATAGTGTGTCATAAAATTGAGAAGTCAAAGTGCCATTTCTTCTCTAAACCAAGTGGCAATGACCAGAGCTTTTCATCTCCCACATCTTGTGCTTATTGAAATCTGTATAGGCTTTCCTATTGACTTTATCCTGGATTATACATGTGATTCTACATGGAAGAACAGCATGTCTGCATGCTATTGAAACATAATAATTATTTCCTTCTTTCACAGTTTCCATGTTTTTCCTTCCTAAATTACCTTTTTCAACACATTTTCCAGCTGATTTTCTTTTATTAGAACTGAACCATTTCTTTTCATTTTTCTGCATTCTTCTTCAAACTTTTACCAAACCTACATCTACTAAAATTCCACAAGTTGATCAAGCTTTGAAAATATTAAGAAATATCTAAATTGATATTAAAACAAAGGATACAAATTGTAACCCTTTGTTGAAAAGACTGCCTCAGGTGAAATATTACCATACTAACATCTGCTCCAGGGCTGCAGAAATATTTACTCCAATAAGGCCAGTACTCCCTGTCCAATAACAAATTTTATTATATTTCTGGTATTTACCATGCTCAGCTACATGTTCACTATAGCACCAGTTACGCTGATAAAGGAGAGAAGGATCACGCCTGATAATTTTCCATTTAAAAAATAGTATTGTTCTATCTTATAGGATGATATAATGGAGATGAAGAGCACAAGTTTTGTGTGAAAGATTGGGGGAAGGTGAGGGAGAAAGCAGCCTGTCATGGAAAATTCTCTTTGCAACAAGAGGAAGATAAAACTCCCTCAAAGTATACTCTCGCAATTGCTAGGTTTCAAGATAACAGCCCAATTTAGTTTCATACACTTCTAATATTTAATATTATTAAGCTGTTAACACATGAATACTTTGTATATAGCAATAATAACTGTAAACTGTGGTTCACTGACTGCAGTTTCCAAGTGCTCAGTACCTAAAATGTAGCAAAAGCTCATAATTAAAAAAAGCAAAAACAAAAAACAAAACCTTAAAAAAATTTAAAAAAAAAGAGCTGAAGTGGTATCAAGCTGTTCTGCTGATTCAAATAATTATAAAAAAAAATTTTGTACGTAATTTTATCTTGCTAGATTTTATGCCAAAACAGGTATCATTCTTCTTTCTGCAGCTGGTAGAAGGCAGCTATAAATACTTCATTGTGTTCTCCTGCCAGGCTGACAAAAATGCGAGCAAGTTCTCACTTATGACCTGGTTCAAATCCATATGGCTTGGCCGTGCTGCAGTATGCAGATGTAGTGACAATACTGATGATTATAGCCTCACAGGGTAAGTCAACAGGCACTGGTTGACTCTTCAAAACACCCAAGGCTCAGACACCAATATTTGGGATCAACACAGTGACTTCCACAATACAG
This sequence comes from Urocolius indicus, assembly GCA_013401255.1. Lineage (NCBI taxonomy): Eukaryota > Metazoa > Chordata > Aves > Coliiformes > Coliidae > Urocolius > Urocolius indicus. The sequence continues at coordinate 470,665 of WBNH01002445.1, read as the reverse complement.
TTCTATGGGATTTTCCAGGTCAACAATAAACTAACCATGAGCCAGCAATATGCTCTCATGGCCAAGAAGGCAATGGCATCCTGGGATGCATCAAGAAGAATGTCGCCAGTAGGTCCAGGGAGGTTCTGCTCCCCCTCTACTCTGTCTTGGTAAGGCCTCATCTGGAGTCCTGTGTCCAGTCTGTGCTCCTCAGCTCAAGAGGGATAGGGAATTTCTGGAAAGAGTCTAGCATAATGCCACCAAGATGATCAGGGGACTGGAGCACCTTTCTTATGAAGAAAGGCTGCAGGATCTGGGTCTGTTTAGTCTAGAGAAGAGGAGACTGAGGGGGTATGTCATTAATGTTTGTAAGTATATAAATGGTGGGTGTAGGGAGGTTGGGACATTCCTTTTTTCTATTGTATCTAGCAACAAGACAAGGTGGAATGGGAAGAAGCTGGAACAAAAAGTTCTATTTAAACATAAGAAAAAACTGGTTTACTGTGAGGGTGATGGAGCCTTGAAACAGACTGCCAGGGTGGAGTCTCCTTCTCTGGAGGTCTTCAAGACCCACCTGGACACTTTCCTGTGTGACCTGATTGAGGTGGACCTTCTTGTGCAGGGAGGTTGAACTAGATGATCCCTAAAGGTCCCTTCCAACTCTACCATTCTATGAATCTGGGATTCTATGATTCTGTGATTTTTCAGTTCAATATTAATTTATTCTTATTGTAAACATATGCAAATGAATAAAGTAATGCTTTTGATAATTACTGAAAAGTCTTAAAAAAAATCTTATCTCACACAAACAAAATCTTTTGGCAAATTTTAAAGTCTTAGATCTGATGGGAAACTTCGAATTTACTTCAGTGGGGTATAGATCAGGCCTTTAATCTTCTACCTGCAACTGCTTCAGTTCCTGCTTAGACTTCACGAAATCCTGCCAACTTCACAATGTCACTTTGTAATAAAACCTTCTTTTTAACTGAAGCTAACCCTTTTGATGAGTGCTTGTAATTACATTTTCATTTCCCTTTATCGACTACACACAAAAGTGCTGTAAATCTCTATCATTCTAAAAGAGGTCTTCAAGGTTAAATTTGGCAGCCAAACAAGAGCATGCATCATGTTTGAAGTACTGTAGGATCCTCTTTTTTTCTTTTTAAATCTTTTGGCCTCAGATCTGAAAGTCTCAAAGAAATTTGTTGCTTACCTATCTCAGATGACATTTTAATTGAAGCATTTAACTACAGATAAGCTAAAATTGATCAGAAAGGTCTTTGAATATATATTCAGATGGAGAAGCTTTACCAAGAGAATTTATTTTACACTGTTGAATTTTTTATAATGCACTACCTATAAATATTGTTAAATGCAATTAGGAAAAAAAAGCCTTTACAATCTCCCACCTTCATTATTTGGGTTTGTAGTTTTTTATTCTGTCAAAAATTTCTACAGTATGTGTGCACACATATATACAGACGCACTTACATTCTCAGAGCTAAAAATTCTCATGTTATTTACTTATTTGGTTTGCCTTCAGTCATCAACAAAACTGGTTATTGTGACCCTTATAAAACGTATTCTCTAGATAGTCTTTATATGCAAAGCCTAACTGACAATCTTCACATTTGTGAAAAAGTTTTAAAAGCACAGAAGAATGGGCATGCAAAAAGGGAAGCAGTTATATGAAACAAAAAGGAATGTCTACTTACTTCCCTGAACCTCTCTCCACATGGTACCTACCACATTTGCTAAGGTCCTCCTTTTCCTTTGTATCCCTAGTGTTTAGTGCAATTCCTCGTGTGTCTATAAACACTAGGGATGTATGTAGAATAAGAGTATTCATAGGTTTCATGTGTTTGTTGGTGTATTAGATATGTATACTACATTTTGAGAAAATTTGCATCACTGCAGAGACCTTGTGTCTAAAAACAGTTTTTTCAATTTTGATAAAATAGGCTACTCTTTCTGTGGCTGTGGTTTTGCAATATTCATTGCATTTAGTTTTTTCTTCTTGTAACAAAAGTAACTAGCTAAATGCAGCTGAAAATCCATTAAAATTAAAAAGCAGAAATCACCTATTACATCTGCTTTTCATACCAAAGGGACTACAAAAACCTCTAAGCCTATATTCCCAAAATGCAAGCTCAACATCCAACCTGAAAAACTGCAAGATGTCTTAAGAGATATAAAAAAGAAAATAAAAAATATATACAAAAATACATAATGCCAATAATGTATAGAAAATTAAAATACATAAATAAAATATTTCACAGAATTGTACAGTTTGGAAGAGACGTCTATAGATGATCTAGTCCAACTTCCTGCTAAAGCAGGCTCATCAAGTTACACAGGACTCTCTGCACTTGCTCTTGTTGAACCTCATGAGGTTCCACTCTGCCCAACTCTCAAGCTGGTTGATACCTTGCCGAACAGCAGCACAGCCTTCTGGTGAATCAGCCAGTCCTCCCAGTTTGGTGTCATCAACTGAGAGGGGTAATTCAGCATCAAAACTTAGAGAAAGCAAGTATGTAAGTATTCAACTATAAGAACTATCACTCAGTAATAACTATTACTAGTTTGAAGAGGAAGTCATTTGAGAATTTTGATGTCTGATTAAGTGGTGACACAGTATATCTACTTAAAAAGCTTCATGGAAGAGCTATGGGTCAAACATATTGCTGCATGAACAGCAGTGAGGTCCAATAGGATTGGACCTCTATAAATGATCTATAGAGGTCCCTCCAAACTGAAAGGCAGAACCTTTTAATAACTGAATTACCAAAAATAAATAAATAAACAAATAAAAGTTACTAGCACAACCAACCATGTAAACTAACATATACTAACATGTAAGAGGAAAACACTACCATGAATGGGTGCCTTTCTGCTGACCTTGACAAGATGTCAATGAGGACGTACCACATGATGTAACCCCTTGCTGCACAAAGTTCTTCGACTTTGGAGGCTATCTTGAAACCTGCACTCAACTATTTAAAACACACATTTTCTCATGGGAAATGTAACTATGAAGCAGAAAGCAATGATTATACGTTTGACCAAAGAGAAAGGCTTGGAACTGCAGTTTTAGATTGTGCTGAAACTTCACAACCATCACAGTCATAAAACTTTATAGAAGATCAGTACAAAATAAGATCATAAAAAAATCTGATTTGAATAGTCATAACTTCTTTCCTCAAATCACTAAAATCTCATCAGGGGTGTACTTCACTCAAAAAATCTAATTTTTTGAGGAAGATATGAATTTGGTATATTTCACAAAACCAAAAAACTTAATAACTCCTTAAGTCAGTGTCTCTCCAGACTGAAAGATTAAAATCTATACTCTAACTTAGAAGGTAACTGATTCATTCTGAAAATCTGCACGTCTATTTTATACTAGAAATTTAATAGAAATTACTAGAAAGCTCTGGTATCTAAAAGAATCATTTACTACAATTTCTTGCAATTCACATAATTCTGACTTCCTAACCATACTATCCTACTTTGAGCACGGCTTGAAACTTTAAACGCTTATATGAACTTATAGTCCTAAATCTTATTATCTTTACTGAAAAGATGGCACTTGATTTTTGTAGAGCTTTTGAAAATCCAGAAATAGCGATTTCTATATTAACTCCAGCAGTATTAACAATTCAGATGCAGCTAAATAACTTATTCCAGAAGCAAGACACTTGAATAAAAAACATGGTACATTGCCTGAATAAGGATTAGTTATTTGATCCTAAAAACTTACACAGGAATGTAAAAGTCATCTTTGCTGTATTTAAAAATATTAAAAAAATATCTGCATGATATAACATAAAAGTAAATACAGACAGTATAAACAGAACAACCTGTATATACAACCACACCAAAACCACGTATCTCCCTTTTTTCCCCCTCCATCAAAGCTGACACTTGTCTCAAAACCAGAAAACAAAGTACTGCTTACCAAAAGGAAAATACAGAATTATTTAAACAACATCTTAAAGAAGTGAAGTAGGCTGCAACTCACCTTTGACAGCACATTACAGCCATGTTGAACTTGTTTGTTTAATCTTTCCCAGTAAAAGAAGCAAAGAATAGCTAGCCAGTAAAGCTTACTGCTCTTAGAAAGCGTGTTGTTTTTGAGCTGCTTGCCACCTGTGAGTTGTATTGTTATTATTCACAGTACTTTTCAAAAAAATTGTAATATCAGGTTGTGGCACAGCCTTCTGGTGAATCAGCCAGTGCATTTAACTTCTGTTATTGCTGAATATTTATTTCCTCTCAGGTAATGCCAAAACAACTATCACAGAACTGGTGAGAGCTAGGATATATGTGATTTGCTCATTAACTGTTGCAAAGCCCACCATTTCTAACCATCTTTATATGGAATTACATACAAGCTAATATTAATCTTAATTTTAACATATTTGTACATGGTGTCTTTTCCACAAGGTATATTTGTATTCTGTCAGCAGTCATTTCAGCCACTGAGACGGGAGGGGGAAAAACCCCAAACTTATTAAAGTGGTATCCCTGTCTCTTTAGAATAAATCAAGTCTAAGGATTAAAAATAAATACATCTCTTTCTCTATTCAGTCTCAGAATCACTCTCCAATAGCATCTTAAACAAGCATAACTATGTTCTTCACTTCTCGAGCGTGAACAACTGATTTTTTCCTGGAATCTAAAACAAAATGATGACTAACACCATCACCAGCACAACAGCCCTCCTACCCACCAGTTCCTTGATATTACTCAAAGATAGTCAGAAAGCCACAAAGAAAGAAACAGAACACTCAACAGCTTTTAAACAAAAGCTACCACATTTTAAACACGTGCATGTTTGCAAAAATTCTAAGCCTCTATTGCTCAAACAGCTTGTGGTTTCTCAGCACTTCTTTTTTGAATGATTGTGTCTTTATAAAATAAACATGTTTGAGACTGAATTACTTGCACGTCTGTTGGGAATAATTATAAAATTAGTTCATTATAATTTACACACTTGCGGATTTTCAAAACGTACCCAAATGGCATACTGAGTCTCCTGGTGAAACTGAAGCCTGGCACGTCAAACATGGTTTAGATCATCCACACGGACTTCAATTTTCTCAGTGCAGCGGTCTGAGCTCTGCAGAAGGCTTAGTGCTTTGGTTTTGTCTCCTGATTCTCTAAAGAAACCATTTGTAGATCTCTGTAGACATTTTTATTCATTCAACATGCCAATAGGTTGTGGAATATATTATACAAACAATTCCAGACATGGAGCTGTGATCAAGACTGGTATCTTAACTCATAGTTTCAGTAGTTTGCAATATGTTGCGCAGCAGTAACAGAGGAGTTTTGGCTGCTCAATGTTTCAGCATTCCAAACATGACAGCAGGATGCACTACTTTGAACTACACTACCTAGTAACATCCTTAAGGTCCAACTAGCACTATTCAGGAGAGCAACATGGGATTTATTTTAACTGCGTCCTTCAGTCCCACCAATTTCAGTGATCTAAATTATTGTTTTCTGGGAAGATAAATTATCACATTATCACAATACTTCTATTGTACTACCCTGGCACAGCACAACATGTTGCTGTGCATTAGAGGGAGTCATGACTGCAGATAATAATTTCTAGGTAATTGTAGTTATCAGCTTATTTCTAAAATATTTCCTGCTAGAAGACAACACTGTTTGATGAGTCAGTATTTTAATACTAATATACCACTATTCAATTAAAATAGTCTCAATCAGCAATCAGTGACTCTGGCAGATCAAAATATTACTCAGTGTGCTCTGGACTTGCAACTCAACACTTCTTCAGACTTGCAATTCCACAAGTCCACAAGATGTGCATTTGCAGTGAAAAGTATTCATTTCATAAGTTGATCTAGGTTTGCTTCCACTCCAAATGGCTAGAACAACTTTGGTTAGTCATCCTACCTTTTGTCTTTGCATCCACGGCCAGGGGAGATGCAAATTATACTTTCTGTACCAAGGTAAGGTGGGTTTAGTTTCTGTGTTTACATCCTGCTTTTGGTTCCTCAAGGCTTCAACGGTTACATTACCCCGCTCTCACCACCAAAACTTGTTTTTATCTTATTTTCATCTTTTCATAAATACCTAAGCAAGTTATTTTCTTCAAATCACATCAAAGCAAATACTTTACTCAGAAACTTCCCCATTCATAGTCTGTTTTCAGACTTGTTCCACAATTCTCCTTCCTCTGTCTTAAGATTTTTGTAGTACTTCACCTGTTTCTTCTCCCCTTGCAATACATACCTGTGGTGGTTTAGGCCAATACCCACCCAGTCATAACATTACTCCCCCTCCTAAACTGGACAGGAGAGAGAGAGAGGAATATAACAGACTGCTTGTGAGAGATAAGGACGGAGAGATCACTCGGCAATTAGCATCATGGGCAAAACAGACTCAACTTAGGGAGAAAAAGGTTTGATTTATTAAAGAAACAATAAAAGTAGGGAGATGAGAAATAAAACCGTCTTAAAACACCTTCCCCCACCCCTCCACTTCCCAGGACTCCTTTTCCTTCCCCCCCCCAAGTGGTGCAGGGGATGAGGAATGGGGGTTGCAGTCAGTTCAT
>WBNH01002445.1:346305-464076 GCA_013401255.1 Urocolius indicus | reverse complement strand
CCCCACGGGCTGCGAGTGGATCTCTGCTTCCCGGTGGTCCTCCATGGACTGCAGGGGGACAACCTGCTTCACCATGGTCCTCACCACATATCGCAGGGGAGCCTTCTTCTCAGTGCCTGGGCACCCTCCTCCCCCTCCTTCTCCACTGACCTTGGTGTCTGCGGAGATGTTTTCACATTCTCTCTCCCTGTTGCTGCTGCAGTTCTGCAACTGTGCAACAACTTCTTCTTCTTCTTCTCAAATATCTTATTCACAGAGGTGTTACCTCCATCACTAATTGGCCAGGCCTGGGTCAGGTGCAGGGTCCAGCTTAAAACTGACTGACCCTAATCCTGTCAGCTACAGAGGAAGCTTCTGGCAACTGTCTAAACAAGCCACTTCTTTAGCCCCCCTGCTACTGAAAAACGTGGCCCAGGCCAAAATCACTACAATACCTCAACAGAATTTCATTCCCAACCTGTCTCCAGCTTTAGCCCTGCCAGGTCTAGTAGTTAATCATACCATAATCATTCCCTTTGAAAATAACCACCCCAAAACACTAAAAAATTGCACTTTTAGTACCAAATTCTCTCAGAGTTAGATTGTCCTGCTCCAGCCAGGCTTCCCAAATTCTGCATCTCACCTAACAGAAGGTGATTACACCATCCAATTGCCTACAAGGTTCTTGTACTGACTGACTCCTGTTCCCTCCTCCCCACTAGATCAAATTAAACATTACTCTCTTCATAAGAGTATTGGTGATGAGAGAGTATTTGTGGGTGAATAAGAAGAGGAAACTCTGGATTTAGTCTTCACAGGCCACCTCCTGCCTTGTAGAATACTTCCTGCATCCCTAGTTTGAGAATCTGTGCACTTATCCTTGTTATAAATACATATTTTTTTTATTATTATTACCATTATTACTTTTTTCTTCCTTTTCTATCCTATTGAACTCTTTTAATCTCAACTCGTAAGTTTTACTTTCTTTTCCTAGATTCTCTCCCGCATTCTGCCGAGGGTTAGGGGCAAACATGCAGTTGTGTAGTGCTTAGTTGCCTGCTGGGGCTAAACTATGACAATGTATATATACATATATATTCAATATGCAGAGTATTTATATATGTAAGTGGGCATACAGAACACATACACATGTATGTTTAGTTTGTATGTATGTAGAGGATAGACACACCACACACAAATATATTTAAGTAACTGTGTAGGGCACAAAGAACCACAGCCTACACTCTAACTTTTAACATCCTCCATGGCATGTTTTTCCAGTGCATTCTCAAGAGTTGATTCATTCTCTAGCCCAATATAAAAGTCAATAGTAAACATTGTATTTAAAAGCCTGGACTACACACGCGGTATTCTACCAGCGTGATTTTTCAAGTGTACTTGAGTTTACCTTCTGGCTATACTAAAGAATGAGTAACCTGTTCCACTCCATTCAGCAACATCCACTCCTCCCCTAATCTCCCTCTCCTGTGTTAACCATCTTTTAAACACAAAAGAAGAACAGCTCCAAATCAGTCTTGCTCTGATGATATTTATTCTACATTATAAAATGCAACTGTCATGCTGATCAACTAATAGTCATGAGAACAGTTAAGGATAGTTCCCCTTCACAAACCTTCATACACCAACTCAGCGACTCCACTGCCAGCTGTATACAGTACAGTACAGAATCATGAATGCCACTCAGTTCTTCTCCTTCAGTGAAAAGACTCACAATAAATCTTTCCAGTTGCAGTTACTGTCTGTTTCAATGGCCTGGCTTTATACTTTAATAATTAGATTACAACCAATTAGTAGAAATAGCCAAAATAAACAAGACAAGGTCCAACTACCTGAAAAGTTAACCTCTCCCAACAAACCAAACATTTCAGCAGTATTAAAGCTCGGGCCATATTTAAGGAAAACTGCAACCTTATTTTCCTTGCTTCATTTGTGATATTACGCTTATTCCCGCATTTTGTTTCCAAAACCATCACGAAGTAAAGTTCCTTTTGAGACAAATATTATTATTGGGAACAGCATTTTTTTTCCAACACAGCTCACCATTCAGGGAGAAGACTGAGCAGAACATGCGTATAGTCTTGTCATACACCAAACAAGTATGAAGAGTGCTTCTGCCCCAAGGGGTTCTTTATTTTTAAAAAGGGACAAAGAAAAAAAGAATTAAGACACACATGGGGAGGAGTGTTGGTTTTGGACTTGAACTATGTTGTGATGAAAAAAAATAAATTTACACATTTCATCTGGGAAAGCTGAAGGACAGTTTCTGGCCTTCTCCTCATGAGAACTTGAGTTTTCCCAGCCCATGATGTTAACTCAGACCACTCCCGTGAGAAAGCAGAGCTGAACTTGCAGCCCACTGGCATCCTCAGTTTTGAAAGTATTTGTCCTACACACACACACAATTTACACACTTGAGTTTTTAGTGTGTAATCTAGAAGTATATAATGTTGAAAATAAGGGTAAATACCTAAGGCCAGTATTTTTGGAGCAAACTGTGGGTATGAACAGTTAACGATTTTCTTCATGAAGCCTGCAACCACTGCAAGAGTATTTAAGCTGAAGAAGTAGTTCTGATAGAGGGACGCATCAGAGCTTATAAACTATAATTTCCTTTCAGGGATACCATTAACCGATCCAGCCTGTATAGCTCAAGTTCCTCCCACAGTTGCACACAAGAACCAATTCAACACAGCCAGAAATTCAATCTGCCACTGATTACATTTGGGAATTTCTGTCATTAATTTCGCAATTCTTAAACCATGCTGGGTACTTACAAATTTAAGTATGAACTCTGAGTTCTTCTACTCCCTAAAATTAACTCAGTAGGTACAGTATTAGTAAATATTTAAGGCTATTACTTAAATGAGTTCTCCAATGCAGGGAAGAAGGAAGGAAAAAACAAAAAAAAAGAATGAAAAAAAGATATCAGACTCAATTAGATCCTAACCCAGTAAATTCTCATTTCCTTCAACATGGATTTTGCCAGAATGAAATTAAGCTCAGGCCATATTAATTTATCTATAAATTATTATTAATACATTTTCATGTATGTTAGCATAGCAATTCTTCCCTGTGCATCTGTAGCAATCTAACACTGAAACACATTCCTTCACTAAGAGTCTGTGACTCCAATGGATGTATCGCTTCAGCAACACGTCTTTCTCTTTTCATGATTGATTGAGAATTCATTCAGCAGCAATTTAGCCTTTGAGATTACACATGCTGAAAAAATTAAAAAAAAAAATTACAAAAAGCGAACATCTGAAATGATGGTCAACGACTTCACAAGTTGCAAGGCGGGGAAGGACAGTAGCATCAGGATACATTAGAAGGATTTTACTGAACTCAAGGGAATTTTTTGTATTTATCAGTAGATAAATCAAACCTAAAGCCTGAATTCAGAAACCAGTCAAAAAATGTCAAAGAACATTTTTATATGAAAAACATTTTAATTGTATATTTGCTAAGCAAGAAGTCAATGCTAGAATCACCTTCATACCTTATGACTGTACTGGTAGGTAGACACTTTCTCATTCCCTGAAGTAGTAGGTCATAATACAGTAAGCATCTGTAAACTGATAAAAATTACATCCATACATAGTGGCATGATGATGTTGATTTAATCTACTGTTCAAAAAAGTTGTGTAACATTTACAAAATCAGCTACACCAGCACAAACACATAAATCTGACTTTTAGTAAATCTTCTGATTTCTCTTCAGATTTAAAAGTTTTGAGATTTTTTTCTCTTAAAAACTATTTAACTTTCAAGAGGTAGACTAATGCTTTGTTATTCTTGATAATCTAAACATTAACATACCAATGGAGCCTTCATATTACCATAGAGTTAAACACAATGCAACAAGTCAAAACTGAATCTGTAGATACAGTCACATAACAGGTAGTGATCAGCTTGTGCTCATTAAAACACATTACCACCCTCCATTTGAGACTGCAGCCCCTGTCAGATGGGAAATGATAAATGACTGTGTATGAATTTCAGGCCCTTTGAACAGAAATTGAAACAAGCTTGTGCTCCCTACCTGCACTGCTGTGCACAAGGTAGACACAGATGGTCTATCTGCTGTGCTTGTGGAAACTGTTAAACCAGACAAACCTCATCATTTGCAGCTGTTACATCGAACCTACCTACAAACACTTTCCAGAATTTGCCAAATGGAAACAAGGAAAGACAGCACTATAAAAACTGCAAGAGTTCAACATTAAGTTGCATGCTATATCTCTAAATGTTACTTTCAGGTTTTAATTTAACACTTTAAGATCTATAAAATGTTGTCTCTTTAGAGTCATTGAGGAAAATATGCCTCTGAGAAGACTTGAAGAGCTTTATTCCCTTCTGTGTCTCCTACTTCTGATAGGCACTTGTTTCTTAATTTTGAAGGTGTATCTCAATTAAAATAGGTCTCAAGACTCTTCTCTCCTCATGTCAAACGTCTGCTCTCTCATGTGACAATACAGAACACTACAGACAGCACCAGGCAAGCCTATACAGTTTCTTCAAGAAGTGGCATGGACAGTGCTCCATTGTTTTTAAGTGCTCTCCCCAAGTATGTGCAAGAGTGATGGAGTGAATTTAGGCACACCAATTCAATGGCATATGGAAACTGTCACAAGTTCCAGCAACAGAAAAAGTTGCTATCTACTTTGTCATGCTGATCTACAGGTACTTGCTTATCTTCAGAGCCTTTACTGATATCTGTGGTAGAATTACACATTCCATTCACAATACAAGTTATGTTATCACGCACTGAGCTTGATACAAAGCACAGAACTTGAAAAAAAAAAAAACCAAAATAAACAAACCCTCCATTGACAAACTTTCTATGAGCTCATAATGATGAACAGTGTCTTATCTTTATCAACAGATGCTGTCTTACCTTTATCAAGAAAAACTGAAATGTCCCTTTCTCCTATTCAGCTCCCATGAACAAAAGAAATGAACTCCACCCTGTGGGCAAAGAACGTTTTTTAATGATTAGTGATATTCTGAACAAAGGCTTAAATCATTACAAAATAATACAGACCTTCCAATTCTGGTAATATACTCAAGTCAAAATATAATGATATCTGGAAAAAAGCCCACTGATGGCATAGAGGTAGTTATATATTTACCACATTATTTCAACAAGTAACGTGGTAAATGCTCATATGAATTGTAGCCCATTAATAGTGAAATAGTCAACAATAGTATTTTATAGGGCAAATTACACTTTTATTTATTAGGTCAGCTTCCAAGAGAAAAAGGCAGTAATGTAAGCCATTGTGCCACATAGGTTTCCTTTACATTTTTACTAGAGAAAGTAACAATGAGATCAACAGGATATGCATTACTAAAAATAATTGACTGACGTAATAATTCACATACCTTATAAACTAAGGATCATTGCTTCTGCCTGTGGTAAGATACATACAAACCCAAACACTTTCATGGGAGTGGGATGGAATTTGGATGGCAATAGATGAGTACAAGTCTTACAGTAAGATTAACAGTCTCTAAGCAGCAGAGAGATCAAGATTACAGAATCATAGACTCTTAAGGGTTGGAAGGGACATAGCTATAAAGATTTTACTGACGTCCTCAGCAAATGCACTTTCAGTGAGCTGTAAAGGACTGAAGACAAGGCTAGAAAACTAATCATAGAGGGTAGACGTGAAAGAGAAAAAGAAGATGGACCAACAGCTACAGTAGGACGATGACAAAGGCTATTGGAGAATGAATGCATAAATCCTACATGCTTGTATTGTAAGGAAAAGCAATTTTATGTGTTGAACAAAAGGCACAAGAGTACAGAGGCAAGGAGAAACATGAGGATCAGAATTTTTGCTTCTTTGCTTTTTAATTAACTACTCCGTTATCACACTAGAACATGAAGCAGAAATTATTCATTTAGACAGCTTCCCTAAAATCTTTACAATGTCATTGCTTATCTTATCTGAAATAGTTTTACATACATCAACACCAATTCAGGAGTTGCAGAATGGCTCAATTTCATTCCTGTCCCAAACAGTGGTCAAATATTTATCATTTCCTTCACAATACTGGAACAGCTAGGAATTTTGCAAGGGCATAAACACAACTGACTTGCTGACTAAAGCCCAATTCCAGTAGTTGTCTTTGTTCATACAACAGGTTTGCTGTTTTACAGCTGTTATAAACTGTTTGAAAGGAAAAATTAATATTGTTTGCTATTAAAGAAAATATCTAGGTAATAAAGTACAAATAACCAGATGCTACACATTTTAATGCAACTAGCTTGTAACGACATAATTTACAGTGTACATTAAACTTTTCCTTTTTCCAGCTACTGAAGGGAATTGTGATCATTCAGTTTTGCTTCTAATTAACAGACGCCAGCTGCTAATGGTGAGTACCTATAACATTGACATCTTGGGAGCTCTCATGAACTGTAATATATATTTCAACCCAGATTAAAAGTCAGGAAAATTATTGCCTTCACCCCCTTAGGTTCACTGGAGGCATTTTGAAAGCTTTGTTTTTCATTTCTGAACTTCTTTAAAAGGGCCAAAACTTTGGGGATTTCCCTCTTTCAAATATATCAAAAGTTGTGTGTATAAGGTCATACCTGTTCTGAAATACTAAGTTAAATTTTGTTTATAAATTCTAGATGTTTGTCTGCTGTTTACACAAAGCTACAGACAGAAAAGCTTTTGTTCAAGAATTTATTTGCAATCCACTCTATATCAAGATTTCATCACCAAATTATTTTAACAGTACACATTTAACACAGCACCTTTCTTCCACCAACATCAGAAACTTTCGCAAGTTAGTAAACAAACCTTCAGCAGCAAACTCTTAATGGTCTCTTTCAAACAGTCACACAGTTCTGCTCTCTCTCTCTTCCCTAGTTCCTATTTAGAGAACACTATCTTTGCAACATCCCTTTGTGACCAAGCAAGTCCGGTTGTTGACAAAGGCTTCACAGGATGACTTGTCTGGCAGCTTCTCAGGCCTACAGTGAAGGGCTGCCCCTACAACCTTCCCCATAGTGAGGATCCCACCCAGTAAGAGACATAAAACTCTGAGTTCAAAGCAATAGGGACCACAGTAATTTCAGGATTGAAAAACAAAGTATTATTTATACAGTAATACTAATTTAAAGTCTACTGTCAAGTCCAGATTAAAGTAATCTTTCTCTCCCAGAGCAGAGGTTTTAAGTTTACAAGAGAATGACTTAGGGGCTAAAAGGTGATTTCCTGTAAACTATAATGACTCCATCTTCTATCTGAAGGGTGATCATTTTCCAGTAAACCTAGCTCAATCTTTCACTCCTACAGAGCACCATTTGTACCTTGTTACGGGGGATCTGTGGAGGAGAGGAACAGAAGTACCATCCACTGCCACATGCAACTCAACTCAGATTTCAGCTGCACTCATAGCTGAGACAGCAGTGGAAATTAGACAGAAAATACCAACTTCATGCTCACGTACAGACCCAGAGAAAAAATTCTGTTCCTGAACAGAAAAGGCAAAGCTCTTGGATAAGCATGCCACACAGTTCCTTGAATTCCCCAATTTCTCCTATCAAATGCTTCTGTAAGGAGCCATAGATTCACGAATATCTCATATTGGAAGGGATCCATGATGATCACAAAGTCCAGTTCTGTGCTCCTCACAGGACTATTTAAAACTAAACCATATGGTTAAGTTTCAATAAACCATATAACTGAGAGTGTTGTCCAGACACCTGTTGCATCCCAGCAGGCTTGGTTCTTTGAGCACTTCCAATGAGTTTGTTCCAGTGACTGATCAGTCTAATGCCACCATTAGGAAACCACCATTTCCTAATGTCCAATATGACGTCATTCACATTTGTTGACTGTGTCTTCTTATATAGTTAGAAGAGAGATGAAGAAATGATTGGGAAGTTACAATTTTTGTGAGCAGTTACATCTTCATGATCATCTTCTGAAGGAGTTTAAAAAGAATGGTTGCTAGTGAAGAATTACAGCTCCTTCCCTTCAGCTCCCACAAAGGAATACTAATGTCCTCCATTTTGCTAAGTTGAGCAACAGGAAAAGACATGATATGACAGGAACACTTTCACATGATCTCCCTGTTTTCTGGAATCTCTGGAAACCTTTTTCCTAGTTTTTTTTAATCTTTTTCTCAGTTCCACCCTGCAAAGATCAGGAATCGATCTCAAATAGGTACAATCTACAAGAAAATGTCTCCAGGAATCACAGCGTAGCCGTCTCAGAACAAGATAATAATTGCCACATACAAACAGCCTTCAAGTATACATGATCTCACTGTCTTTATTTTCAAGAACGGAATTTTTGAAGATGAATTTTGTCATGCTAAACTAATATTAAATACACAGTGACACATTTCACTAAAGACAAAGTAGGTCTCTTCCTGCTTTAGCCATAATACTGCATGCAAGCTTCCAGCTTCTAAAAACTATGTCATCTTATTTGAGAATGTTTTCCACTCTTCTCCTTAATTTTTTTTTCCCACTTGTGACCTAGAGAGAGTGCTTAACAAACAAACGTTTCAGTTGGCATTTGACCATATGTTACATGCATGGGTTGGTTTAAAATGTAAAGATTTTTTTTTCTCAGATAAGAAAGTTTAGAAGAGTAAGAGAAACTACACATACAAAAAAAAAAAAAAAAAAAACACAAAACCAACACAGTATAATTTAGGCTGTGCTTTAGCAGATCAATATAGCTGCATGTGCCTGACATCAGCATGGGTACATAACCAATAGAGGAGCCAAAGAGGTCAATGCCCATAAAAACATGAAGATGATTCAGGTAGTGTTCACTCTGAATTGCATACAAAACACTCACAATCCCAGGCTAATTTATCATTTCCCTTAAAATCTGAAAGAATAGAGAATTTGAACTTAACGTTGGCTGACATAATCCAGGATTTCATGAGTAAACTGATACTTATGGCAATAAAAAGCTGGGAAACACTAAAGTAAATATAAAAATGTCTTGTTTCGTAAGATAAAGCTTTTTGCCACAAGTGATATTTGTTTTGACTTCTTAAATGAAGCTAAATAATATTTTCATCATTCTCTCATAGCTGTTTCAGGAGGAATCCACCCATTCCAACAACCTGTGGCATGAAGCAGACAGAGGACGAAAGGCTCCCCAGCCACTGACAGGAAGGTGCCCTTTCACCCTGCTGCCATTTGTCAGCCTTGCAGGCAAAAGCTGAGAGAAGCACAGATTGGAATAATTACACAGATAGTTTGGGCTAGTTAAACTAATTACTCAAAATCAATCGTATTTATGTTGAAAATTAATAGATGCTATCAGAAAGTTTCTAAGGGAGACAGATTACAGAAAAGTGCTACAGCATGAGGAATAGGAGATTTCATTTGATGCAGCCTCCAACAGACAAAAAAAAAAAGAATGGAAAAGCCATGAAAAACTTTATTGTAACATATGTAAACATAACATATATAAATATGTAGTTTGATTGTAGAAACCCAGATAATCTTCTGGATATCAGTTTTCATTAGCAGCTTCAGTTCTCAAATTACACAACCTTATGATAGAATGAAATAAATTGAATACATTTACAGTTGCCTGTACCTAAAATTTTATCAGTGAAAAGCATAACTACAATATAGACAAAATACATCATTCTAGTTACAAATAAGACAACAAAATTTTATCTGAATGAGTCTCCCATTAGACTACATGATTTCATAAGAAGATAGAATCACATAAGATACTATTTTTGCTGAGATCAGGGCAATTTTAACTTTTCAATTTTAAAGCGGCATATCAGTGAGACAAGTTTTAAATGAAAGATAAATTAGGACAGGAGGTTCAGCAAAACAGCTGAATTGACATGAACATTCATTCAGCTGAGGAGAATTGAATCTTTGGACAGATGTGATCCTAGCAAGAAGGTGGTCAACAATGACTTAAACTGTGACCTCTTCTATTCCCCTCCCCCACCAGTCAAATAGAAAGGGAAACTACACAGCTGGTAAAATGCTGACAATCTGCTACCTTAAACTTAATATCCAGATGTGGCTAACCTCCATAGGTTTCCAAGGTTCCCTATGGCTGCCAGCATTCATGTCATCAAGAAAACAGAAGATTTTTCTTGTGACATTCTTAAATTACTTCAGAAATAAAGCTACTGCTGCTTTGTCACACACTTGAGGCTAATTTATTTCTATGCATTTCTGTAAGGCCTTATTCCTTCCTATGTTTTGTACTTAGTGTACTGCAAATTACTTCTGTCTCAGAGATCCTCCAAGGTATGGGCACTAAAAAAAAAAAAAAACAACAGGTGATCTCCTATGCCATGAAGTCCTTGTCTTGCTCATGCTTTTCCACATCCACCCATAATACATTTTCCCTGCCCATGGCTCCAAGCCATTCAAGCATTCACACACTGTGCCTTCTTTGCTCTCTATTAGAATGACAAGCACCTATCTAAACAGTCAGTATGAAACCCAATCCATCTGTTTTCAACTGAAATCTGAAAAAAAAAAAAAACAACCAAAAATTCAGACTGTCTTTTGGAATAATACATTCAAATATTTTCTTAGTATGAAAAGACTAAACTCTGCCCTTCCAGTCTGAAATATCTCTGCAAAGAATAACAGCAGAGTTACATTCCCAGTGTTACAAGAGGCATGGGGAATTTGGCTTCAGTATTTGATAGAACTGTTTCCATAGCACACAAGTACCATGAATCAGATGCTCAAGGAGTAAAGTTTAGTCCATAATTCATGAGACTAGGTCAGATTCATCCTTGGATTAATGGTATATAACACAATTATAGTGGTTGTTGGGTTTTTTTTTTGCTTTATTTTGTTTTAAAATCGAATTACAGATTTTTCTACCGCATATATCTTTGATATTTAAAAGTCTCATAAACAGCTACAATATATAATCAATAATCCGCTCGGTTTCAAAAGATTTTAATGTCTATTAGCAGAAATGCAGAAATACAGTATTTGTTCCCACTGGCTTCATGGAAAAGAAACCAAGAAACTAAACAAATGTAATCACTTAAAACAAAGTCAGCTTTTAAAGATTTTCTACAAAGTCCAAGTACAAACAAAATGAGACAGTATAAATATCCCTTAAGCTTACATGGCTCTCCTAAGACCAATCAGAGCTGTCAATATTAGAATACTCTAGCCTGTCACAGAATTACTGATTGACACATTCTAGTGTTGTTTTTAATTCCAAAGTAGAGGAGAAAAGGCACTACAAAAAATCATGTGTGTTGACATTATGAGTCATCTATTTACACTTCTAAAAATCTCTGCCACAATTATTTTGAGGCAGGTAAGGTGAATGGAAAAGTAAGGAAATAAATTTCATAGATTAATAATTTAACTGTGGCTTCCACCTACACTTAGCCACTGGAAATTCATTTCCAGTCTCAGGCACTGCAGCATGTTTGAGAAGAGAGAACATAAAACTATAGGATGTTGATGACAAAAGCACGTATGTATATTTGAAGAGCATTTGGCATAGTTGATGTCATCCCAGCTATGTCCCACATAGGGGACTAACAAAGCTGAAGTATGTCCTTCTCATGAAGGACATGCCAAGAGGCAGCAGGTTTCCACCAGTCAGTGTTACTTTTATTCAACAGGTGCTTATGTGAGAGTGATTGCTCATTTTGTGCAACTGGCTGATGACATGTGCAGCATGCAGATGGTCTTCCTAGAAACACCAAAGGCTGCATGTTCCCCACGTCTCACAGGTGGCATGCAGTGCATATGCAGCATGCCCAAAACAGGGATCCACAGAGGAACTGCAAGCCCAATCGCCGCCTTTCTGAATGCACGCTCTGCACCATAACATGACTTTCACCTGAAACACACAGATGGTCTCCCAATGGAGCCATCTTTTCAGCTTAATTTGTAATTCACTGTTGATATGGTAGGCCACAACCATGGATTGCCTACTGAAAGACAAAAAATTCTCCAATTCACATCTAATTCTGGGTGTGACTCTAAACTTGAAACATCATGACAATAGTGAAGTACATTAGAATTACTTACCCATAAATACAGTTCCAACGTGAAAGAAATTGCTATAATGAGATAAGGTTATTAAAAAAAATACAACTTCCATTTTTATTATCTTTCTTAAAACAAGGCTAAAAATGTAAGTAGACAGAAACACCCACAGGGATCAGAACTGTAGGTCATTTCAGGCGATGCAGCACAAAACAAGGAAGCTAATACGTCCAGCATAAAAATAAGGGTAATTTCTAAATCCTTCCTTATTTACAACCAATTTTAACCAAGGAACAAGATCCTTTCACTCCAGTTTTCAGACTTCACACACAAGCGCTCTAGATTTTGTATTAAAAAGTCCATTCACCACATACTGTGTATAAAATATGGTGAATTGGTAGCAGGGAGGGACACAAGGCAGACAGACACAGGACTCTTCTGAAAGGATACAATCCGATGCCATGTTAAGCAATTAGAGAAATGACAGCTATATCTTCTCCATTTATGAACAGACTTCATTGCCTTACAGGAGAGAGGTTAAAAAAAAAAGGTAGCTTTCCATCACAACTTGGAATATGGCATATCATGCAATTTCAAACTAGACAGCCAAAAGCAAATGAACCCATGCGAAAACTGGTAGCTCAACAAACACTGCTTGCCTGATGAAATCTCACAACAGTAGGAAAGCACTGGAGTACAAAGTCATTTATGAACCGTCCAAATGGAAATTCAGATGGAAAAAAAAAAAAAGAAAACCAACTGTAACTCACTCCAGCAAACCAAGTTACTAATTCACTGCAGTAGAAAATAATTTGTGAATTGAAACTTGGAGCATGTTTCCTTTTGGTTTTGCTTACTTTGGAGTTGAGCATTCTCAAACTACATGGGCTGCATACTAACAATCACAGCGTTTTTGTGTATGCATGTAAATGTGTACTTGGAAATAGCATAAAGATTGGGAATGATCAGAAGCCTTATGCCATGGAACTATCGCATAGGTATGAAGAACGTATAGCATTACTCTTGAATTATTAAGGGTCAGAAGGTCAGCCTATGCATACACAGCTTTCCTTAAAACAAGGTTACCACACTGACCTCTTCAGAATCTCCTGCCTCCTGATGTATTTTTTGCCCATCTCTGCTCCAGGTTTTCTGCGTAGTTGGAATTCCACAGATGGTCCCCATCACCCCCAAAGACATGCTCTTTCCAGATGAATTCCCCAGAACAGGACTTCATTTCTTAGACAGCAGAGGGACATTTTCCAGAAACTCATGCTTCCCAAGAGTGCAACAGTTGGCTAATACTTAATCATTCTATAACTTTAGAAAATCTGGTAGAAGTTTAAAAAACATTTTCAGGAGGCACTGCTGTTCCAGTAAATGCTGGAAGCTCTTTGACCAGTATTTGATAACTGTATATTAAAAGATTTGGATCTCTCTTCTCATTATTTCAATACAAATAGCATATCCTTAACAAAGCCCATGCTAATGTAATGCTTTTGAAATTTTAGTCAATTGTTTTAAACGTGGTATTCTAATGTCTTTCAATAAGCACACTGAACAGCCAACAATTCAATAATTCAATCTCTCCTTTCTCTTCCTATTTTATGATATTTGTTGATGTTAATGATTTGCTAAGTTTATTTCCCTTCAACCACAGCCTCTGTGTTTCTCACAGTTCCTTAAAAAGTATTTAAGTAACAAAAGACATTAAAAGAAAAGATATTTTAGTATATAATTCCTCAGCTGAAGTGTCACACCTCAACACACACAGCTGTGCCCATAAACACTTTTCATGATGTCATAGCATTACAGTGATGCATATTCACATACCCTTTGGCAAAAATAATCCATGCTTATACAGAACATTTGCATTCAAATTCTATGTTTTGCAATCCTCTCTCAGGATTTCATCTTGCATCTCTGGTTGAATGCCGCAGTTCCTGTGTTATATATTCATTATACGCAAGGAGCAAGATACAGATTTATTCCTTAAAAGAAATTTAGTGTAATGAATTAACAGAATTATTATAATAAATAAAATGTATCCTCTCAATACAGTCATATGTCTCATTCGTGCTAAGTGGACCTACTGAGCATGTTTATCAGGAAAGGGACGAGAAATCCTGTAACTCAGACAATGCAGAAATGTATATAAGGAAAATCTTTAATTTCCTACATTAGTATAATACTTTAGGAGGAAGTCATCAAAGATAAGTAAACATGAATAGAATGAGAATAAAGGAAATCTTGATTTAATAATTGGTTTTTAATCTCTTTTGCATTTATACTTCACTGACCTTAAAAAAAAAAAACAACTTCTTTTCACTGGTTGCTGTAACCACTGTAACAAACATTAACTCTAAATCAAATTAAAACAGGATTTTAAGGCAGTGAAATAGTTCACTACAGACAGCTTATGCGAGTGGTAAAATGGCTTTACCCAACTGTTCTTTGATAGAAACTGAAGTTAGTGAATATAAAATTTTCTATGACCCACTATTCTAATAATGGGTCAACTTTTTAAGGATTTCAGTTCACTGTCCCAAAGCCTTCCCAGGATCTTTACAAAGGATGACATTAACAAAGGATGACACTGAACAACCAAAAACACAATGCATTTTTAAAATGAGTAGTAGTGAGCTACTACTCCTTGATAACACCTTTGCATATTATTTCTCGCTTGGGTGAAGCTTCCAAATGCTGCAGCTGGTAGAGGCTGCAGGAGGAGGTCTGCAAAGAGCTCACTGAAAGTAACCCAACAAAAAGTACTTCAACACCAGTAAAGCCCAGTAAAAACCTGCTGAGTCACTCCCACAGTATTATCTCGTAAGATAAGATGAGTTTAATCTTCTAAAGTTTTCTCTTAAACATTCAGTTTCTGAAAATTAGGATGGTAATTGTTTAACATTTTCTTCAAAGATCTAAATGAAATCTGTCTCAAAGCCAATGCGTTACTCTCTTACTAAAGAAACACACAAAATAAAATTCAAAGAGGTAGATCAATTTTAATTGAACGTTTCACATAAAAAAATATTAGATTTACCACCAATTTTCCATCTTTAGATAAGAATAAATGTTCTACTGCTATACCATTCCTCATATGTTTATAGACTTTTTACTTTTACCTTCTCAATTTTGGCAATACAGACAGACAATGATTTTTCTTAGTTTCCCCTGTTCCCATTGTAGCTGACTTGGGCTTGATTTCAAATGTCTGCAAAATATATTTGGTGTCTGGACTACTAATCCACAGAGGTTTCTTTTTTAACTTGATTCCTTAGAAGGTGATGGAATCAATTCTATTACTGCTATTTAAAAAAAAAAAAAAAAAAAAAAAAGAGAGAGAATTGATAGAAGTTCAAAGACCACTGTTTTGTTTTAAATAGAGCCAGCCTTTGAAATTCAACTACCTGCCAGTGGTCTAAAATGCCTTTTTAAGCAGTTCACATAACATAGCAAGTAATAAACATAAGGCAAACCTTTAGCAAGTATGAAACGATAGGAAAACACCCACATGCCACTACAGCCTGTTTCGACCTACACATACAATATAAATCAAGCATAAGGTAACAGTAGCTTAACTAATTCTATTAATCTCTATGAGTAAGCATTTCATTTGGCCATTTTCACATCCTGTAATTATTTCAGAGGAAACGCAGGTTAAAGGTTCAACTAGCACTTAAAACGTCTCCTAAAGCATAATTATATCTACAAGACTTAGCCTGTGGGTAAAATTGGGGAACATAGAACACAAAGCATTTCTTTCTCTCAAATATTGTGGAGTCAAGTTATTTCAAAGAATTTCTTTTTTTATTATTAATACTCAGTTCTAGGCAAAGTATATCTCAAAAGGAAAAGCTATCTGAAGCCTGCAGAATTTGGATCGTGAAACATCACAGAATCATGAGCTTTCTTTAAGTTTATTCAAAAGAAAGAATCATAAAAGCATAGTCACAGCTGCTGATTGTTCCATGTTCAGTAGAGTATTAAAACAGGGGATCACTGCAATAACACAGGCCTCAAGAGCTGCCCTATTTGTTAAATGGAAAAATATGGTTTCACACAAAAACACCTATTTGGTCTTTTGTAGATTGTTTTTTAGATCAGAAACTCATTTTCAAACATTGGAAGAGAGCCCACAAAACGTGCATGTTGTGAAATACTGGTTTTGCAAACATTATGCTCTCAGGGGAAAAAAAACGAAACACAATAAAAGCACAACAGAAAACACATAAGCTCCATAAACTGAAATTGCCTGGCATACAGTGTAAAAGGATTGAGAAGAGGTGAGCATTTAAAACAGATAGGAAATTGAGTCAAGTAGATAATATACTACATGAGAATCTTGCAATCCTTATCTACAGTCCTCTAACCCTCTCCTTCTTCTTTAATATGAATGAGTGCAATATGCAGTAGGCATTAATTTGAATCAAAAAGATTTAGTTTAAAAACTATGCAACTTTAAAATCTCATGAAAAGTATGTTACTGTTTAAAAAACCCCAAGCTCTCAAATCAGTCAATAGAAGAATTAAGGCTGTTCAGACCTCTTACATGTACTCGGTATAACAGGTTTTCTCAATCTTATGGAGCAAGCTATCTATGTAGCCAAGGAAAA
Source organism: Urocolius indicus (assembly GCA_013401255.1). Lineage (NCBI taxonomy): Eukaryota > Metazoa > Chordata > Aves > Coliiformes > Coliidae > Urocolius > Urocolius indicus. The sequence goes on along the minus strand of WBNH01002445.1, from coordinate 447,462 downwards.
AAGAAAACCAAAACAACAAAGAAACCCCAAACAAATACCAATGCTCCTGTGATCAGTTTAATGTTTTAAGCTAAATTTCTTGTCTTCTAAACCTTCATTTTATTCATTGTTTATCTTGGTTTAGATGATACTAAAGCCTAAGAAATCACAGTAACACCATATGTATAAAAATGTAGAAAACTTCTTAAGATACTACATAGCTACTACAGTGTCAAGTCAAAACTTAAATCCAAACCAAAATGACCATTGCTATGTAGTAATAATTTTGGTTTGCACAAAGTTTTCCATTAGAAATTTTTAAAAACATTCCGCAGTTTTACTAAAAAGCCCCAAAACCACTCTAACTGGCTTTAACATATTTTTAGAGTTCTCCCCATGTTTTCCTCTCCTTGGCAATTTCTCTTCAGAGTTGCATTAATATCTCACTTACCAATACAAAGGGCCAATGGATCTGTGTAAGTATCTGCCAGAGACAGCAAGCACTAAAATACAGACAACAGAATAAGACATTTTATGTTTAGGACACTTTTCCTAAATGCTTTGACTTTACAACATCCAGAGCTACACTGAGATCAGGAAGCATCTTAAAAGGATTCCACAAGTATCTTGTACACAATATAACATAAAACTATATCTATAATGGAAGATAACTTGTTGCCACTAAAAATAGTTTTCCCATGCTTTCTCACTTAATCCAGTTTATATCAATGGCATCTAGGGGGTGGAGAGGGAGTGGAAAAAGCAAGATGTTGTCTTCCTAGTTCCAGTGTGAGGAAATGTTTATGAAGCAGCAGATAACTCCAAGGTCTCCTTGACCTTTCAACACTATGGGGCAATCTTTACACAAGGACTAACTGTTCTTGCACAGTTCTTCCACTGTACAAACATATGTCTGGCTTTTCAGTTCCTTCCTCTTCCTTTTTTGGTATCTTAGTGTCCTCTTAGACTGGAAATGGGCATCAACTCATTTGGTTGGTAAACTTGGTCATCTGAGTGACATGTGAAAAGGCTGGGCTTAGACATTTTACTTGCTGGCAGGAGTCAAGTTCTGCAGGAACTCAAAAACAGGTTAACTTTAAACATCAGATTTGCCCATGGAAGGCTCAGGATTTCCCATCCTCTTTTTATTCTGGTACTAGTGAGTTGCTACACACTAAAGACAGCCACACTGCTGTTGCTGAACACCAATGACTGCAATTTTTCTTCAAGCATAAGGCATCTGCAAAACTTGTATATGGAAAATAGTGTTCAACTCATATACTCAAATTTCACCAGACTGCTGATTTCTAAGGTTCAGAAAACCACAATCAATAAGAAATAAACTAATCTAAATCGGGGTGCACAATACTGCAGAGACATTTATTTTACAGTATGAAAATGTATGCATAGCCAAATATAAATTTTGCTTTTTGTTGAAGGAAAGTATGACAGCATGCACCTGTTGTTTACAACCACTACTAAGGAAATGGTGCCAACACAAACCAACTTGCGAACTCTCTATGCTGCTCAGTAGAAAGAAACTAAGGCCCTGATTCAGCAAACATCTACTGCTGCTGGAACATATTACCCACCTTGAAAGTTCAAAGGAACGTCTCACCCAAAATGAGCTGTCAGCCTACAATAACATTTCAACACTTGAGGCTAAAACGAGTACCTAAAAAAAGCCACACCAACACTATATACTTTGTTTGTGAAGAAGCGTGATGTATACTTTCAGAGGGGGAATAAAGTTCCTTGTCATTTTTGTCACATATGGTCTGTCATTGCTCAGTAAGCTATTGGCCATGAGATTTCCATAGCTGCAATTGGCAAGCAGCGTTCAAAGGGATGGCCCATCCTTTATCAGAGACATTGTGCTGCTGATGGGGAGTCATAGCATTCTCTGTAAGTAACAACAGTTACTTCAGCTTTCTGTTCAAGGGTCCCACCTAGCAGGACAAGTACAAAACAGCACAGACTTTTAATCCCCTATCCAGTAGGTCCTATAATAATTATCTTCCACAAGAACAGCACTCTGTCAAAGGCTAGTGAACAACCAATTTATGCAATATGCAACAAAGAAAATAACCGTCTGGGAATTAGTGACACAGTTTTCATTCTAATTCCAATTATTGCCAGGAGGGAAAAGGCATGGTGACTAAACATTTACATGTACCTATTATTGCTTTGGAAGTATGAATTTATCCAGAAGCATCAAACCTCATATCCCAATCTGTAGTCTTCAAAATCCATAGAATTCCAACAATGCAAGGAAACCTTCATCTCTTCTCACTACAATTCATCTCTGACTTAGCAGTGGGCACATCTGCAGCCAGCCCCCCCACACAAACACTGTAGTGCTCTGCCTTCATCACCAACCCATCTTTGCAGTCACAACACTACGCATCCCTGCAGCGTTACCCCTAGTCACTGTAGCGACTCCTGATGTGAAGCTCTGGAGATATACTTAAGTATTATCGTTTTCAAAATGTATCAGGTTTGAAAACAAAAGTCTGCTAGGCTCGTTCAAATCCACTTTTCTGAAATCCCCTGATCACTGGTGACATGTTTAGTATCTTAAAACATATGTGTTTTTCAGATGACTTCTGTAAAACCTACAATTATAAAACCAGATTTCATATGGCAATTTTATGGATCCAATAAAATCAAGCATCTGGTATCTTCTTAGATTTCATTTTTCAGATGGGACCTGATCATCTTTAAGAGTATTTCCTGTAATTTTGTTCTTTGCAGGATACCTAAATATATATGGTTAGATTTACACAGTACCTTCCAGTTACAGTGTTACCTTATCACATGAAGATGCAAACCTCATGCATCTAAGCCTACGATCCTTTATGATCGTGGTGAAACTCCACTACAGGAACACAAAATCAAGACAGATATTGCTACACGGATATGTAGAAAAGGTACAGCAGGCATGCCACGCTGACAAGGTTTTTCTAAGGAACAGAAATGACAAAGGCAGTGAATTTATATAGCAATTAGTGATATTAAGCAGGAAATTTAGGACTGGAGTAGGTGGTTTTCAAGAGCAACCCTTTCTCCACAGCTCATAGCAAACATCTTTATTGACAGATGAGGCTGTGGTATGAGACTAATAGTTCAAAAACAGACTGGGCAAGCTCAGAGGCAAGAGACTGAGAAGTCATCTCTTAACACCCACAGCCCAGCAGTGGTAGGTGCTAAGAAGGTCAATAGGGAATGGACACTGAGGGGCCAGGACAGTCTGTCCTCCGTATGATACATCCTCTACATCCACCATCAGGGACAGGTTCCTGAATGAGACCTATTGTCATTCTGACTCTTCTTAGAAGCCACTACTATTGTTACTAGTAACTCGAATAAAAGTAAAACATGATTGTTAGGCTGAAGTGTTCAGTGTTTTAGAACAATTTGTTGGGTTTTGGCCACTTCTCAACATGAATATATAGAAAATTTCAGTCCCACAAACACAAAATCACTGGTTCCATTTTTTTATACTTATTCATGCTTTAAAATGGATATTCCATTTTGTTTCCTCCTTTATATGATGTAAATGCAGACACTGAGAAACACACATAAAAATGATACAGAATTTTGAAACAAACACAAAGAAGTATTTAAAGTTTTATAACCCTTGATGTTGACTTGCCTTCATCTATGAATGTAGCAAAGTGAAAAAAGATTCAATATTTAAGTTTTCTACTTCAGCTAAAACATTCATCATATATAAGCACAGCACATATCAAGCAGATAAATCAAAAGCATAATATTTTAACTACATTAGTTAATGTTTCTGGATAAGAATGTTTGTTCTATAGCAGGTGCAGAAATAATTTAGCTATTGCCTCGCCTTCTAATAGCATCTTCCAGATACCACATGATATGATTTTAAATGATTCTTAATAAGTTATTATCAATTTGATATTTACATTGGCAACATTAGCCTTAACTTTCACTTCTCATTCAGATGGACAAGGATTTTAACCTAATAATTACAAGAGTAAATAGGCTCCTAATACCAATTATAAAAGTAATTATTTTAATTAATATTATATTAAATGTAATTATTAGAAGAATAATTGTTATTAGTAGTACAATTGCTCCTTGCAACTCTGGAGGCTAGACCTGATTGTGTTATGGAAATGGTAGATTTTCTATCTATTTCTTATCTTTATAACAGTTCTTTTTCTTAAGACTAAAGATTCAATAGCTGAATTTGAAATGTTTGGCCCCATTGTTTTCACTCACTTGGGTGAATAAAGCCCAGATCCACAGAGAGCAGAATAATTCTATTCCTTTATTATTAACTTCCTCTGTGATACAGAAAGTTCTTTTTAAAATACTGCCAGGTACTAAAAACAGATTTATCATTTTCTTAAAAGAAGAAGGCTTGTAGTAGGAGACGAGCTCCCCATTAACCATCTGTTTCCAGTTGTTTATATTACCAAATTTTCCAGATGTCATGCTCTTCATCTTTTGTCCCTGTGGAATGATAAACTATGTTCCTTTTACAAACTCTTTATATCTACCCTTACCTTTAAACACTGAAAATAATTTCTGCATGAGAGATGTGTTCAATTCTTTTTTTCTGTAGTGATTTCCAAGACCAGCATTCATCAATTCCCTCTTGCAAACTACCTAACAGAAAGAGAATGAAAAGGATGGTGTACACATTGGGTGCAGGGAAGTGGGTGTAGGGGGACAGAAGCATGGGGTTAAGTTAGCTGGAAATAAAACTAGAGGTAGTCTTGTCTCCTGTGAGCCATTTTTATATATTGAAGGGAAGAGAAGCAAAGAGCAAAACAAATGCCAGACCTGCAGGTGTGCTAACAAATTAAAACTGGAGCAGGAAAATAAAAAATCTGCTATATCCTTTCAACCTCTGCCTCACCTCAGCAATCTCTATGACTCAACTTTTATTCTAAGGAGAATTGCATGCAGTCAGTCTTTCTCATAAACATGCAATGGATGTCTATATAGGTTGCATGACTCTACACTGCCCCAAACCAGTACCAGTCAACACCAATTACAGGTGCCCAAAACTGTCCTAAGCTTTTAAAAGATGGAGGAGGGAAAATAATGGGCTCCTTCCTGGACCACAAACAGTATCTTTAAAAGTATTTTAGTTGTAAAAAGTTTTCAGCAGTATGTGGCACTGTCTTCTGGCTTCTCAGGAAAGCACTGAAGAGAGGGTATTCAAATAATTTGTTTACCTGTGTGATTTCTCTCAATATGAGCTAATGTAACACAAAGGAAAAGAGAGTTCTTGAGAGGTTGTCGTGGCTTGCATCAACAATTCAGAATAATAAAATATGTTCTTAAATCTCCAAATGGTGTTTTATCTCTGTACATGTTCCACTTGGAACTTTACATGTCTACTAAAAATACTCTTCTTTCCTCTATGGCAACAGAAATTTTTATGTTATGTTGTCGAGTTCCTTAAAACAAAGAGGAGGAAGAAATTAGTTCACATAGGTCTGGCATTAGTGTTTTAAGTACACTACGTAGAGTTTTCTACAGAAATTACATAGTACACCTTTAAACTTTTTTCTTTTTTACTATAAGCCATAATGTAGCTATGAAAAGGTTCATCTTAGAAGCCATGCTTTTTTTTTAATTAAAAAAACAAACAAAAAAACCCCAAGCTTCTATGTTTTGAGTCCACAAAATTGAATAGTGCACTTTTATGACTGCAATCAATTTGTTTTTTTAAGAATAAGGCCAAACAGAATGGAAAGGTTGTCACATCCATGACCTGTACTCCATTAGATACACATTTTGCTTGGAGTAAGGCATTCTCACACATTCCAAGCAGCTGGGCAATACCACATTCATAACAGGTAAATAAGAAGGGTCTTGAGACATTCTTTAAGCATTTAAAGTCAATACATCACTCAAATACAGAAATGCAAAAATTCAGGAAGGTGTGAAACAGGATTTCATAGAAGTGTAGGCAGAACAAGTCTTCAGTTTGGAGTTTAATTAACAAATGCTTTTTCATAGTTCAAAGACACCTTTGGAAGAACTTTACCATCAAGTATACTCTGTGGACAGATACTATTGCCTTAACGTTTCTCTTTTGTGATTAAGCCTCCCATACTGTACCAAGAATTTAACCTTTCGCTGCTAGATCTTTTTAAAATTGCTTGGTAACTGAAGTACTCCTGAGCATGCAGCAAGCACTTTGCCTAAAGCAGTAAATCTAAAACCTGTTACAACAAATCAATTCTGGCAACCCACAACAGGTTTGGAATGTGAGATACCTACACATCTTGAAAAGGTAGTTTGCAGGTTGGTACTACCAACTCGCCAAACTGTGAGAAACATATCTAAATGGGCCAACTACTCAAAAACCCCTGCCTTTCTACAGAGATTTTGCCTCCCTATTGAAGTCTAGTTTCTTCAGACAGTTCCCCATTAGGTAAATATCCTGCTAAAAAGAAAAAGTAGCCTTTTATAATCCTTATAGTCCTTGGTTTTGGCAGCTCCTGAACTTTTGTCCTCTGGACAAAACTCCCACAGCTGGCTTTGCAAGGGCTCAAACCACATTTCTCGCAGTTAAAGAGCTGTCCTGCAACAACCTTGCACTGGAGTGGCTTATCTCGAGCCTTTTTTTCCTCCTTGAATATTTTTTTCCCATGCTTTCTTATTAAACTACACATTTAGCATACGCATATACTATCAAACACATAGTATGCTATGTATACTTACAGTATACATACATGTAAAGCATATATACAGTAAACACATTATTGATCATGACTGCATGAGTGGCTCCAGCAGAGATTGGCCCCATGCCAGTAGCTTGTCTCTGTTTTGCTGTAGCAATACCAGGTCAGATGACACAACATCCATTTACAGGAGGTAAAGATCCAGCTCTTGGTCTTACATACAGCTCACATAGTGATTTCCCCTATCAGCAACTAGAGCTCTCTGAACTAACGCATGCTTGCTCTGGGGGCAAGGGGATCAGAAAAATGCTGTTAATAGAAGAGACACCCCTGTAGTCAATTTAGACTGCTGTAACTCCATTCCACACTTGCTAAACCTTTTCACCGAACCTTATTAGAAACAGAGCTCCTCCAGCACAGAAGGGAATTAGAGGGTTTCTGCATTGCATTCACACCACGACAAATTGTACTAGAGCAGCTATGTGCTGGGGTGTTTTCCATGGCCTTTAATATAAAGCAACTCACTTTACAGGTCAATGCTCTGGCAAGCTTATTCCTTGGCGAGGTTGCAGCTTCAACAGTGGCAGAGTGAAGTAGCCACAGCTGAACCAGCTGTATGTTTAATGCTGAGCACAGGTTCCCAGCAGCTTTAATAACATAAGTTCAGTGTAGCAGTCAAGATTACACATTAAAAAACCATGAGCAAAACAGGAGTAATTAGAGAACAGCTAGGGAGTGCTCAAATTTGTAACCAGATACTCTCACAGCCAATACATATCAATATAGCATATAAAAACATGGTCAAGCACCACAGCTCTCTCCCTCTGAGTGTTATAGTTGGGTGGTCTTGCAACAAAAAGTATGTGCTAAATCACATCTTGTCCAGCCATAAAGAGAGGCAGCCGTAAACTGGCTCCTGACACTTAGAAAGTGCTCCAATCAGTGCTGCCAGGAACTTCAGTAACCCCAAAGAGGACATTTCTGGATGGCTGACAATAGCTTTTCATAGGAAAGCATCACTGAAAGGGACCTCCTAAATGGCAGGTCTAACACTCAAATTCCTCCTTTCATGCCAAAAGGGAAAACAAGGCTTTCTCCATAGATAACTGTGGAATGCTCGATACCATCTCCACCTGTATACATTGACAGCTGCTTTGCCATAATAATATCACACATGTTCAGCTACTCTCGATCCTGTTAAGTAATATTAAGGCCAACTAGCATCTGAACTACTGCAATAAGGATGCCAAATTGTCAAGTCATCCAGAAAACAAAAACTGCACCAACTCACAGGTGCCAAAGGTGAGAATAAATATATTCAAGTATAGCAAGACAACGTTCCTGAGTGATGAAGAACAAACAACTGTCTAATAGAATGAGCAAGTACTATGCAGAAGTCTGTTGGCGTTTTTTAATTACATTCACCAGATTACCTCTGGAAAGGACAGATTTTAAAACAAAATAAACCTTTAAAAACACAGATGGTTGAAGCTGCAAAGCAGCTGCTTCCTAAAATATTGAGGAAAAGTGCAAGATGGGAAAGGTAGCTGCAAGAGAGGCCAGACAAGACTGTGCAGGAAGCTGGAAAGACTATAAAGGAGATGACAGCAAAACACAGATAGAAGCAGGGAGATGAAATACGTGTAGCGGAGAAAGGAAACAGGAAGGACAGAAACTTTTTTGGTGGGCTGGAACATCAGACACATGAAAAGAAAAACTCCACATGCAAGATTTCAAGGAATCCATTTTCTTTCTCCTATACTAAAAGTATGTCAAGAAGCAACAGATTGAACACAAGTCAAATCTTAGTTGAAAGCCATAGAGGAAAATGGTCATTCTTCTGCCAAATGTCTCCTTACCCTACAATTTTAAATTTCTGGGAAATGTAAATTACTTTTACTGTCGATTAGCTTGTGCATTTTATGGCTTCATAGGTAATATTAATAGGCCAGTGAATTCTACAAGCAATATTAAAGAATGTTTACCGGACAGTTTCCAAGTTTTCTGGAGAATGTGAATTACCAAATATGTGGGATTTAGATTAGGAATTTATAAAGCAAAATATTTTATTTTCATTATTTATAATTATATTTTCTTATTTGAGATTAGTTAATGGATGTGAAAATAAAAACAGACAGTGTGTCAATAGAATATGTCTCAAGTTAGGACTAGACAATTTACATCCCAGAGCTCTGGAAGCACTGGCACATGAAGAAGGTGGTGTTAAAGAAAATATTTTAATAGGTCTCTGTTGTTGGTGGTGGTGCCATTTGATCAGAAAACTGGAAATATAATAACCATAATTTGAGAAACAAAAAATGCAATCTGAGCAAATAAAATAGAGTTATTCTGATCCTAGCAGAATGCAAGGTTTTAGGAAAATTACTCAGAGGGGGGAAAAAAAGAAACATTGAAGAACTGGAAGTAAGCAGATAAATATACTTCTATCTGTACTTCCAAGAAAACAAACGAAGAAACAATGGCAGACTAATGATTTTTTTAAGTGTTGGGGTTTTTTTCATATGAGCATCTCTAGTAGTCATAATTTATCTGGCCTCCAATAAAGCCTATGACAGCATGAGAAGTGAAGAAATCTTCACTGAACTCAGAAACAGAGGAGAAATGTGAAGCATGTATTAGCAGCATGAACAAACTGATGGTTTTATGGTGCCTTAAAAGGGGAAAGCATGTATGTACCATGTGGACCTTATTAGTGCACTTCCACAAACATTTGTTCAAAAAGTAATTTTATTTAGTACTTTTACCAATGAACTTAGCAAGTAAGAAACCAAAGCCAGCAGTACCTCATTAGAAACAGCTTCTAACACAAAGTCAGGAGATACAATCAACATATACAAGGACCACACAGAATACTACACAGAATTTAATCCATAACTTTGAGATACCTGAGAGTGAAGTCCTGTAGAACAGAATGGAAAGCTATGTACATGGAAACATCAGAAAATTGAGATATTTATCAAGTTGAAAAGTTCGAGGAGAACTATTGTCTTGTTGACAATACTAATTGGCAACAGATTGACTGTGACCTGCCAACATAATGCAGACACCTCAAAGGCAAACATGATCCAAAAATTTATCAGGAGTCATCTGTCTACCTGAGATAGCAAAGCAGTAGTGCCCATGTACTTCAGGAACAGCACATGAAAGTCTGTCCATTTATGCTCCAGAAAACAGAATACAAATGAGTGGCAGAGGACTTTCAGAATGTTACAGAAGTGGAGAACCTCTCCCAAAGAAGGAGACAAAAAAAAAAAAAAAGTATTGAGGAAAACTAGCCCAGCAAAACAAATGGTGTGAAAATTAGTTCCCTTCATAAGTGTCAAAAGACAAAAGACATCAGAGAAATGTGTCTTGTGGCACATGAACTGCTGATACAAATTTCCCATTTGCTGAATTTGGTATTTTAACTATATCATATATATCTGATTATGTGCAAATTTGCAAATACTTTACATTCTCCCTTACCAGGAAAGTTTAACCCCACGAAAGTGAACAAAGTATGAAAACCAGAATCTAAATCCCAGACACTCAAATATGAAGAATTCTAAAGGAATTCAGACATAAAATTCTTAAAATTGGAATCCAATATTTAGCTCTATTAAGTCCCTTCAAATAACCAAGCTAAACTAAACAAACAAGAATAAAAGCCTTCCTTTGCCTCTTACTGTATGACAGAAGACTCAAATTCATCTGACTGTAGTGTAGTAAGATGAATGACTTATTGGACAGAAAGATATGACTAGATTATTTTTCCTCAAGAAACCCTTCAAATTAAAAAGAAAAACCCACATAAAATCAAGTTGAATTGTTCAATCTGGGTCCCTGAACTGAAATTTGGGCATTTCTAAAGAAGACAGGCTGACTTCCACAGGTGCCGAACAATCCTTTGCACTCAATTTTGGCTTATGTCAGCAAGAGGTTGAGGTTACACATGAGAATAAAACCTTTGGTCTCATTTTGCTGCTCCTCTGGCAATCCCCACTTGGCTCAGCTTTTGGGCTGGATAGTTGTGGTCCTTAAGTCACAGTAAAGATGCATTTAAACTCTATGAGGAGGCATCACAATCCTGCCTGTACAACATGAGTAAGACCAGATCCTCTGAATAAGCATACATAAGACTTTAACATAGTCACTACTCTGACAGATACCTCAACTTGTTTTAATCAAGACAATTCTACCTATTTTTTTACTCTGCTGTTTGTTTTTGGAAGTTTCTCAAGCATTTCTGTTTAAAAGCACAGCAGACTATTAATCTCATGTGTAACCTGTTTTCTTCTCCTAAACATTCTCCATCAAAGTCTTCAAAAATTCTGTTATAGCTTAAAGTGCAGCCTTGATCTGTACTAGGGATACCTGTAGTAACACTTAGTAACAGTTAGGATATGGACAACATTCCTTTAAATAAATATGCAGGCCATAAACATTTTTTTTAATATTTACATAGAAAATTTTCCTTTCAACATAACATTTCTTCAGCTCCTATTTGGACCAAACAGAACTAAAAGCAGACTTGGCAGAGCAACTAACTGTTCTTCATAACAAATGGAAAGTAAGAAAATATTTGTAATTCTTTTTCTTCCTTCCAGCTCCTGTTCAAAACCAGCTTAAGTACTTTTGCAGTTTCCCCAAAAGCAAAAGTAATTTAAACAACAGATTTTAGAAGCCTCTTTCAATATATAGTTCTCATAAATGTTGTCTCTCTGATCTGTTTATTGAGTTAGATTTTTTTTTAAACATTCTAGGGCTTACTGTTAAAAAAAACCGAAAACTTCTAAGATTACATAAAATGGTCAAAGTGGGAGAAAGTGCTTCCACACTTCAGGTTTCCAATAGCTTTATATGCATGTAACAAACATCAGGAGAGAAGAGAGACAAACATGGAGAATTATCTATTTTAGGAACGATACATGGGCAGTGGATGAGAAATATTAGGGTGAAAATACTGAACATAAGAGTCAAAATAAATAAGGGGGGAAGAACCCTTTTAGTATTCAAAAAGAAGTGTTCAAGAAAATTCAAACTGAAAAGGGACAATAAAAGTAACAGAAAAGCTACGACTTCAAAGATCACCAAGTTCTGTCCTGTCATGGATATGTGCAAGGTCCCTGTTCTGTTCATTTAATCAGTTTCAACTGAAGAGTCCTTAAGCATCATATTGCAAGCACTCAATGTATCTGACAACTATCAGTGGTTCAGCAGAGAGGTGTTACTGGATTGCACTGGTATATTGGTGTCTAATGCTCTAATACTAACATCAATACAACTTGCTTGAACAGAGTTGGGCTAGGCTCTTAGGTTATGGCATGCAGCTAAATAGTGTACACTGCGGAGAAAATGTATGTCCACAAGTTAAAAAATTTAAGGCTAATTCTCAACCAGGACTGAGGCAGATGTGGTGGAATGCACTCTTTCCTTAACATGAAACGTGAAGGGAATCAATATGAAAAAGCAAAAAAGTATTCCTTCTTCCCTTCTGCTTTGGAAGAACGAGGCCTTCAAATAGTTTCTCATTAACTTCCCCAGTCTGTTTGCTTTTTCCATGAAGACTTGGGAAAAAAGTAGGTATGTGGTGGTAACTGACTTGTAAATTTATATACTACTTGAGGGGAATTCCATACATTCCTGTACCCTGGGTATTTCCATAGGTACCAAACAGTCTCCTTATTTCTCCTCCGGGATATGGTCCTTTTTCCTCAAGAGATCTGTTGCCAAGACCTCCACTACCTCACTGTTATCAGAAGAAAGGTACAATACAATGAGTCAAGTGAAGTGTGGATGCAAAATACAGTGAAAGGTTCATATGAAATATCTTCTTCCCCTGAACAATGCTAGAAGTCTATAAAAGAGATGCTTATGATGTTCTGCTTGTACAAAGTTTCTTTCAGTGCAACACTGTGCAGACAGTGTCCAAAGAACTGTGGTTTATAGCTCACTCCCCAATAAGTGCAAGACTCCCCTTTTTTCTGTCCTTTAGGATAGACTGACATACTCAGCACCGTATAAGACAATTCCCAAAAAATGTCACCAAACATTAAACAATTCAACAAAACAGAAACTAATATGTACAAACTAAACACATTAACAGACAGATTCCTCCTTCCTTGCCTCTGCTAAGCTAAGGGCTCTGACCTGATAAACGTTTTATTCCTTGGACTTATGAGCCTGATTAAAACGACCAGATGATTCATTGTGTAGCAAAATCTGCTTTTTGTCTAAAAAATGCTGTAAAAAACTGAAAAAATTCACATAGCAGTCCACTGAACTCTCTAACTGAACACACAAATTATACTCCATACATGAAAATGCTTATGATGTATTTTAGTCAACATTCAAAGAGTCACCCTACCTATGTAATAACTAGGCTGCTGGTCCTCATGTGAATGGATTTCTCCAAGTCCAAAAAGCTTACCATAACTGGGTTTACAGGTATGCTTCAGAGGGTGATGCTGTGCACCAGGGAGGAAAGGGATGAGAGATGCAGTGAACATACTACCTGTACACTTGTGGCAAGCCTGAAAGCAAGATAAGCATTAAAGTATGTGGAACTGATAGGGCTTGGCAGAGATATGAATGAAGCAAGAGAATTGGGAGAACAATGGCTTGAGAACGAAGGAAAAGCTAGATTCGGACAAACTTAGCTCATCATTTAGCGAAACAGATGAACAGTCTGCAGTAAGACAGCTGAATGTGACAACATATGAATCAAAACAGCAGGTCATCATTTTCTAAATAGGAAATGTAAACCCAGCAGAGAAAGATCATAAACTGACAAAACAATTCTTCTGAATTATGTAATTTATGAACAGATGTTTTACGGGAATGAACTTTAAAGTCATGTAACAGTTTGTGTTTTTTTTTTTTTTAAATAAGAATTATGATGGCATTATTATTCAGTAAGGTTCATGTCACTTTACCTTCATTCTTAAGATTCATAAACATTTCTCTTTAGGAACAATAGAGGGCTACAAATTACATTGCTATCAGACTTGGTAACTTTTGCACTAGATTTGGCATAATACTTGAACTTGGCTTCATAAAAATTAATACTTGAGTCTTATATAATGCATTTTGTTTAACTTATATATACTCAAATCATGGAGTGCTAGATTTTGTATACTTTAAGGTATATAAAAATGTATGTTTTAGTTGACAGTAAAATAAACTATCTTACATTATCCTGAGGAAAAAAAGTTACCTTAAAGGCCTCTTCATGAAATTCAAAGGGGCGTTTTTTTAGCAACATTGTAAAATGAATTTTTTTAGCAGGATGATATAAAAATTTACATACAAAATGGCACAACTGATGATACAAAAATTAGCATTGGCTTGATCAGTGACACGCTTTCAACATGCATATACCATTTACATTCAGGAACATTTATTAATATCTTAGTAGATCTCTTAGTCATCTGCTGATGACTTCTTTCAAGGCAATCTAAAACTTGTCCTTCAGCTGAATTCCACCAGATCAATGCAAAATGTATCCAGAATACAATATAGTTGCTTCAGTCTAACTGCACAGCTAAATTAAGATTTGCGAGATTGTCTCTTAAAACAAATTTAATAATTACAACAAATTTTACCTTACATCTACCTAACTGAAATGTATTATGTCCAATTTTTAAGATAATACTGTCCTTAACTTTTAAAAATGGAAACCTGTGGCATAACTGCAACTGTTCATTGAAGAAATGTGCCAAGAACCCAATTCTGTCATAGCTATCCAGATAATTTAAACATATGCCTATCCACATGCATTTCACTAGATTTTATATCTCAATTAGTATAATGTACTTGGGGATTTTTAGATTTATCTTCAAGGTTGGGGATATGCCCCCCATATACGGTGCAGAACATCTGTCTCCTTCTGGGAGCTAATATAAGCAAACAGGAACAAATATGATGATAGGTTATTCCCAGGAAATCAGCATTGGTTCAGCATTCCCAAACATATACTGATTTTGGAACAAAGGCAGTTTAAGCACTTTTCAACCCAAAGACATAAGATCCATCATTGTCATCCCAGGAAGATGAGTTAAACACCAGGGAGTCACTCTCCTTAAGGAAACAGCAAAGGAGTTTGGAGAATAGTAGGCAGGGTGAGAACAGGTATAATTGCAGGAAAAGAAATGTTTATAGTACTCATGCATATTCAGAAGAAAATTGTAAAAGTCAAAGCAAGGTCTCTGACTCCTCCCTGTAACTACAAAACCATCCTTTATGGTGCGTGAGAAAAAAGAGTCTAGTCTGCTTTTTGCTTCTTCTAAGGGCATTCTTCAAAAACTTTGGCTTTGATATGGAGACTGGCCCATGGTAAACAAACTTCATGCTAGTTTGAACTGAAAAGAGAGTGTGACCTACCCCAGTGCCAGGAACCCTACATCCTAGTCAAGCTGAAGAAAGCTTCAGGTAGCCTTTGAGTCCTCCAGTTTGGAAATTTCTCCTGCAGCTGAAAATCACCAGGGCACAACACATACTCCTAACCTGCATGACCCAGTATCGAGCAACATCATCACCTCTCTCCAGCGTTTTCCACTGAACGGTCAGATGGTTTCCCTCAGAGGGTCATTTCTACCTTGCCTGGGGCTCTTTCATGCTCTAACATCACAGTCTGTTCTGCAGGACAGCTACAGGATAGGCCCTGGCCTCACTCTGCGATGGCTATCTGAAGTATCAAGAGGGTAAGGAAGTGTAAGTGCACCCACAGAAGCCTCTGGACACGAAGAGCAGTCAGGTCTAGAATACCAAAGGTTATACATCATTTCCAGCCGAAGAGATGTGGATTTGCAATGTCTGAAGACAACAGTTAGCCATCAAAACAAAGGTTCATTTTTTTTTTAAATTGTGTGTCTGAAGAAGTTGATGAGTCATTGATGTCAAAGAGATTTCTGTGGACCAAGACAGGCTGAAACAATTCTGGCAAGACTCCCAGGAAAAACAGTAAATTTGAATGATAATAAATCACCTTCATCACTTTTGCTATAGCAAAGCATCAACAGCAACTATCCATTCCCAAGTTTTAGCATAGTAACTACATGGCTGGGGAAAAATAAGTGGTATTTGAAAGCATTTTACTTCATCTGGTATTAGTATGCTTATCACAGGACCCAAAGCTAAGTCTCTCAAACAATCCTTTAAAGTGCTAAGTCTAACAATAACATTTACTAAAATTAACAAAGTAGTTGACAACAAAATATTTACTGCATTTTGGGGGTTTTGTAAGTTAACAATTTTCAGTGGAAAAGAATCAGAAAATACGTAAGATTTTCTTAAGTGCTATTAAGTATCTTCATGAATGTAGCATGTTCATCATACTCTCAAAAAACCACCCAAACCAAAAAGACAAATGAGAAACCCTCTTCAGCACCAGGAGAGGAGCTACATCACTTTGTGAGTGAAAATGTTATTGTACAGTAGCTCACATGCACGTAATAATTTTGAAACATGCTGACACTTCACATGGTACACCAGGCAAGAGGCTCGGCTGTTGCCACTTGCACTGAATGTTGGATTTGCTGAATGTAGACACACATATCAGTGGTTCTATACCTTGAGATCGCAGAAAGTTGATGTTGAGAGTCCCAACTGACTGGATTAATTTTGTCTGCGGCCAAGTATAACACCGCTTTAGAGCCTCACACTCTATCAAGGGAGAAATTCTAATTGGATCTAACAAAGGGCTCACTGCTTAGGCACACGTGTTAGAAAATAGTTTCCACATCACATAAACTGTACTACTAAGGAGACTTTAAAAAGGACATTTTCAGAGCTCTAGAAGAATGACACATTATATTACAGACATTGCTTTCAAGTACCGCTTTCAGGAAAGTATCATGTAAGTTATGAATAACACACTTAGTTGGGTAACAGCAGGTACGATGAATTAAGAGTTGATTCAGATACCATCACTGGCATTCACAATGCGACACTTCACTACAGGAAAGTGTGATGAAACATGTTTCACAACAAAAATACTGGAATCTTAAGATTTAATTTCCAAAATGATGCACTAGAAAGGAAAAAGTGATAAAAGGATGTTGAAAAACAATATAAGCAGCTATGAGGAGGAAAAAAGACACTTAACTTGTGGGAACAGAAAAAAAAATACATCTCAACCTCCTACTAATGCCATCTCTTATTCCCCTCTCTACCTGTTGCTACTGTGACAGGCATCTCGGTCTTCTTAGCTAAGTGTGTACAATACCAAAATTACTAGTTGAGAGTATCGTGCTACTACTAAATGCATGGTACCAATCTCGTAAAACTTTCTGCACCAATCCATACCCATCTCAGCTCATGCATCTCTCCCATCTACTCAAGTGGAATAAGCCTACATGTGCACCCCCTCTGCTTCAGCAATACATGAGGAAAAGGTTAGCAAAGCAGAACATGGGAGAATCCCCCACCATCATTACCCAAAATGTCCAACATTACCACAGTAGTCCATAACATCGTAATACATTTTTTTGGTAGGAGTACCAGGAAGAATTCAGAGATTGTCAAATATTATTTGACACCATGATATCATGTACTTCCATTGTAATCAGTCTTTTGCCTACGTCCACTTTAGCTATGCTCAGAAGTTGGGCACAGCAGAGAACCTGGACCCATTTACTTGTAACACTGAGCAAGCCAAGGACTCCCCAAGAACATTACACAGCACTGAGCCTTTGCTACCAATCTAGTGAGTGGGAGTTAAATTACTTTGTCTAGGGGTTTATTTTTTGCTTTAAAACATAACATTTAGCAAAGAAAGACTTTCTTGGGCTTTGCAAATAGAGATAGAAGTAAAGGGGCAGTAAGACAAAGTTTTGCCTTGCCAAATGAAATTATGGCCCCATTAAAAAAACAAGCAAGCAACTAATGAGAGCTCAATGACATAATCTAAACATCTTATTTTCCTTCAGGAGATTAAAGGTAGTTCATAAATGAACTCTGAAAAATAGCAAAAAAAAGTCAAGATACAGGTCATGCACATTTAAAACCTAATTTTAAATGTTTCCACTGCTAATTTTTTTCTTTTTTTTTTAAATAGACAAAAATCCTTTAGAAAGGATCATAGAGGAAAACAAGATAAATATCAATGTACATTCTAAAGAAATAAGTGAGCTGTGTTCAGGGCAATGTGTAAGCACTCAAACCAGCACTAACTTTTATTGAGTACTCTGCTCATTTCTCCCTTTGATACTCAAGCGTTATTTTTCCTATATGTCGATGTAAACTTTGAAGTTTCGCACAAGATCTTGAAAGGAACATAGAGTGTAACCAGCTGCTAAATATGAATCTGTAGCTAGTGGTTTCCATGTACATTACATAGAAAGCATAAAAGAACATAGGTCGAGCAATGTAAACTGCCAAAAGTGAAAGTCTTTGATAATTTATACTACATAAAAGCATCTGTAGTCTCAACACTTGTATCCTTCTGTAGTCCAGTACAATGATAAAAAACAGTGTTCAGAACAGCTTGGAGTCCAGTGAAAGAGAGCAAAGCCAGTGTTTGAGCATATCCAGAGCAAACTGTAGTAAAGTCATATAAAACACATTTTCCCATCCAGAATAAACCTCTTGTAACAGCTAGTCATTAGATATCCATCATCTTGTGAAGTTTCAGAAAATCAGAGGCAGAAGAACTGAATACAAAGGGTATTATCAAACAGAAGGGTAAACCTGGAAGACAATACATCTGAAATTATGTGACAACAAAACTGTATACATGGGATGTGCTTGACATACAGCTAGAGCTAAAGGTTGTATCTTTTATCTCTTGTCTGCAGACCCCTTCAGGGAATCCATAAATGCATGAAGCAAACTGCATGGTTGGCCTGTGCGCTCACACCACCACTCAGGCTAAGCCAGCATCCCTGCACCCATCCTGAGCCACAGAAAGCTCTTCTCCCAAAATACCGCTTGCTCTCCAGAAGCAGCCAGTGACACAGATACAACACCTGATGTTAAATTAATGCAACTTCTGCTCTGTGAAATGGAGTAAGAGCTTGACAAACATTGTATGATAAGTCATGTATTTAACAGGCTTTAAACTACACACAGAATGGGACCACCTGAATCTGCTTCTTTGAAAAACACTTTGCTTGTGAAAAAATTGCAGAGATACACAAGACAACAGATGAGCTTGTGCAGGCATGCAGCAGCATTCACTTACAGTGACCATTTGCAGCTGCAACACAAAAATACAGAGGGGGCAGATATACAAACACACTGCAATAAAACAGGATTTCAGCAAGTTACTGCGTTTAAAGTAAATGTTTGATGAATGTGGTGGAAAAGCAATTTATCAAAAATTTTAAATGGCTAATGGAATTGCTCTGGTTTACATATCTAACTGATTTCTTTGCTCTTCAGACTGTTTTTAAATGCTCATCCTGCACCACCTCCAAAGGGAGAAGAGAGAGAAACTCAGTCAATATTGTACTTAATTTTCATGCATGATTTCAATAGGACTGAAGTCCAAAGTAAATGTTATTTTCATAGGTAACAATCTACAAAACTGCAGCATAACCAGGGAAAATGAAATTATTTTAAACTGTGCCTTCACTAACTGTAGCCCACAAACTGATAGGGGTTTGTAGCTAAGGAAAGAAAGGTCAGCAGATTTCAATACACCCAACCTGAATTCCATGGAGAGGAGGTAAACGTCCTCCTAGCTGAACACTGTCTGTACCTATCCTACAACATTAAATACTGGAACACAGTTTGAAAGTCTGAGAGCAGCATCAACCTAGCACTTGACACTAGAGAAACACAAAAAACTTGGAGAATTCAGAGTAAGAAGAAAGAGATCCTTAAGGGCTGAAGAATTGTATTTATAAAGGGATATTAATAGTTACCTACATACAGATTGAATAAAAAGATGACATTAAGGTGTCAAAGCAATGTCTTCCAGAAATCAAAACCACTTCACAAAACTAATTTTAGCATGCAAAACTAGTCAATGCTTTAGGGAACAAAAAAAGGGTCTGCAGGTAGCTGATATTCTTTAAAAACACAAGTGTGTCCCCACAATCCCTCATATTCTCAGTGAGGGCAGGGGAAGTCAGAGGAGAGTGAGGTTCCCATACGCTAGTACTAGGTGACACTTCTTTGGAGCAGGGAGTTCTGGTCTCTCCACCTCTATCTCATAAGCAGATTTAGGATACAGCAGAAGAATACAGAAGAGGGAGTAAATTTTCCGAAAACAAAAGTGGGCATTCAAGAAATAATAAAATGAAGGCTCCTTTCCACCTGTAGGAAACTGTTAGAAGGCAAGAGGATAAACTCCCAAGAATTTCTGAGTCATAAACAGGAAGGGTCTCTAAGATTATTCGGACTTTAAGTTTTGCTGTGTTTTAAAACTGGAAACTACAGAGTGCTTTACCCATAGGTACAGTAATAGGCACAACCTAAAAAACTCTCAAAACCACAAACAAAAAAAACCAAAAACAACCCCAACATAAAAACCTTCTTACGTTGCTACTTCTACTGTGATTCGTTTCCACAGTTGATGACAGAAAAATTGTAACTGGGAAAAGTCGATTAAAGGAAAATAAAAAAAGCAAATGACACTGCACCCTCTCAAGGTCTGTAAAAATAACCAAGTGAGCTTGAGTAATCTCTGTATTTTCAGAATTTTTGTCAAGTAGAATAAGACACTGGAAAATATACCAAATGCACATACCTGACAACAACAGGTTGAGGAGTTTTATTGTATCCATTAAGATGTAATCAGACGTCCTTCTCATTAGCCGTTTTGAGGATTTCTGAACAGCTGAATATGTTTGTTTCCCATGAAATTAGTCTACTCACCGTCATTCAAGCTTCTCAATGCATTTTTTTTAATAAAAACATATTTCATAAGTCTGTTAAGGAACAATGACCTTCCAGTTTGTGATGTCATTCGCCTCTTTTGGCAGGGTCATTTTGAACTGAACAATATCAGCTGTGCTTTCAAGTCAGACCTTTCGTATAATCTATTGCCATTCTTTCCTTGTAACTCATGAGCGTAATGTCTGCAACTCCATCACATGAAGTACCCTTTCCTTCTGTTGCTTAACACAAAGGCAATTTTCTAACTGATCACTGCAGGGTGAGATGTAAGGGCTAGACTTTAAATCTGAATCAACAAGTTTAGCCAAATATCAACTAAACAGCAAGTTCTGTTAAATTTTCAGTATTAAGTTTCTCCTAGTGCTTGTCACCTCCAAGTCCACTTTCTCTGAGTGACAGTAAGATGGCAGCACCCCACAAGCTTAGCTGTTAAGAACTGCAAAAGTGAAAATTAAATGCTGACAAAAAGATGTTCCCATATTTCCACAGACAAATCTGATAGGGAAGGTAAAAAGTTGTAGATATTTTTTAAGCAAACTATGTACACATACTCCATATCACAGCCTGCTTTCCTAAAAATCTAAGGCTTACAATCATGATTTTTAATATTTACCATCTCTTTGGCTCTTCTCCCCAGTTAAGTGTTGAACCATACAGCCCACAAACTGAACCTAACAAAAGGGAATGCTCCAATGATACAACTACTATGAAATTGAGCATAGAGAATTAAAAACAGAAGTTCTTCCATCCTAAATGCAGGACTGTATCATGAGTTCCACAATCACGTCTTCTGCTCTGTGCTTATCAGCCTGCAAATGAGGCTTTAGGCAGCAGTCCATCATAACATGAGAACAGGCAGAATTTTTGCCAGATAGATTTATCCAAGTAATTTAGTTGACTCTTTCTGAAGATAGCCACAGAAATAAAGCTGACTGTGAAGCACAACTACTGTAATTTTTTATATATGCAATTACGGCAATTTTGATAGAAATTTTGTGTGGGTGTGACGTCTTATTGCATATATACTATATTAAAGAGACAGTTCCCATGTTAGCAACCTCCCAATGACAGCTACCAAGTGCATTTTAGTGTAGGCTCTTGTTTTACTTTCATGAACAAAGGGCCTACTAGAAACATACACCAGTTACCTTATGGTAGTTATGGAAATCTAATCCCATTTTAGAATCTCTACATCAGTTGACACTGTAAGCATCATGCTGGAGTTAGTACAGATGTGGAAGGACAGAGATGCTATACATGAATTCCGTGTGCAGCATAATTCCCTAGACATAGCTGTAAGACTTGTCTAACTGTACATGACGGTCTACCGTGTCCAAAATGATGCATTTACTAATGTGCCACTCTCATCTTGTGACTAGCAATTCCCAATTCACACTGGATCCCTCAACTTCCTGGGAGGATCATAAATATACTGAGAGAAGATAAACAGAAATTCTAACAAATGTCAGATAGTCATTTGAACTGGGATCTTTTTGGGCATCTCCTGAGCACTGATGGCTCCGGTCACAAAAATTAAGCAATCAAAATGACAACTTTAAGCTAAACTGATTTATGCAGATCAGCAGTAATCTAAGCTTCAAAAAAGACCAAGCAATACCAAGCTTTATTTTACAAATCTGAGAAAAAAATATGTACATATTCAATAAACACATTAATCTTGTTAGTCAGTCAGCTGGCCCTAGCAGATGTTGATGACCACCTACAGAAAGCAAACAATGGTTTCAAGAAGCACTATTTTGAGAGCAAACCTCCCCCAAATAAATGTTATGCCCAGATGTTTAAAAGAAAGTTTAAATCTTTTCAGACAAAGAAAAAGTAAGGGTTTTAAAAAAATCTCAGCACTCAAGCCAGACAGGAATTTATTGAGAAACTCTCAAAGCAAAGAGATCAAAAAGGTTTGTGTTCTCACTGGTGTGAGGCCCCATTTCCTGAACAATTATAGTATCAGATGAACCCTTACAAAAAACAAACACCACAACTTTAAAGATAAGGCAGAGAATACACCCATGGAGATCATCTCCAGGATCGTTTATATATACTACAATAACATTAAGGACAGAATGCTACTGCTCAAAGAATAAATAAAGTTTACATGGGCACAGTTCACAGGCTTTGCCAGCCCATCAGCAAACGTAGTAGCCAAAGAATCCACATTAACAAAATCAATAACGAGCTCAGAGTGGCAACTGATGATCCAACCGAAGCATTACTTTCAAAAGCAGATGAAAAAGATGTGTGAGTGCCTCAAAATCTTGATTAGAAAAGGAAAATGACCAAGATGAAAGGTCACATGACTGTTCTCTGTGCCACGACGGATTGCTTCCATTTCAGACTACCTGAAGACTGCTACAGCAAATCATTGAGGCTTCCCTACACTTCTCATAAAGAAGCATATATTTTTTCTGGCCTCAAACAATGGGCACAATTCTGCCATGCTGGTTTTGAGCATATACTGCATGAAACTGTCAGGCAGGAATTTGGACGCATTGCCCACAATGATAATTTATTAAGTCAGGACCAGCAGGGATAACTGATACTAATGGAAATTTCACCACTGAGGTTATGTACACAACCTGGTCACATCTTCACATCATACTGCCAACAAGACCACTGCAGGCATTAGTCTTGGGGGAAAGACCACTTATATGTGAGCTGCAATGTACTCTGGCCAGCTCCTTCATCTAGATGCTGATACATCCAAGACTCTGGAGAATAAAGCAAAGTGGACTTATCACCCCACAAATACGGAAAGACACAGCATTAATGCCAAAAGATTTCTTTGCACTTATGAAAGCCATATCAGTAAGCATCAATGCATGCATAGACTCAAAGGCACAGAACTAAGCAAGCCATAAAACTGCAAAAACAAAAGTATATAAGATCATTTCAACATGGATGTGTGGAAGAATATTCTACACTCTTAGTATCTTTTGATGTGTGGAAGAATATTCTACACTCTTAGTATCTTTTATGTACCTCACAGTATGTCTATTGTATTGACTGATGAACAGGACTGTATTATTTGTATATAGTACGTTTAAGCAAGAATTTATTTATCACCATGTCAAAAATCTTAATTAGCAAATGTGTAAAAGAGCTGCTATAAACAAGCATTTATCATCTGATTATAGACGATAGGTCATGATTACTGCCACTAAGCTAATAACCAAAGTTTTCATACCACACAAAGAAACATCATCTAAGCAATAAAAGCAGCTGAACATTTTGACACTGGCTCATTTGACAACAAGCACAGCAGTTGGTTGCTTTTGTTCAAGGAAAAATACTGTGAAGAGGGATGGAATAAGTGGGCAGGGGGACAAAAGATGATAGTGTCTGGAAGGGAATTGAAACAGTATAGCAGGAAGGGGAGATAAAGTTAAATGTTAAATGGAAAAAACATTTCCATTTGTTATACCAGAACAGCCTTCAGCAATTAATTATTTCATTCATTAAATAGGCAGTTCATTTATTTTATATTTCATTGCGAATTAAAGTTATCATTTGTAATACCTTTTACAAGATATTCTAATTATATCTAAATTAAATCATTTCAAAAGATATTTTGCAAGACATATTTGAAGTTTATTATTTCTTTCAATTTAGATCATTTCACTCCTGAAGTCCTAATGTAACAAACTACAGTAAAATATTTAACCCAGATATAGATCTGAAAACATATTTCCTCTTTAAGAGTTTTATAGAAGAAACATCACAGAGAAATGATTGTATTTAAATGTGGATGCATGCACCAGACTATTGTAGCACACAATTGCTCTTAGCAAAACAAATTTATACTTTCATCCTCCAAATTGTGCACATTCATAGCAAGAAAAACCTTTGACTTTGTCCTGTCAAGCATGGTGTATTTTCCTGACATTACACAACTCAGTCAACTAGAGAAGGGGCAGTCTCTTAAAGAATGTTAGTACTAGTTTCAACTGAAAAAAAACAGATATTTACCTTATTACAAATCTAAATTTTGGCCTGTGTAGATTAACAAAATGTAAAGGGTTCTCGAGAGCATAAACCGATCCTTGTTTGGCTGTTGAACAAATATTTGGCACCTCTTCTGCTTCTATAGCTAACCTGTTTTCCAGCTTTAAAAAAAAAAAAAATGAAAGGGCAGGCAGCAGACGAACCTCCATAAATTATCCTCCTTGTCCAGCCACACATTCTGTCAGAGCCATATTTTTATCCATGTCTGAGTACAGTAAAGAAAATAAAAGGAGGGGCAAAGACATCCTAAATTTAGTCACATACTCGGTTCCTTTGAAACTGTCTCATAGAATTTCAGAATATGTGTGAAAAGGCTGACTACATCAGCATGCTCAGAAAGTCTAAACATCATCCTTGCCTTCCTGTGCAATAGGCCATCTGCTGGAAAATGCCATACCCATAGCCAAAAACTCTGTGTGGGCTGTAGGAAAAGAGAAAAAAACTGCAGCAAATCCCCGAGATTAATGACTTCACACATGCATCCCTTATGCTGCAGTCCACAGCCGTTTCCCCATCCCCCCCAAATCACACAGTACTGCCATCACCACCACCATCGTCATCATATAGTTTCCTTCCTCATCCAGCAAAGATTATCACATAGATCTGTCCACGTAATACACTTGGCAGTGCCTCAGGGTGGGATAAAAGTCACCCTAATTACCCTCTCTCAGATACAAATCCTTTGAAGAATATAGCCCCTGGTCCAATGCTTCACCTTATAAATCTTAGGGAAAATACAGAAGGTACAATTAGATTCAGAAAAGACTGCCCTACACAGAAAGTTTCTCAGATCTTGATATTCATTTATTATTCATTCCTCAACATCTCTCTTTATTTGATGATATGGCTTACAGACTGCAGGGATTTTAAGACGTAAGTTGCAGCAACTATTCTGTGACAAAAAGAAAAGACACTGCTTAGTCCACTCTTTCATCCAGAGAACAGGTAACTGGATCAACATTTGTTAGAACATCAAAAATCACCTGCAATTTAGTATGCGTTTTCTCTAAAAAGAGATCTGGCACCTGGGGTAACTCAAAGGCCTTACAAATCTGAACTAAAACTTGCAGTACACAAGCAAAATAAGAAAGGGAACTATTTCATTTTACGGGTGCTGAACACTCATACTCAAAGATGTTAACAAGCAAAAGAGAGGCACATGCATGGTTTGAAATCAAGCCAACAAACTATCAAACTAGTGGTGATCAGTCAACAGTCACTCAGAGCTATCTGTGTTTGCAATGACTCCCTGGGACAGTATAATGCCATTTAGAGGACAGATGCTTTTTTTTTCCCCACTGGACCAATATGCCAATTTAAGTATGATTTTACTATTTCGGCTTGTACTGGTGTAAGTGTACAAGCGAAATAACCTACGCAGACAAAGAAAGATCCATGCTGTTTATTACATGATGTCTACGCTATAGGTATGACATGTATACTGTAAAGCACAGACTAAATGAAAGGGTCAACAGAGCCTGGAATGAAAATAGAGATTGCCGTGCACATCCTTCAAGGACTTTATAAGCATTTCCAGTGTTCACTGTGATCTCTAACCATTAATAGAACATATAGACAGCTGAAGTAACTGAAGTAACCTATCCCTTCCGTCCTTGGCCAACATGACAAGCAGAAGAGATGAGCCCTGACCTTCACCTGTAAGCTGTCCTGTGCTTTCTCTCCCTAGGGTTAAATTGACAGCACTCACTTTCAGCCATACCTACTGACAACTCACAGGATTTGTTTCGAAGCTGCATTTGTTCAGCCCAGCAGGGACCTGAGCACTTAGCACCAGTGCACCTACTTGTAACATGTTAAGCTCTGCACGTTACACCATTATCATCAGCCCACTCAGAAGGCTAAAACCAAATGTAGTAACTTTGCAGGACCTCTGTTGATATTACTGTGTTTGAATCTTCTCTGCCCGACCTCATAGCTACGGCCTTTTGCTATTTTCAATTGAAAAACTATACGTATTCTTTAGGATATTAGTTGCACATCAAATGAAAAAAAATACTAAAAACTCTCCATGTCTAGTCTTTGACATATGCCTAGTATCATTAAAGAGTATTGCTTATTCTCGAGACACGGGGAAAAGAAATTAATTTCTGAGAAAGATCGAATCTTCAACTGTTCATTTCTGTGCTAGCCAGCTAAGCCAAGCTACACTTCACAGGAGGATTGCCTCACTTGGCTTGAGGACAGTGAGTTTCTCCAAGACCACAGGTGGAGAAGAGACAAAATAAGGCAGGTGCCATTGCACTGATGCAAACCTAGGCACACTTCCACCATCTGCTGACTATGGAAGATTTCATCTTCTAGCAAGAAGGATAAAAAAAAAAAAAGCTAGGCACAGCAGCTCCTCAAGTGCTCCAACAATTCCCAAAGCAACTGCTCATTTGAGTCCTTAATTTTATGCCAAAGCACTTCTGAAAGCTTAACTCAGTCTTCAAATCATTACTTTATCCTTAATAGCACTGCTTTCGGTCAATCACACTATTTACAGTTTACTTTTCACTTCGAGCCAAGTCCAGTGTTTGACTACCATAAAAAACATTTCAAAAGGCATTTCAGTACATGTAAGACAACTACTGCCTGTCTGCAAAGGCCCCAGCAACTTCTAAAAAATTTAGCATTAATGATTAAATATGTAAGAATATGTCCATTTACAGAAGTCACCGAGTTTCACTTTTTATTACATTTGCAGTAAGAGAAAATAAAGGCCAAGAATGTTCTACAGAAATGGTGGAAATGCTACTAAGGAAAGAAGTTACATCGAGATTAA
Organism: Urocolius indicus; assembly: GCA_013401255.1. Taxonomy (NCBI): domain Eukaryota; kingdom Metazoa; phylum Chordata; class Aves; order Coliiformes; family Coliidae; genus Urocolius; species Urocolius indicus. The sequence goes on along the minus strand of WBNH01002445.1, from coordinate 420,159 downwards.
GAATTTCAAATATATATGCGGCACTTGAGGGCAGAAGGGCAGTATAAAAACAGATCAAACCCTTTTGATGGGCTCTCATTTCTTCACAACATTCCAAGTCACGCAGGCTGATTGGGCAAGGTGAATCAGAAGAAAAATAGTTCTGCACAAAGAATGAAATCTACTGTTTTTCAGAATGCTTAAAGACATTTATGCACAACTTAACCTCCAAGTTAAGTAAATTTTATGGTGTTATGCATGCATGCAGTCAAACAACTCAGGATTCAAACCTCAAAATTTAAGAATAAAGTTTACAACCAAGAGGATTAGAAACTATTCCTTGTGTTGCTTTGGTTTTGTTGTTGGTTATTTTAAAATTAAAATTCTAATCCTCAAATAACCAATAACTTTCAAGAAATAGTAAAATCAGTAAGTCATAAGAAAATTCCAGAAGATTAAAAAGACAAGGGGGAGGGGGTGTTGTTCAAGTCACATCAGTTCTTGTCAGGTGAGCAAGTTTCATTCTAAAAAAAAAGCAGCCCTCAGAAATTTCATATTTCAGTTAGAGAAGCTTGATTACTCCCCATCAATGGATTTCTGAGTAAAAAAATTATAAAGGTTATCTTTATTTTATTTCCTTTTTAATTGGAATAAACTATTGATTTCTGCACACCCTCTATCAGCAACGTCCCTATTATACCAAACAGTCTAACAATGCTGTGTAATCCCCATTGCAAACACTTCTTTTGAGTTGGTGTTTTCTTGTGGTTCTGGCTTGCTTGCAGAAGGAACAAAGGAAAGACAAGCCTAAACTATTGAGATATGTGGTTATCAGAGAAAAATTAATTAGCTTCAAATTAAAAGTGTACTACTCCTCATATGCGGAAATAGGGATCTGCCTGCTGCTCCAATGGCTGTGAGGGGAAAAAAAGCTCCTTCCATAAAGACAAATATGCATCTATGTAATACTATTGCTGCTTATGTACCACTGGCAAGCATGAATCACATGCCTCATCTAATTAGAATTAATCCCTAGATAAATCCCCCAAAGTTTACTATCTATTCCCAATTAATGGCAAAATTCTAGAGGAAAATGAGTTTGCTCTTTCATAGGAAAAGAATTATATCTGTGCCAAGGAAACCTGAAAAAGGAGACTAATACCTGTGGGAAGAAAGTTTCCTGCCATAAGAAGTTCACTTCATGTGACAACAATTGGTGTCTCATGAAAACTACAAAGCTAGACGGACTGTAGTTTGAACACAGAAATCACACCACCAATATTAAAGACAAAGCACTTCTTACCATCTCCCAGATGGAAACTGTACTAGTTTTTTTAATTCATGAACACAACACAGATTCCAAGTTTCATATGCAAAATAGCTGCAAGGTGCTGAACATAGTAGCCCTGAACGCCTGCCTAGGAATGCTTGAGAATAAAGGGAAATGACAATACATAATGTTTTTAAAGATGAAAGCATAAACAGTCTTCTGAGTAATGGAAGGCTCATTCTGTCAATCAACAGCAGCAGCTTGCACTTGACTTCATTCTTCACCCAGGCTCTCAAAAGACTTTATAAGGGGTACTTGTGTCTCTTCACTCCCTGGGACAGAGATGCAGAGATGTCATGGACCAATCCTGTGGCATCTCCTTGAAGCAACAGAACTCTGCTCAGCTCAAAGGGCTTCTCCATGTCAATCCTCCAGTAGGACAAGAGCCTACAAGACTTGCCTATGAATAAGAGAAGTCTATGATGCTTACACACAATTATATTTCTGCAGGCTACAAAAGTCTTGCTATATTCATTTTAACAAACTCTACCGGATAGTTATGCCTGAAGAAAAATTCCCTGTTGGGGAAAAAAAAAACCCTGCACATCCAACTTCAGTAGCAAATGCAAATAGCTAATTAACCTTATCTCCATTACACTGTCTTGACTTTGCAATACATTTGGCATAGAAGCAAGAATCTTTTTGCCGTGTCCAAATCTTCTCACATGCATCCAGAGCCTAGAATCAACAAGCTCTGAAGCAAATCTGACTAGCAAAGATGTAGCCTGTATATAAGCTGTATATAGCTATACCCTCCGCACTGTATTCTATATGCATGCTTGTGGATGTCATTGTGTCATCACTTCTAATAGGGAAGAGAGAAACTGGCAGACACCTGAAGAAAACTGTATTTAAGGATTTGGTTACTAAGAAAGCTGAGTTTGTGTACTTAAGAGAGATAAAAACAAACTAGTCAAACAATGTTTATACACACATTATCAATCCAAGGCAAAGAAATCTCCTATTTCGCACACCATGGGATTTTTCTCCTCCCTTAATACAAGCATGCGCCCAAAACATGTGCTTCAGTATTTCACCTTTTCATAGGCTGTTTTAAATACAACTCTTTCCTTGGCAAAAATTGGTAAGGATAAATTAAAGCAAGTTGGACAAAAGGTCAGATTATACTGAAAAGGAAACATTTATCAGAACAGCTATTTCTGCCAAGGAAGATAATCACAAAGGTAATGTCTCATTTGATCCTTAATTGACCTGTGTGTCTTTAATTAGGAAAGGGAGGAATTAACCTAGAGCTAATTACAGTCTTGAGTCTATAAACCTGCAAGTGCATAATTTTATTCACGTAAGTATTCCTCAGTGAAGTTATGCATGAGGAAATACGTTTGTAGCTTCAGGGAACAAGTCTTGAAAAAGTTAACCTTTTAAAAACTTTTAAGTGGCTGCTTTATAAACAGTTCTTACAGGCAATCTATTTTGTATTTTAGGCTTTAATAGTGAAATTTTTCTGAACACCCAACAATATTTGCTTTTGTTTCAGAAAAACAGCAACAGTTACGCATGTGTCAGGAAATAAGTGGTAGTTTTAAAGAATGAACATTTTAGATACGTGCTTTTATTCATCCCAGTCTGTGAAACGGATCTTTGGCTTAATGACACCAAAGTGTAGCAGTTTGTAGCAACGTGTTTTGACTTTAGCACTGAATTAATTTTCAATGTGTAACACAATCAGTTTTAGGGCAAGAAAATTCCCAAGACCTGTGTACATTCAGATGCCTTCCTACTACAGTTCACTCACTGCTGGAGAAACTTTCAGGAACATGTAAAGAGGGAACTTATTCTCATGAATGTTCTCTCCACACCCACACCACTACCCTGTCTCTTCATTACAGTCAGCGTTTTGTGCCCTTCTCCTCAAACTCTGGACCTCTATCTGCAGTGTTGCAAGCTGCCACAGATGACTCTTGATATCAATGATATTGTGTTCAAAGTTGTAATGACAACTTCCACGCAAATGTCCTCCCAGATGGCAACTGCACCACCAGATGAGGACTTGCTTTACATCCAGACTCAAACAGAAAATAACTTCCTCAGCCTACTTTCCCAAGGAAATGTTTAGACATGCTTATCTGCAGATAAACACATCTGCCAGACCCTCTCTAAAAAGTTTTGAGCCTATTGGCCAATTATAACTAAATATGACATTAGTCTGAAGGCCTAAAAGATATCCACTCTGACAAGTGGCAGAAAAGCAGGGAGCTGGGTTGAGAATACAGCATCTCATTAGTGATCCTGTGAAGGAAAAGGCTGAAGCAGGGACATATGCTTGGCTAGCAGGGACTTCAGTCTTGAGATGCCACATCTAAGAAAAGAGGGTTTTGGTGGTTTTGCTTATCAAAATCCTGCAACGTATTCTGTGTAAGAGAGCAATTAAAATGTGTTGCCTGTATACCAGAGACACATAGATACACGCACCTCTGTGAGTGCGCTGTGTAAGCACTCACACCTGGGTGTGCGCACACAGCACAGCGTGAACTGATCATAAAGAATAATTGATCACACAGGAATTCCTTTACAACTTGATGAGGTGTTGACGTTTTAAGCAGAGAAAAGTAAACTCAGTAATGCAATGCATGAAAAAGCTGGTATAATGTTATCAAACACTACTTTATATTCTAGTTACTTGAAAACAATTTCCTTACTACAAAAAAGTCCAGCTCTTATATAAGCTGTAATAGATAAATCTTTCTTCCTTTCATGCGCTCAAAAGGACGAGGTTGTTGTGATGTAAAGCATGATTCATAGGTATCATGTGAATGTTAGAGTTTGCAGACCTTTTGAAAACCTTATCAAAGCTTGCAGCCAGCCCCTCTACGCTGATCTCATGAGACACCACTTGGACCAATGTGTCTAGATCTGGGGTCCCAAATATAAGAATGACATGTACCTGTTGGAGTGAGTCCAGAGGAGGGCCACAAAAATGATCAGAGTGCTAGAGCACGGATTGGGTTTGTTAAATCTGGAGAAGAGAAGGCTCTGGGCAGACCTAGCAACTTTCCAGTATTTAAAAACGACCTACAAGAAAGTTGAAGAGGAGCTTTTTACAAAGGCATATAGCAATAGGACAAGGGGTGTTAAACTGAAAGAAAGGAGATTTAGATTGGATATTAGGAAGATGTTTTTCATGGGGAGGGTGGTGACATCCTGCTTGTGTCAGGTTGCCCAGAGAGGCTGTGGCTGCCCCATTTCTGTCAGTCTTCAAGGCCAGGATGGATGAGGCTTTGAGCAGAATGGTCTAGTGGAAGATGTTCCTGCCCGTGGCAAGAGGGGTAGAACTAGATGATCTTTGAGGTTCCTTCCAACCTAAACCATTCCAAGATTCTATGATATAATCCTTGTTACATTTTTGCTACCTCAATCAGATACAAAAACAGCAATAGGAAAGCGCTTATCAGAAGCCATCCCAGTTTGAAATGTGTGCTACTGAAGAAACTGATACGACACATACAAAGTCTAGGCCAAACTTCCTGAATTTCTAATCAGCTTCCTTCAAATTTTGCCTATCAGAGGCAACATTTTCAGTTCGCTCAAGACAATTTGAAAACAGGAGTTTGTATCATCTGAAAAGGAACAAAAATTCAAATTATAAGTCTAAGATATATTTTACAGTTTGTTTTACAGAGTACCACCAATAGATCAAAGAATTTGTTTATGTTCAATATTTATAGTACTTACAGCATAATGATCTAGACCATTTTGGCATGTATGAGTCAGATACTCATACGTCGACAAGTACTCACCAATTTCTTAGTAGAGTAATGACAACCATGATAACTACATTTCTTTACATGCTGTTCTATCCTCACAACTCCCCTAAAGTCAGCAGACAATACCTTTCAACAAGTTTTTAGAAACTTTTCTGGCTTAGCTCATATCCTATGTGAAGGCTGTAAACTACTTGCAATGCATCTTGTTAGCAGCAGTGATTGGGGTAGACTCAGAGACACCCTTTCACTCCCCCAGCACATGGCATCAGGTATTGCATTCATAAGGTAAAGAAAAGCAATATCCTCTGCACAGGATTTCCAGTCTAGGTAAGTGCTTTGTAGTCAACAGCAAGCTGTCAGTAGTTAAGAAACAGAGCAGCTCATAAACATTCATCTAGAAAAGAAAAAATACTCCTTATTTCTTGGGAGTAGTAACACACCATTTCCCACCTGAACATCAGACTTCCTCTCATTGTTTCCTTGCACCTGGCAACAGATATTATGTCTTATGTATTGAAGCTCTTGTTTTCTAGGAAACAATACACAGAGAAGAATGACAGAAACAGGCAAGAAAGATGAGATGCTGGGAACAGCTTTTGTGAATCTGTCAGTTTACATCATTACCAACCAAAGCTCTTTAAAAGAGAGTTTCAAGACCTGAGGGCTTCATTCTGCAAAGCAATGAGTCCTCTAGCCTCACTGCAGCAAAGACTCCAGGCGCATGCATCACTTTAATTACACAAGTGCACCAATTAAAATGGACCCGCTCGCATCTTTAAAATTAAGCACGTACTTGAGTGCTAACTTGGCGTCAGACCATTCACTACACTGACCCATAGGAAGGACTAGTAGGTCAAGGATGCACAAAATCACACAAATATAGATAGGTATACATACAACTACCCCAAAGTTTTCTTTCTTGTGATTGCACAAGTGTCAGTCAAGAGTAGCTCTGCTTAAGCCAAGCAGGGTAGTAGGTTGTGGGAAGACAGTCAAGGCCCTTAGGTTGTATTTACTGTGACAGATTCCTTGTTTTGAAATAACTCTAGAACTGTTTCATAACAATGCAAAATTTCAACACATGAACCAGAGAATCTATTTGCAAGTGGATTATAAACTCATCGTATCACTCTAATAGCAAAATGATGGTTTGGGGTTTTGGGTTGCTTTTAAGAATCTCTGAAAGAAAACCATTCCCTGTGCATGTAGTCTTTGCCAGGAACAGCAAGCAGGAGCAAGTGGTGCCGTAAGATTCTTGCTAGTTGACAGACAGAGGTGATTTTGTCCTCTGTGTGCAATCATATGGTAGCCACTGTATCAAATTAATGTACACTGCCTCCAGCAGTTATTCCCAGAGCTTTTAGCAACCTAAAAGATGCTTGTTGTTTTCAAAATTATTTGTTATCAGAAAACAACGTCTGTACCTTCTTTTAAGGTAAACTTTAAACAAAGCAGAAGAGGGCCTGAAAAGGAGGCAACAGAGGAAACATTCATTTGTGAAAGCACAAATGGGATGGTGAGGAACAGGGACCAATTCTGCACTATTGCTATGCTATCAAACATAGCAAAGCTATAGGTGCTATCAAACAAAAGTTCAAAAGAAAATGGTGTAGTGTTTGATACATAGAAAGTTAAAGCTATGAAATTCCTTGCCACAACATGTTAGAGATGCTAAAAGTTTACACAGGGTCAAGGGGCAATCAGAGCTGTTCATGAAAGGGAAATATCAGCAACGGCTATAAAGGCACCAGCTTTACCTTAGGAAGCATCCAAGCCGCAAATGACTGCACCTTGAGAGCCTTCTGGAGAATTATTCTTACGTGTCTGCCTTATTTTTACACCGCCCACCCAGGCACCACTTTTTGCACTGTCAGAGCCTGGACGCTAGACAGACCTCTGGTTTTATCCACAAGAGTCTCCTAAACAGTGGCGCTTTCTGTAATTCACATTCATCGAATTCTTATCTCACGTAGCCAAACACTACGTTTCTGAACAGCATCACCAAGGAAAAAAAAAAAACAAACAAACAAACCAAAAAAACAATCCCCCCCCCCCCCCAAAAAAAAAAAAAACCAGCACAAGAAAAAAAAAAAATCAAGCTCTATGATCCAACTGGAAACTCAGAGCTCACCTCAGTCCATCACGAGCGACACAGCCCATCGGTCAAAAATATGATACCACCCCGCGAGAGATTACCGCTTTCCCAAAGATTCACAGAGTTCTCCCTCATCTTCGGTTACATACAAGACGCACCTCGACACGCTGGCCTTTTGGTTTAAAAGCTCGTTTTGAAAGAGAGGAAGACTAATCGCCAGCTTCTGGCGGGCAAGCAACGAGAGCGTATCAACGCGCTCCGTGCGCCCCAAGACTTCCGACCGGCCTCCCAGCTGCGGCAAGTAGCACGCTGCCCCGCAGCTCTCGGCGCTGTGCAGCGTTTAGGAAAGCCCAAAGCAAACGCTCAGCCCAACTCGCGGGACGGGATGGGAGCTAGCCCACAGCGGAGCTTTCGGGCCGTCCCTCTCGCCTCGGCGGGCACGAAGCCGCGGCCACCCGAGGCTGCTTCGGGGCTGGCAGGCCGGACCGCCGCTCGGGCACCGCAGCCTGCCCCGACCCCGCAGGTGCCCGGCCAGCAGCCACCCCGCCGCAGCAGCGGCAGCAGCATCCCCGCTCCGCGACACGCGCTCCCCGCCCGGCCCCTGCGTCCTTACCCGATGCGGCGGCTAGCGAGCTCCGCAGGGCTGCCTCGCCGCCCGCACACACACCCCTCCTTCCCGCCCGGCTCGAAGCCTCTCTACTTGGGTTTGGGGTGGTCTGGGCTCGGGGTTTTTTTTCCCCTCCTCTCGCCCTCTCCAGCTCCCACTAGTGCTCGCACACCCGGGCTGCCAGCGGCACATCGGCTGCCGCCGCCTCCTCCCGCCCCCCGCGGGCGGGCGGCCGGCGCGGAGCTGCCGCCTCCCGGGCCCTCGCCGCCCCCCCGGTTGCCCCCCGCGGCTTGCCCAGTCCCGGGGACGGCTACCCAGCTCCATTTGTCACCGGCCGAGTAAGCGTCCGAAGCGTCCTCCCACACACCCGGCCAGGTGCCCCCCGCTCTCGGCTGGCGAGACGGGGAGATTTAAGAGAAGTGAGGCAATTTACTGCCGGGATTAAATTAACAACCGAGGTAAAACAGACAGCGTGGGAACAGCCGACTGAAAAATGAGTCGCTGGTACATCATATAGCGTTTATAGCATCACCAGTAATTTATTGCACAGTGTAAGCTGCACCACTGCCCCAGCATAGGTCCTCCCACTGTAACTTGTACTACATCCTCACAGGCAGCCCAGTACCATCCAATGCTGCCTCACAAGCACCACAGAAAATTCAGACTGAGGCTTTCAATGTCAGTAGTATTTTATTACTGCTCCCCTCTTTTCTATGATTGATTCAAGAAAATAACATATCAGCAGTTCAGGTTATCATGGTAGAAGTCTATAATTTAGTCCGCTATGACACATCAAAATTTGTGACTTCTGAGAAAAAAAAAAAAAAAAGTGAATTTTCAATGGGAACATTTGAGGTATGACTTTGACTTCATTAGCATTTTAATGTGCATCAGGAGCACACTATGAAGCAGTTGTGGAGTGGCCTCCGTGCAAAGACCACAAGCAGTAAGGTGGAAAATGCATCACAGGAGCACACCTCAAGCATTTTGGGACCAACAGGCATCCCTACCTGTGAGGCTGCAGGTAGTTCAAGAACACTGGCCTGAGCACCAGGTCCTCAGCACCAGCTGTTTCAGACAGCAAATCCACTGGGCCACACTCACATTACCCTAACCTCACATCATTTCAATTTCTCACACTCAAGAGCAGTAAATACTCTCCTTCATTTTCTGAGGGGCTTGATACATCAATGTTACATTCACATACACAGAAGCTCATCTATCCTCCTTTGATTCAGAACATTTAATTTGCAGGGTATCACATCAATATATTTGGTCAGCTGCATGGAAAGCACAGCAAACTAGCTCCAAAAGACACCTTCTTCCCCTGCATCTCTCCTCTGTTCTTAGGCCCGAACCTAGACCCTGCATATGCAAGATGTCCTTGTGCTCTTCATGCTCTGCACTTTCTTTGGCCTGTATCCTAGCCACAGCTCATTGTAACACAGGTATATTGTCTATTGTGAGCCCAGGGTTTCCCTCTCAGCAGAAATACTTCACCTCTTCATGGGTTTCCCTCTTCTGTTTGCCTCTCACAGACAAAGAAGACAAGGCTAAGTTTCAATACTGGTTCTTCTAGAGAACAACTTGAATAACTACCCCTCACTGCATTGGCAAGAGAAACCTAGAAAACTGAGTTCAAAGAAGAAAAAAACAAAACCAAACACATACAGGAAGTAATAGAGAAAAGGTTAAGGAAAACAAAAATAAATAGAAAAGGAACAAAAAGAAGGTGTAACAGAATTGAAGTGCCATAAAGTAAAACAGTTGGCAATGAGAAAAGAGGTATTATGAACACTTTCACTTCACACCACTGAACTGAGATTAAAAAGCACAAGCTCCTTTGAAGTACAAAAATAATATCTACTGAGTATGTGAGAATTAAGGATTTGTGCTATGGTGCTCCAATGCCAGCATGCAGCCAAAAAGGGGCAAATTGTTTACCAATTCCCTTGAAAACATATGGCAAATCTTCAAAAATGCATGCCCTTCCAAGCTGTGATGAATCAGCAGCCACAGAAACTAAACAGTCCTAGACTAAGCTGTAAATGAAGGCATGACAGTTTCCCTCTTCTCTCCACAATCTCCTGGTAATTTCTAACTGAATCACTTCAGCCACCATCCTTTAACTCCTAATTATATCAGACCTGATTATAGCAACACTTGAATGAAAATGCTCAAAATATTGAGCTCCCAGTGACAAAACTGGAACGGAGATATAATATTTCCAAACAAGATGCCATTTGAGGTTTTTGGATAATTGTCTAAACCTTCTATCACTGCTAAGGTAAACAGATGAAACCACAAAAATTTTCAAGCCTCCTGGCAAAGTTTTTGGCATGCATTTACCTTCCTGACCTCAAAGTGATGAGCTCTGCACTACTCCTCTGCAATTCCTTCAGATGCTACATGTTGTTAGAGGAGAGTCGGCTCCTAAACACATACAAACAAACCATTCGGTGTGAAAAAAATATATATTGTGTGATCTCTTCACCTTTTGTCTATGTTTAGAAAAAGACAACATAATCCTGTCTATTCTATAATTGAATGCTCTTTCCAAAACAGTAGTCTTCTCCTTCTGTTTTGTGACAAGCTCCGTGGCTCCGTGCTTCATGCATTGCTTTTCCTCAGTAAACAACTTCACCAAGTCTGTTTGTCATTTGGTGGCTCTATGTATTTCACCAAGGGAAAAAAACCACATAAAAACAACTTATACCCATTTTCCTGTTAATCAGACATTATGATTTTCCTACTGTACCAAAGTCGCAGCTTTCAGTTAACGAAGCAGGAAATAATGTTATTAAGACAGATGAAATAACATTTGTTCTTTACTGTACAGGTGGGATAATACAATATTTCATGGCTTTCTTAGAGTTCTAGAACACAATTACATCTCATCTACAAAACTTAATGTCAAATTTCATTTGCCTTTGTTTACTCATGGATTATAGCTAATCATTCTCTACCATCTGTTTGGCCGGGTTTAGTGTCTGTAGTGCAGTGCTTTGACTTTTTCAAGTCAGCTCTGAAACTATGATAAATAGTATATCAAACAACTCCAGCAGTCATCTCTTTCATAAATCATTTTCTAGATAATAGCCACGTACACTTTGTTGAAAATGCTTTTGTTTATCAAGTATACTGATCATCTACCCAATGTCTCTTGTAGTATACTTACAAAAAACCAAACAGGTAGAATGTATTTTAATGTCCAACAGTTTATCTAAATGTTATCTGCAGACTCAAGTTATGCTTACTTACATACAGCACAGTCTTATTTGGTATTTGCTGTGCAAACTCTAGAAGCTTAGGATCAAATGTATTTCTTGTTACCTTATTCTGCTGTATGATGTGGATGTATACATGTGTGTTTGAGTATGTCTTACTATGGAAGTAAAACACTGACAGCCCATCTCAATAAAAGGCGAGGAACAAAAAGAAAGGATAACATGCTTCCCATGTGAAATGGTAATTGTGAGAGGGACAGAGAATTGGAAAGAACATAAAAGGCACTATATTTGAACAAAATTATTTAAGACAGCCATTCCCAAACTGAGATCCAAGGACTAACTCCCTCCTGGGGAGAGCAGCTGGCTGCCTGCCTCAGCATCTTTCACCAGCAAGAGGAGCCAGCAGTCAGCCAGAACATCCTCCACAAGTTTTCAGTGTGCCTGAGTCCTCTCCTTATGAATTTCTGGCATTCACAGTCCCTATTGATTTAAATGGGGTTTGAAAGCCATCAGAACTGAATGCTACACATCTTTACTAAATAAGAAAGTTCTACAGTGCAGAAGTCTTTAGAGAAAAATTTAAAATAATAAAAATAAATGACTGTTTCCAGGACTATAGCAGCAGGGAAGAATGCCCTCTGATTTAAATTAAATCTGTTGCCTGTAATGTTTTTAACTTCAGTTGAACTACTTGATCTTAAGCTACAGACAAAATGTCTTGGATTTAGGGTACATCCCAAAGAACCCACATATGCCTTGCTGATAGCAGTGGTGCACCAGAGTCCAGTGAATGGACTCACACAAAGAGTTCTTCACTCGTTCACAGACTGAGACTTCAGGCTCCATTTTTCATGGATTTTGCTATTGTTTTTCCAACCTTCAGCAGTATTTTATAGCTTCTGCCCTCTGAACTATTTTTACAATATGGATTAATCCCTTTTCCAGTTTAAAGAAACAGCTGAGATAGCAAACTTTAACAATTTCATATTCTGAACTAATTAGTTTAATGTAATGTTATTTGTTCAGGAGTGTTGGTCCTTTAGTCAAGTTTCAGTATAATCCCAACATAATCCCTGATTTTTTTTTTTCCTTTTTCATCTCATACATCTCTGAAACGTTTTTAAATGTTTTGATCTACTAAACACTTACTGTGTGCCTTATTTGGTGCTCAGTATTTTCTTTAATCACTTCTTTGAAACTTAATCTAACAGGTGTTATTTTAATTAAAAGCAAGCCTGTCATCTTTCTTTTATAATATTAGTTTCATTTCACTATTATGGACTGTATTTTATGCATTTTCTTCCTCTTGCAACTCCTTAACATAGGACTCACATAATAAGTATGACTTTTATATTTACTATTTGTTATTCCTATATAGAGTATTTTTATATATATATATATATAAAAATATTCTTATTCTGCTTATATGTAATGCTATTTGATAGTAGTTGGTTTTCTTCTTGGATTTAAACCCTTGAAGAGGAGTGGGCTTTCTGGAAAGAATAAACCAACCAATATAATGCAATAATATGCAGCTGTGTTGTCACTGGGAATAAAATGCATCCTTTTGCAGAATGACGGTGAAAGATTTAGATATTCCTTAAGGCATCAGAACAAGGGTAGGGCTCAATCTCAAAGCAGCCCTAGAAAGCTCTTGCAAGAAAACTGTTTAAGCTATTTTACTTTTACACAGCAAGCTATACAGTGATCATGTAGAGAGGAGACTAAGCCTGACAAAGTCAGCAAAGCCTGCACAGAAAAAGGTACATTTCTCAAGGTCTTCCTTTGGACATATTTCACATTTTCTAAGTGTGTCAGGATTGATTTGGAAACTGAGAATAAGGAAACAGATGATTTATACCCAGCAACCCATCCACAAGTCCCATGCTAAGGGGCTGTTTCATTTTCCCAGTGGAAAGGAATGGGGTCTCACTTTGTTTTAAATTAGGTGCCCTTTTATTTGTGGGTATCAATTTCACAAACCACAGGCCTAACCATATACTGCAATCTTCCTGTACTCACAGTAGAATATGCAAAACCACAAAAGGCATTCATTATCTCATAAAAGGATCCTTTTCATTTGTTCACTGTTGTCTAGTGTAGAAAGCAAAGAGAAACAAGCCATCGAAAACAAAAGAAAGCTGACATGTAGAACATTGCATGTCAGGACTAAAACACTACTAAGAGCCAGGGAATTGTCATCACACTGGAGTTACATCAGACTATAACCATCTCCAGCACTATTTCTCTAGCTCTCCCCATACACATCACTGTTGCATGGTGATCTGTCAGTCAAGCAACTCTAAAAATAACAGCCAAATCCCCTTGCAGTTATGACACTCCTTCCTTTCTTGATGTGCTATGCTTTCAAGGCTTGCCATGTCACACAATCCATTGGACTGCTTCTCTTTTGCAAGGCAGAAATGGCTTCCAGCAGTTTGGTATCCTGGCTTTCTCCTGATGAGGCTCCAAGGAATCAATTGCTTGATGAGTTCACGACAGAGCACCACATCAGGTGAAACTCACTCAGTATAATATCTAGAAAATAAGAAAGTTTCTTTGTCTCCAGTTCACTACAAACAATAGAAATTTCTTGGCAAAAACAAAACCAAAACAGTTTCTGCATCCAGAAATCACCCACTGCATCCTTTCCCCACCCCTAGATTTGCCATGCCTTCACACTAGTCAGATTTAAAATATTCATTATTGTATATCAACCTACATACACACACTGGCAATGGGACGAGCTGTGTCTTGAAACTTTGGAAAGCTAGTCATTTGGGACAATCCTGCTGTTACAGTTTCTCTTCTAAAATAAAGAGAAATACCATAATAAAATAACTTAAATCTTTGTAATGCTATTAGGAGGAAAGAGAAAACTTTAAAACCAATTTTGAGTAATAAAAAAACGGTAACCAAACAACCCAGAGGTAAATGCTATTAAAGAGGCAAACAAAAAAAAATAATCACCACTTACATGTAATTTCTAATATCCGATTACAGTAAGAGATACAAACAAACATAAGAAATCATTTGAGAAAGGACCCTTTGCACTCTGACTGAAGCCCTCAAGCAGAGATTAGAGAGAATAACTTCCTTTCCCTGGCCTGGTCAATCCAGCTACTTACAGAACAATTTCAAGAGAAGACAGAAAACCTCCCTGTCCTACTCGAGCCTTCTCACTAGAGAAGTTCCCGAGCATCACACTAGTGTCTTCTGTCCTAGCCACTCTCTTGGAACATATTGCAGTTCAGATGCAGGGGTCCCCATGTCATTGTATCCTTTTAAAGGTTACTGGAGACGAGATTGTGTATCCCAGCCATAGTGCTAGGGCACTGCATAGGTTTAGAAGGTGTTATTGACAGATAGAAGCAGGGAAACTGAAATAGCTTGCATTTACCAAAAGCCACATGAAGAAATTTCTTCAAATACAGGACCACAGAGTAACTGAATACCACAAGCTACATGATAGTGGTTGGCATAGATAAGAATGGGAGAAGAACCAGTGAAATTATCTAAACTCTGTAAGAAGCAAGACGACACTACATGGAAACTGGATTAAAGCTATTTTCCTGCTGTTTTCTGAGGCCCAGGCCAAAAGAAAAAAGCAGGACATCTGTCTTGTGGAAAACAAAGTGGGATTTTTTAAATTCCCAGTGTAGTGCTTAGCTATAAAGTCACTTACAATAGATGGCTCTTATTTCATAAGAATAGGATGAAGCTGAAAATGGTCTCCTTATGCTGCCAAGACATCAAGAGTAAAACTCTCCCAGAGTCCTAAATATGTCTTAGCAAATGCAAGTCGAAGACCAGTGTTCACTTGCTACACATAAATGTTGGCAGTCCCTATTAATAAATGCTTGCACTAATCTGTTTTTCAGCAGATCAGCAGGGCACAGTCATCTCTAAACCCATGCACAGAGGACACAGCAATTGTATTGTTGCATCTCGTTACACTGTGCTGGAAGCAGAGCAGAGAAAGAGAGGAGCAACTGCTACTCTAGGAACTATTTTTCCAACAAGAAACAATTTCCTTGCGTGCTGGTAAGTCTATTCATCTTCATTCTCTGCTTTTCTCCATTCTAACCAACCTATTTCACCTTGAACAGTTTTCTCCAGGCCTTAATGACAGTATATTCTTACACAGTAAATGATAATCTAGTACCTTCCCCATGGACTTGGCATAAAACAAAACAGTGTTTCTCTTCCCCTGCTACCAACATTGCCTAAATAAAATGCTACCTCCATTGCCTAAATTTTAATACTTATTCTATTTTTTGTTTAGGCAGATGAAAGGCTTCATTACCAACACTGATAAACACACACAGGCTACCTGTAAGCATTTAGGCAGTATTCTGTATTCACACGAGTGTAATAGAGAGGGAACTGCTGCTAGTAGAATATATTCTAGCATTAAAGTCATGGAAATCCCCTTTAAACCTTTTTGTATTACTGTTACTGTAATAATAATAAGCAGCAGCACACAATGTACAGTCTCTTTTATTGTCACGTATCACAAAGATAAAATGTGAGATATCTACATTTTACTTCCAATTCAAGATGAAAAAACAATTATACTCCAGAGTGTCATCTCCTGCCAGTTCTGGAAAGTGTTTTGCAATACACAAATGCAGTCTAGAAATCCCTTCCTGCTCAACCATTTTTGGCCCATAGGCTCTCACTCTCATGCTGGAGTGGACCTAGCAGGGTTTAGGTGATGGATGGGAAGTTGAGGCCAGCATCTGAGCCCCCCTGAAACCCTGTTTGGGGGATTCAAGAGGAAGAGAAGCAGTGCAAAGGGCTGGCATGAGTATGCGTCCCAGGACACTTTTATAATAAGTGCAGAAAGTTCCCATCACAAGAAGTAAAACTTCTTGTGAAGTTTTGAGGATGCAAATACTGAAAAGAGAAAATGATTTCCATGTTGTCTTAGTTGTGCCCTTCACTGCCTCACATTGCTGAAAACAGTTACACTTGTGGGAGAAAATTAAGATTTAGGAAGGCACACTAGAGAAAAAAAAATTGTATTTTATCGCACAGGATCCAGTTTTCCTTTATACAAAAATCCCCACATTCAGTATTCATTCAATGTTAACCCTCCAAAATTTTAGAGATTGCAGATACATGTGGTTGTAAATACCTAGATAGCACATACATAGTATGGATTATTTTGTTTGGTTTTTGAAGACGGGGAGAAAAGCTCAAATCATTATTGGAAAGAAAAAAAAAAATTAAAAAAAGCAGTCCCACAACCAAACCAGTCATTGGAGTAATAGTTGAAGAACGCTGCCATTATTACAGCTCCAGCATTCCTCCCATACTTAATCACGACGTAGGAACACTACTACTCCCTCTGAGGTGTTGTTTTTGAAGCACACTACAGAGAAAGCATTTAAAAATATGTCCTTAGTTATCCAAAGTATATTTGTTATTTTCCAAATACAGGTTTTCCTTGAGGATTTGACTTTAGATATATTCTTTAGCTAAGTGTTTATCAAACACCTGGAAAAAAAAATCACTCTCCTTTAAAAGTTTTATGATGGAAAAGCACTTACCCTTTAAACTGTGTTTCAAATTCGCCTCCTAAGAATCACTTGGAAGCAAACCATAACCTTCTCTCCTGCTTAACACGTAATGTCACCCAGTAAGCATGTAAGCTATTGCTGATTCTCTTCTTTTAAGGTCTAGTAACAAAATGCAGCTAATGACTTGGGTTTTCTTCACAATACATAGCTATTAGTAACTGAAATCCTTAATATTGGGTGGGTTAGTTTAAAACATTTCTGTTTCTTATCTGTGTTAAAATTTGTACTATTATTAGAGCTAAATAGGTCTTAGAGCTTTTTTGATACACGAAAAGTGAAAAGCAAATATAAATCAAAGGCCTTGAGAGTCCAGGTGAAAGAAAATTTACATTAAACAGTCTATGTAAGAAAAAAACCCCAAAGGCAAGGAAACAACAGAAGCAGCAATAGGCAAGAAATAAGACATCAATGTATGTCTAGCGGTCTGTACTCATCTGCATCCAGAAAGATCCCAGCTATTAGTAATTTGAAGGTGCATTAGGCAGCAAGCAAAGATGCAAGTGTCATGGAGGTTTCTCAAAGGGGATGCTCTGGTGAGGTTAACTTCATTTTTACTCAGGAAAGCAACATGCTTCTATATACACCTCTAATGCAAAATACGGTCTTTAGGGGAGCTTGCAACAGGGTTCAAAGTTCAGTTTAAACAAAAAGGAGCATGCAGTTCAAACATGATCCCAGATTCATATCCCTACTTTCCATGTTGCATATTCAAAAATTTTGAGGTCTAGCTACTCTGTGCTAACTTGTTATGCCATCATGTTTCTGCTGAGAGGCTATGTCAATCCATATTTACCTACTCAGCTGATCTCAGCATAGTCAAAAAGCTAATCATTCTTCCACTCTGTGCCCAAGTTCCTCAGCTAGACCTTCCTTCCCTCCTCTTCCACTCCAAATTAAAGGCTACAAAGAGCAGCAAATGGGAGCAAAGGGACTACCCTTCAGAATTATATTTTAAAATTTTCACACACTATACACCAAGAAACAAAAACAACTTTTATACAAACTCAGTGTAGAATTGTCCACATTATCAACAGAAAGCTCAAAGGAAGAGCCAGTAGGCTAGACCACATCCATACATATATTCACTATGTGGCCAAACGGCCTCTCTAGAGGACAAACTGGTTTTAGTTACTCTTAAATTATATTCTATCTCACCATTGCCCCACTACAATGAAGGATCGTGAGCTACAAGTCTCAGCTACACTGTCAGCAGACAGCAAGAGGGCCTGCTCAGTGCAGGGGGAAGCCAAGGGCAACATCAGCACCAGCCATGCCTCCCTGACCAGGAAATCCATTTCTCCACAATCCCTGAACACAACAGAGAAAGACAGGTCCTTCCATGGCCCTAGATATGGCAAAGAGTGAGCCAGGTCTGAATTATAGCAGAGAGAAGCAGCAAAAGAAAGGGCTACTGAAATGTGGGCTCAGAAGAAAGGAAAAGGTGTCCAGATCTGCCCTTAAATGGAGCCCCTTGTCACCTGGGTAGAATATGTGAGTGGAGACTACAGTTGGAGCCTCTCTGGGCAATTAAGGCTTATTAGTATGCCAGAAAGCAGTCAGATAAGTAATAGATGGGAAACTCACTGCAAGACTGGAATTCATTTCCCATTTTATTATTTTGCACATGAAAATTGTGTGCTGTAAATCCAAACAACAAAAGTTGAGACTTCCTCAAGGTCCCAAAGATAAGCTATCTCCCTTCATTTGCTCGAGTTAGGGAAATTTGAGACCACTTAATACACAGGCAGCTTCACCAACTGTAACTAGAATTTCAATAAGTTAATACAAGACACTGTTGACCACCTCTCTTTTTCTTTTCAGTAAAATACATTCTGTTAAAGTGTTCTGAATGTCTCAGAATTTAAAAGCAGCAGAGACTGTATACAGTGAAGGGAATAGACTGCTGGATAGCCTGGCCTAAAAAGACACAAGACAAAATCCAAACAATACCAAACAGTGAGTTATGGCAGGTGCTAAACTCATGGCTAGTTTCTGTGGTTGATCAAATCTCCACAGGGAATGAGAAATAAAATGAAACTAAAAGCTGTGATTTGGACAAGGTCAAATACTTTTCAGTGCATTTTCCTTTGTTCTAATTCCTTGTTAAATAATGATAAAATAACGAGATTACCCTCAGGATCAGTTTGCTAAGCAAAAAACTGTACCATATTGCCAATTAGCACATATATAAAGGCATCAAACCCTGAAGCATTACTGTTCATAACAATGGGTGCTACCATCTTCAAGCTCCCTAATGAAATTCTCTTTTTGCAGACATGAGCCTCATCAGAGTTACGCTGATCACTTCAAAGACAAAGCTGTTCCCTAAATATTCACTCCCTTTACCAACACTGCACCATTTACCACAAAAACAGTACTGCTGAACACTGCTAAAGTGGACTCTCATTTCAGAGTTTGCAGTAGTGATAATGCGATGTTTTAGGTTTGTTCTTTGGATCAGATGGTTACCATTTATAAGATGTTACTATTGTCTACTGGATTAACAATACCTTTTACAAATTGTAATTATGTTTCTTCTGCACTATTACAGCTACCCTGCAGCATGTCTCCAAAGTGAGACAACAGCAGCATGAGATGGGTACATGCAGTACAGTTCAATGAAGTTGTAAAATCTGGCCAAATCGGGGAACAGATTGTCAGCCATAGCTCAGCTAATAAATGGTGTTGTTTTAAACAAATGTACTTTCTGAGCCAGGGTCATTCTATATATGGAAAGCATGCATGTCAGAGGAGGACACGACTCACATGCTCTTAAAAGCATTGCTCATCTTCCTGGTGAAAAATAACATGTACAGCTTTCTTCTGTCCCTTTTTGTAAGAGATACTTCATAACATAAGACATCCTCATGTAGCATAGATGAGACAAGTAGCATGAGCAGATACTGTATATGGGGAAAGAAATCCTCATAAACAGAATTCCATATTATTCTGATGGCCACAAGTGGGAAGCAGGAAAAGCAAGAAAACAGGTAGCAGCCATTTGGTCAAGTAAATCATTGTCTACTTCCCATTACCTCTGTGGGTGAAGACCACATGCAGAGCAGATTTGGAGCAGAAGAGCTGTTACAGAAATCTACCTACAACCAAAATAGTGATGAGACACTGATAAAATTGCTTCTCCAGGTAACTTAGAGGTTAATAGTGGCAGATTTTTTTTTCAGGAATCCTGTTTGATCATTTTAAACATAAGTATTTTGAAAAAACTAGATTAAATAGATTGTAAACTCTTAAATATGCTGCTTTGAGAATCAAGAAGAGAAGGAGGTTCTTCTCCCTCTCTACTCTGCCCTGGTGAGGCCTCATCTGGAGTCCTGTGTCCAGTTCTGGGCTCCCCAGCTCAAGAGGGATATAGAACTGCTGGAGAAAGTCCAGCACAGGGCCACCAAGGTGATCAGGGGACTGGAGCATCTTGCTTATGAGGAAAGGCTGTGGGAACTGGGCTGTTCAGTCTAGAGAAGAGGAGACTGAGGGGGGATCTTATTAATATTTACAAATATCTTAATGGTGGATGTCAGGAGGTTGGGGCATCCCTTTTTTCTATTGTATCTAGCAGCAGGACAAAGAGTAATGGGATGAAGCTGGAACACAAAAAGTTCCACTTAAATATAAGAAAAAACTATTTTACTGTGAGGGTGAGGAAGCCATGGCACAGGCTGCCCAGGGTGTGTGTGGAGTCTCCTTCCTTGGAGGTCTTCAAGACCCGCCTGGACATGTTCCTGTGTGACCTGATCTGGGTAGACCTGCTTCTGCAGGGGGGTTGGACTACATGATCTCTAAATGTCCCTTCCAACCCCCACCATTCTATGATTCTATGTCATCTGCTCTCTGGGCACATACATTAAGAAGCAACACACTAGCCAGAATGTGAACATAGTCGTGGCCATGGGAGCAAAGGAAAATGCTGAATTCAGGCAGCTGAAAGAGAAATGACTGGGCTATGAAAAGAAAGCAACATTAAATACCATTAAATAACACATGAGAGAGTGTATGGTATGGACAGACTAAAATTTCTCCATGCTGGAGGGCTGTATAAAATCTTCTCACATAGACTCCATTCTCTCTACACAAAGTGCTCTTCTCTGTGAGATGTGTGATGCACTGTTGGAGTGTCACAAAAGCTTGCATGTCTTATCAGGATATCATGCAAAAAAAGTGTCCAGGAATACTATAGCCCTTCCGAAATGCTCAGATTTAAGGGAGAGTCCGTCATACAGGATTCAGTTTTAGGCTATTTTGGAAAGCTCTTGCTCTTCTAAGGAAGGTTTTGGGCATGTGTTTCAATATGAATTACATAAAGAAAATTTTTAAAAAAAGGCCACATATGTTTCCCCCCAGAGGATGAGTAAATCTCACACATCCTGGCTTAAGGAAAGGATTTCAGCACAAAAAATCAGAGACAACCATTACAGCCATGGTATTAGGACCAGTATCATCTGCTTCCTACCTATCTGATAGGGATTTTTATGTTCATAAATGTAAAAGCCTGCACTTTAGTCCAGTAGAAAATACACACACATGTGCACACACTTATGTTTGCTCTCAATTAGTCATTGCCTTCTGCTACGTATTCTATGCAGCATACTGCCAGCATATCTTTTCAAGTAGTACTGTCTTCATTTGCTAGGATTTGCACATTTCAACAAATGGCTTGTCACTTCATCAATGGATTCTCCCATGCTAGTCTGTGCTTAGAGGATTTAGAAAATTTAAATCTTCTGAGTAAAATTTTGCTTGTCCCAAAGCATCAGCAACTTTTATTGTGTAGGATTATTCCCACAGTCCCTAAGAATAATTTTTCTAAAGCTTTAAAGCAAAAGCACCTGAGTAATCCTGAAAATTATTAAGTATGAATCCATCCAAAATACTTCCCATCATAATCACTTTCCAGCCAGAAACTGTGTATTTGTTCATCCATGCCTGAGGCAGCTAACAGGGCAGCTCGCCTGTTTCCCCCAGCCCAGGAAGCACTTTCCACCACACCCAGGGTTTCTGACAGGTCAAAGCTTTTTCTTTCAATTATGAACCTTGGGCAACATGTCAAACAAAACAGTTCTTCCCTTAGTTTGGGCTACCACCCTGCCTCTGAAGCTCCTTCCTTTCAGTTTCCGTGCTCTGAGGATTACTGCAGGACATTGCTGAAACTTCAATAGGGAGTACCTGGTCATGTTTGAGATAGGTTTTGTAACTGTACGGAGCTGACTGGCCAGCAGTCTCTCCAACCTATATGTAGACCTGCCTTTTGTGGTGAGAAAACCCTCCTTTTGGTGTTGAATACTCATCTTTCAACAGAGTGGACTGTCATGGCTTTCAGGCTTAAGAACTTTGAATGATTCCTTGCAAAAGTGAGGAAGAAATGTCCTTCTCCACACATGCACAGCTGTCCTGTTACTCTCTCAAACCCTCAGAGCTCTCACAGAGATATCCAACCTGACACTGCACAAGCTGGACTAATGACAGAGACAAAAGCTGTTCCCACATGCCCATCTGAGAAACTTTTTATGGTAGATTTTTTTACAAGTTTGGGATCAAGAACAGGGTGTGGCCCAAATCGGCTACCGCTTTTTTTTCTTGCCATTTTGTAGGCCATCACTGTTTGTGAAATGTTCCCATTTTATTCTGTGCTTGTAGTGAACATCAATAATTCCAGTGCGCCAAAGCTTGACTTTCAGGGCTCTTATTTAGGGAGCAATAGGTAACAAAACATGGATAAGCAGTATATAAAAGGTCAGACCTTGCAGTTCATATTTTGCAACAAAATTTAGTAATTTTTTAAGAAATAAATCTAGCTCTGATAATTGTTTTATTTCATCCTTTTCTGAAAAAAATAAAAACAAAACAAAACAAAAAGATAACTGTCTTAATGTTTGGTCCCCCTGGAACCCTTTGGCTTTGTCCCACATCCTAGCTACCAACACCTACTGCCAGATCTGTTCACGAAAGCAGAAAATATCATAAAGGCTTTCTGCTCCTCCTCTGCAGCCACATCACTGAACCTCCTAGCTACAATAAATAAAAATCTCCAGGTAATGGAATTTACCTAAATAAATACATGGCTTAAGTTAAAGATGATGTCCTCAGGGAAAGCCAGTCATGCAAATTGGACACTGTGACCAGGTCAAGCAATGGCTGCTGCATAGCTTGGCCCAAGCACTTCCATTACTGTGCTTTCATTTCCTCTCCCACTCATCTGTCTTCTCTGTTTAGGATATAAATTTGTTGGGCAAGGGACACTCTTCATGCATTAGCATAGGCCCCAGATAAAAAGAGCTCTGGTCTTTCAGAAAGAAATGTGCTAACAAATAAGAAAAACATGGCAGGAATCTTAATTCATTATCATTTGGAAGTTTGTCTTACCATAACCTCAGCATCAGATGCATTGCTCTAATTTTCTTTGCATCCATCAAAAAATGAACACAAAACCATCAAGTGACAGATTGCTGTAGTAACCCTCTAACACAGCAAGACATTATAAACACCCACTCCCTCCAAAATACTGTAATATTTTAGGTACATGAAATAACTTTTCATAAAAGTTGATTTTTCTTGGACTGCGAGACAGGACAATACCAAAATTGTCAGCATCTGGCTTACAAGTGACAAATGCACTGTGTCTGAATGGGCTTTTTTTTTTAGAGAGAGGAGGGAGGGATTAACATTCTGAATTAGATTTTTATGAACCATGAATATGAGCATTAAACAAAAAGAACCTTCATAGCTCTGAGCTTTCCCTGACTTTGCTCTTTATTCCTAAAGCTGCTTGTGACAGCATATTCATTGCCTGAGATTGTTTATTCCTGGTAAAAAGAGCACACCCAGCCCAGTGCAGCAAGACATGCGGAGAAGTAGTTTCCAACCTTTCTGGGTTGAGAACTACTTCTACAGGGCCACAAAGGGACAACACAAAAAGCGATTTTGTATGCACTGGTGTGAAACATGCCTAGTTTCTGAAAAGGTCCTTGCTGCGACTGGAAGAACCTAGGGGATCGACAACACTAAATATATGGGAAAATTATGATACAGACCAAACAGGATTTTTGATACATATAAAACAGATCTTTGATAAGAACATCAGCTGTATCTGGTAAATGGAAAATCTGGGGCTACTAATGTGCTTAACAATGTTTCTTGAAGATAAAGCTACCAGATAATGCTACTATTAGAAAATCTGACTGCATGACAACTTCAAAAGCTTCCTCTTCTACCGTTACAGCATGTCATTTACAAAGTCACTGGTGTCTTCACAGTTTGACAGCTGCTGAGGCAAGGAGTTTCGCCCAGCAAAGTACAGAGCCATTGTCCTCAGAAGAAAAACTCTCCTTGATTTCAAATCAGCCATATGATGACATAAGACCAGAAACACCAAGTGAAGAATGCAAGTCTAGAATGCCTGATTGGCCAAGCTAGCGGTCTCACTCTAAGAAAATAAGTGCTGTTGCTGAAGCTTGAGTTGCCAACTGTACATCATTCATCCCCTCCTTCTGTGCCAGAAGCTGTCCCTATTATGTAAAAAACCCTTGGTCCTTGATTTGCTTATAGAAAGAGAGGTGAAAAGTCCTGTAAAATCACTTATCAAGTCAGCAACTTGTCTGGAAGGGAACAAAGTAATTTGCCAGATTTGGAAATTCAGTGAGGATTGTGCCAGGAGACCTCAGTATATGCTGATGAGGTCTTGTGCCATTATCTAGCCTTTGGTAGTTTCACCTTTCACAGTGGAATATTATAGAGGAAATTCTCTCTTGAGAAGGAGAAAGAGAGAGGATGTCCACACAGCCTCTTGTAAATAACTACAATGCAGAGTCACTATCTGAATCAAAGGCACACAATTTGGGTAAAACAAAACTCTCTAAGACTGTGGGGTCAACAGCAACAAAATAGCCTCACCTTTGAGCATGCAGACTTACTCTATGTCAAAAAGTAGTCTCAATGTATGCTGAAATTGGTGCACACTGCATAGGAAAACCTGCTTACTGTCTTTCACATATAGAAGACAGCACAAGCTGGGCTATGGAAGTATTGTGGCATACTGCTCTTTCTGCTCCATTTTATGTCTCAACAACTGTTATCTAGAAATAAGATAGAAAAAAAAATCTTAATGATCAATCTTAGCATATAGCCTTCAAAATAATTCAAACCACCCCTTAACACCATGCCCTCTGTCTCAAGGCAGGAAGAGACCCACCCCTAGCACAGAATTCAACAGCAAAATATCTCATTGTGCTTTTCCATGTGTGATGAATTAGTTAACTAAGCTTTATATAATTTATAACACTCATTCCCCAGTTTGTCCCTCCTGACTGCTAACCCAGGCTTGTTCAACTTGGTCTTGAAATTCTTTATAATTGGAATTATCTGAAACTTAAAACTCTGAGCGCCCCTAATAACCAGAGTGAGAATCACCATCTGAGATGTATAAAACCCTCTGGTAGGTGCTACATGCATATCCAACCGTCTAACACAGTATGTACCAGTATCACATTTAGATCCCTTAATGCTGCTTTTCCATGAGAAAAAATATGACCAATACATTTGGATCTTTTATATAGTGACCATTATTACTAAATTTAATTATTTCATCTAATGGCCAAAAAAGCCTATCTTCCAAGTGGTTTCCTTGTGATCATCAGGTTAATAACCTCTTTAGCTGTGAAAAAAATTCAAACCATAGTTCACTTACAAAGGATCTCATTTCACATCTGTGGAATGCAGAGAATTTCTGAAAGGTGGAAAAGTATTAAGCACAGATGTTCTTCAACTTATTATCCTCAAGACAATGCATATAATATATGAGCCAGGTTTGGAAAACTTCTTTCCAGCTGTTGATCTACAAAAGAAACCTGTAAATAATTTAGTAAGGATTAGTTATAGGATTCTCTATAGTCAATCTATAACTAACACACTAACGTCTGCTTGAAGAACTGCTGATAAACATTGGTGCACAAAATTGTGGGTTAATTTATGCCTGCCTCTGCAAAATGCTGTGATGGACCAAGAAGAAAGACCCTTTCTTCTCACCATGGTTCCACCCATAGAGCATTAGGATATCTATCCCAGGATATGATTCAGGGACAGACATCTGCTAGCTGAGCTAGATAACTAGGGACTTAGTGAAGGACTTTGGTCTGTAAAGCCTCGTGGGACAATGAGCCCTGTATCAAGTATATTAGCATCAGTACCTCACTATGGAGCAAAAGTTTGGAGTTTCAGAGCTAGAGTGAAAGCAGCTGAGACCCATCAGAGAGAGGAAGGTCTTCCCACTCACATTTACTTAAAAGGTAGTTGTCTTGTGAAGGACTCCTCTCATTCAACAATGGAAGATAGACTACAGAGGGAAGGAAAAAGGTCTAGGCCCATCTACACATTGAAGGACTCACCTGTGCAACTTGTCCAAGGACTGGCTACTGTGAAATATACAAATGATATGGAAGATTAAAGCTCTTTTCTGTAGGCTATAAAATCACACATGTCACCTGGGCCAATGAATCTAGAATTATTCATTTTACTTTGCTCAGAGGCAAACCAAAACAAAGCATAAAGGCCTGTAGTATAGGCTCTGGGATGATTTTCAGAGATGTGACTTTCTGACCTTGGATTCCCTTCAGTATAGAAAGAAGCAAAGGCATCCTCTCACTTGGTGAATGGTCTGATTAGGACACTATTATGGAAATGAAGACCATTTTCTCTTCTTCCACCTATACTTTAAAAGGCAGTCACAGCTGTGACTTCATTTTGTGATGAACCTAATCCTTTTAGTATGTGTCAGGCATTTTCTGATAATGCCTGCAACTGTGTAAAACCACTAGTGGGGCTTTTCATTGTTCGTTTTTTTGTTGTTGTTGTTGTTTGTTGTGGGATATTTTTTGAGGAAATCACCATCATAAATGTAGATACCCTCACTTACCACCACTGATGGCAAAATCTGCCAGCTCAATTCAGACTGGTATATCTCTCTGAACTGGTTGTACAGACAACTGTTATGCTCCATTTTGGGGATCTCTGTGCTTCAAGATCAACTACTCCTGAGGAAATCAAAGGAAAAATGTACTTTTTAAAAATCTTGATGTATTTCCCTTCTATGTTAACAGCTGAGTTGCTCGGTCCTGTGAAGACTGGGGTGAAATGTTCAGAGGTACAGCCCTAGTCCTTCAGTAAAACATAACAAGTAGAAAAGATCCTAGAGAGGTCAGGTACCTCCAGAGTCTAGTAACAGCTCAGCCAGTTTTTGTGGAGGACTCTTGAATGGAGGTTCTTAAGCTGTTTAATGGCCTTTGTCATTGCACTGCTTGCTAGTAGCACTATCAGACAGCTGTCTTTTGTAGATTTTTGTTTGTTTGTTTTAAATGGAAATACACCATGCTAATTTTTATCAGAAGTTCTTTCCAAGTTTCTGAAGTGCACAGCAGTTGTCACCCCCATGAGCATTACCACTTGTAACTTCTTTCTCATTATGCCAACAGTGGGAATAAAAACCCAGATTCCAGTCTCAAAGCCCTTCCAATGAAAGGACCTCATCCATTAGCTTGGATTGCTGGTCAGCCTTGGTAGATTAGCCACAAGAGGAGCTTTGTAACATGCTTTAGCAATACATCAGCCAGCTAGAGTCTGCTCACAGCACAGCAGTGTGTAAATGAAGAAGGCAGACTAAGTCCTGAGTTGTGCTCAGGCAGGAAAGGATTACCATGACAGTGTGGCTATGCCAGGATGAATGCTTTCCCCATTATGCTTAGCGTGAGAGGCCAGCTCTGTATCATACTCCTTCAGAGTTCCATTACATCTGCTTTTGGTTTTATCAAATTCATGATGCATTTGTTGCTACTACTCCAGTCATAATAAAGGTGGTTATCAAGTCACCAACGCACGGCTATAGCAAGGAATTCTGTATCTCAGGAAATGCATCTGCCACTCATTCCTAGGCAAGTGATCTGATGCTGCTAGATTATATAATGAATTTAAATCTGCCAAGAGTGAACAAGAATCCTATAACAAAAGTGGAAACCTGTTTCACATACGAGATCAAAACAGGCACAAATGATGGAAAGAAACTGTTTCTAAACTGAACTTCACACATTCCAGTTGCGAAGCTTGGCAGACTGTCAAGAGACTGAGTGGAGACTCTAGTCTGGGAAAAGGGAGTACCCCGTCACAGCAAACTCCACAGCATCACAGCTGGTAGCCAGTGGCACAGACCCCTAATTGAAATAAAGCTTTCAGTCATGCATTAAAAAGGATGGTTTCTGAGACTGAGGATTCCAAATGTCAGCAGGAACCTGATGGCTTCCTTCACTTGCCCGAGTTCAGACTGGTTCTTCATGAACAGCACATGGCTTTTGGGACTGGCATTTAAACAATCAGCAAAAATTAATATGCTGTGATTTACGAACCATTATATTTCACACTGCTGACCCCAAGCATGCAAGGAGAGGAAAGGATTACTACTACTCCTGAGGCAGGGAAAACAGTGACAAACAGGAGGAGCTTCTGACCTGTTTCTTGGCTGTGCACTGCCTCACAGCTTTATGGGGAAGGTAATACTTACATTGAGCAAGGCTCCATGCCACTCCATAGGGAATGATGTTTGACCAGAGATGTGAAGAGTAAATCTTCAGCAGGAAAAAAAGTAGTTGGTGTTACCTATTTCCCATCGGTTTAGGATAATGTATAGTATGAGTAACTGACTGTAATCTACTTATTTTCTGTCAGCTTCTCCTAGAAGAGATGCACAAGAAATACTTCATTCTGAAAACTAAGATGTGCTATATTGTGTCCTCCTACACATTTTAACTCCACTCCCAACTTCTTGGATATCTACCTGTCTATCTGTCTATCTATCTATCTATCTATTTTTCTGGTTACCTATATGCTTGTTCATAAATTTTATGTATGCTACATATGTGTTAATAACACACAGTGACAATTCTAGAATTATATTTCGTGCCCCTAGAAGGTATATAAAATGTAATGGGTATATCTTGACCATTTGGTCCCAACAGAGAGGAGCCATCTTCAATAAGACTAGAACTGTAGCGAATATACCTGATTCTGATCTCCTTCCAAGCACTGGGTCCTTTAATGAGTTATCGTATATTTGGGAATAGCACTGAACTTGAAATCACTGGTGGCCCTTGTCCAAAACAACTGAAAATAAAACGGGATTTTGCCTCTGCCTTGAGTTCCTGGGAACCTTTGGGCCATTTGGATGCTGGTACATAGATAGTAGCCCTGATTGTTAATAATGTTCTAGGCTTTGTAATATAGTTGCTATATTGATTATTTTTGGAATAGCATTGGACTCAACCACTGATGTTACTAGCATCTCTTTGAATCACTGTGTTCTGCATATACTAAGAGATGGGGTGAAAGAGTCTAGGGTCAAACTGCAGATCTGCTGGTTTTCTCCATCTGCAGAGCTCCAGCTTCTCAGCAGCATTTGGAAAGGGGACTCATAGACTACAGGATAACAGTGCTGCTGGCCTCTCACTAGGTCTTTTTTTCTTGCAAAAAAGAAAAAAAGGTCCTTGCAAAATACACATAGTGTTGAGAAAGAGATTCCAAATGCTAGGGAGCTTGTTGCTGTAGCTGTCTCCTTGCCTATTGAAAGGTAAAGCTCAGCAGAGTCAGAAACGAAACCTGACTCTGAGTTGTTTTAACCATGAACTGTTTCTTTCTATGGAACTGTGCAACAGACTGGAACTCAGGCAGTAAAAAAGCGCCTGTGTTGCCACCTACCAGATGTCTAAAAGGTGGTCTACTGCACTCCCATTCACTGGATTACTAAGACATGTATACTTACACAACTCAGATAATGATGTCTGACTTTTGCATACAAGCACCCAATGCCTCAATGCTGTTCCTTCTTATGGGTTTTGCAACTGAGTCCTGATTACTGATCAATCCTCTTGAAAAATCTACACTGAATGAAGTACAAATCAGAATGTTTAATTGGCAGAATAGCCGCCCATAAAAAATGAAGGAATAATTAGTGATGCAAAGAGAAACACAGACAATGCATATGATTTTACTATCTAATATGTTGCTGTTATTTTAAACTGAAAAGACCAAATATGTGCTATTTCATCATTTGCAGTATATGAGAAAATATGGATTCTACGTCAATGATTGATGTCAAATATGTCAATGTTCATCTTTTTCATATGAAACAACTATTCCTTTATATCTAGTGTCCAGTTCACTTGCATTTCTCACATAATGGTAAAAATAAGGCTAATCTATCCAGCAACTGAATGTCACCTCTGGAGCCCAAATCTTCAGTCTCACCTCAAACTAGGTCTTATTTACAACTAAGATAACACTGTCTAAGAAGTGATGGGTCAATCCCTTGACTGTTCAAATAAAAACTATATATTTTTTCTACTGCACTTATGGGAAAAAAGGTCTGAAAACAGTTTTTGTGTTATTTAAAAGTTGCCAAACCAATATCTTTTAAACCTAATTAAAGAAAACCATGATTTGCATCTTACTGGGGCATTTGTATGGGGACACCCACTGGGAATGAAGTTCCATGTCCAGAATATACACCCCTAAAAATATGGGCACATAATGGAAGGATTGATACATCTTTAATGATGACAGTGCCAAGGTAATAAAACCTAACACCTTTTTATACCAAAAATATACAGAAATAAACAAATAGAACATGTTGAGAAATTATACAGAAACTCTGTTAAACATTTTAAAGGGTAATAAAAATGCCTTTGGCCCATTAAATGTACTCCACTGACTATATGAACCAGTGCCAAGAAGTATCAAAGCTTTTACAAAGAAAAAGAAATAAAAGAAAAAGGTCCAAGAACTTGCTAGTGTATGTCCTCAATGAATAATTAAATGAATGTGCTGGGCATAACCCAGGAAAAGAATATAGGCTGTTTCATCTTACAGAAACCCATGCACACACATATATACATATACATACTATGTGTATATACATATATATATATATATATTTACACTCACAAACACACTTGATATGGGAGTCAGAACCCATATGATACAATCAATTAGCTTTCTGCCCATTTCTATTAAATTTCTCTAAAATTTAAAACCCGAGCACGTTCTAACGTTACTTGAAGAAACCTGAATCATCTCTAAAAAAATCTTTCATTTTCTCTATTATTTTCAGCTTTAGCACTTGAGCAAGTTCCTGTCCACAGGCAGATGCAAAGGAGAGTTTCTCAGGCCCAAAAGTAATTTATTCTAAGCTCTTAAAAGTCCTCAGACATGGATTTTTTTTTTCCAATTTGCCATTGACAGAGATCAAACTTAGAAACAAGTATTTTTCAGGACTGATTTATAGCTAAAAAAAAATAAATTACATGTATTACTCCATCTGTAGTAACATGTTTTTCTCCATCTCTTGTGCAGGTGAAAATCCTAATCCCAGAATCAACCACTAAAATGACACCTATTGCAAATTCTTTCTCAAAAGCAAACTTTACACCTAGTGCTACCATCAACTCCAGGTGCTGTTCTGTACCTAAACTAGTTCTATCTCTTTCTAAATTGTAACTTCTTTGGTTTTCATGCTATACCTGTCTAATTGCAGTAATGCACACTTCGAGCATTTTGAATGTATTTGCTTTACTGTCTCTTTATGTGGTCAGAAGAGACGGGACAGGCCCTAAACAATAAATAATTCTAGGAAAACAACGAGAACTCAAGTTATTCTTTCTTTTGAGCTTCCTAGTCCATCTTCTCTGCTTCACATCTTTCTTGTAAAGACTGTTAATCTTCTATCAAAATTTCACATGCTCCACTAAATGTCAACAACAGTCCCCAATACACCAATCACTCTGACAGATTTGAACTGCAGTCCAGTTACCTTGACTTTATCTTAGTGTGGATCTTTTTAGTCTCAATATTGTTTCATAGAACTGTTTAGGTTGGAAGAGACTTTTAAGATCATCAAGTCCGACCACTAAACCAGCACTGCCATGTCCGCCACTAAACCATGCCGCATCCACATGTCTTTTAAATATGTCCAGGAATGGTGACTTCCCCACTTCCTCGGGCTGCCTGTTCTGGTGTGTGACAACCCTTTCAGTGAAGACATTTTCCCTAAGTGACAACCTAAACCTCATCTGGTGCAAGTTGAAGCTGTTTCTTCTTGTCCTATCGTTTGTTATTTGGGAGAAGGGTCCAACAACCACCTCTCTATAACCTCCTTTCAGGTAGCTGTAGAGAGTGACCATGTCTCCACTCAGCCACCATCAGACTAAACATCCCCAGATCCCTCCGCTGCTCCTCATAAGACCTGTTGTCCACACCCTTCTCCAGCTTTGTCGTCCTTCTTTGGACATGCCCCAGCACCTCAGTGTTCCTCTTGTAGTGAGGTGCACAAAACTGAACACAGTATTGAATGAATTCAGTGTCATGAAACAGGAGGATTTGGGCACCTTTGTGCAAGTAAAGGGGAAATTGAGGACTTGCTTGGAAAAATCAAAGGCAAAAGAAATGCAGATGAAGATTTTAACTTTGCTATTTGAAATGACCACAGAAGGCTGGGAAGTCAGTACACTGGAATTACTTCAGTGACTGTATACGCTCCTCTCTTTGTACAACAAGGATCATTTAATTTGTTTACAGTGGCTTCTACCATGACCTCTGAAAGGCATCACAATAAACTCAGAATGATTCTATGAAAAACATATTTGAAAAATTAACAGTTAACCAAAGAGTCTGGTTTTGTGTCTGAACCAGATGGAAGAGATTTTACGTAAAGCCCATGTAGCTTCATTTTCTTGTGTTCAAATGCAAACCAGGTGAGCTCTAAGTGACTCTGAATCGCTAAACACTAAGCTGGTTTTTCCGTTTATCTAATTTAACTTTTCTCTTGCTTTTGGATTTATTCATCTTTCTGCTGCAGAGCTAATACGTGACACATTACCTTTCTGGAGTTTTCCGTGAATGCTACTATGTGGGTCTGCAGTCAGCTTGAAACAAGATGTATGCACACATGGAGGCAACAATACAGAGCCTCTTACCCCTGTGTATTCTAACATCTTTGGCCAATCAAAATAATTTATTACTGAAGAGTTTGAAATGTTATGAATGGGACAAGCATAAGATTTTAGATTCAGTCTCTTACACATCCATTTTTCTTCAGATAATATTATCAAAAACATGTATAAGTTATGATAAAACAAAATAATTGACAGAGAAAACCCTATTATAAGGATTAGCAGCACAGATATTGTCTTATCAGCAAAATAAAAAGTAAGAATAAACACATGAGTAAGAATTTCATAGAGAACATTTGACAGCTAGCATAAATCATAGGTGAGATGAATGAGATTGTCCCGGAGTTATTCCAGATTGTCTCATCTGCTTCAGCAATAACTGCAGAGCCCATAATGTTGATCCTGGTAGAGTATTATCAGCAATACTTGCAGCTCAACCTACTAAGCTAATACAGTTCATACTATCCTGTAACTTCATTTGCCAAGCCACTCAGTCATTAACTGCTCTTGTGTTTCGTCATTTATTTAATTTCCACATTTTGTAATATTTTAATTCACACCTAAAATCATATAAGGCTATTAATGAAATGGAAAGTGGTTTGATATGATATTTTCAGCAACGTTTTCTGGAAAGTGTGTAAAATTACATATGAATCAAGTTAAATACTTGCTTTCCATCAAGGAAAGCATTTCTCACATAGAAACACACAAAATTTTGCCTGAAAGTATGAAATAAAAACCATCCTTCTTTGTCTTACCGATAGCATCACAGAATAATTGTTCAGAAGGGACCTGAAGAGGTATCCAGCCTCACCTCCTGCTTCAAGTGGAGTCACGTCAGGTTGCTCAGATCCTTATTCATTTGGGTCTCAAAATCCTTCAAAAGTGGAGACTACACAACCTGTTGGAAAATCCAGCATTCCAGTAAGATAGAAATTCCTTAAATAATTTTGTTTAAAGATGCAATAAATCTTGTAGGCAAAGCCACAAGTTACACTCTTTTTAAGGTGTACATCCTCTAATTTCCTCAAAAGCTATAAAATTAAAAATAATTGAAAAGGATTCTCATCTCAGGTCTATTTCCATTTTTCACCCACTCATTAGTTTTGCTCTATGAAAATTATCAGTGTGAAGCTTTCCTTGTTTATGATCCAAAGTATGCATGTTTGAAAATGAATATGTTTTGGGTTTATTTTCAAATCCAAGATTTTTGTTTCATCAGTTGGATGCAAACTTACCCGAAACCTCTGGAATTGCATATAGTGGTTCCAGATATAACTCTATTTGTCCACAGCATGTGTAATAGCAATAATAATAGCACCAGTCTGACATCTGCACCAAGATTGCAGCCCTTCCTGTGGCCAACTGTAAATGAATACCAAATGGTCAGCTGAAGTTTACAGTATTGTCACAAGCAAAGTTCAGTGAGGCTATTGGGTCAATTGAGTCAACAATTGTTCTGGTGCTACCAAAACCCCCCAAAAATTATCATGTGTTAACTTCATCTCGCTCTGCTACAGAAGACATAGTCATTGATAGCAGTTTTAAGCACCACCTATATTTTTTCTGTGTGCCTATGACAGCTTTTTTCAACTTCTCCCCAATGATGGTAGAAAAAGACCTGATTTAGGGCTATGAAACTTCTGCTGAATTGCAGAGGAGTCTGTAGGAAAGGTCCTGCAAGTTGGCTATTTTTATTTTCTGGCATCATTAAGTGTCTGGAAAAATGCCCTGAAAAATTGAGTGCAGGCACATTGACTCCAGAAATTGTTATATATTAACCAGAAATTTCCTCTTTCCCCACCTACTTTTAAAATTTTTAACAGTGGAATATATTGAAACATGCAGAGAACTATAAAACAGCCAAGCAGACTTACATAAAACTCACTGAAATGATCCACTTCTGCAGTGGAATAAATCAGAGGAAATATCAGCTAGGAAAGAGGATATCCAAAGAAAGTGACTGCAAACAGCTAGTTAAAACTGAAGTGTGATATCCTTCTCAATTCCCATTTCTCTATTCTCAAACAGCCAACAACATTTTCTAAATAAATCGCTTTTTCTCTGTTAATTGGTTTGCTTTCAGAAAAACTCTCATCAAATTCCATTCTATGGAGAATTCCCATTCTCTATAGGAAAAAAAAATAGTTATCCTTTCCCTTGGACCAGTACTGGATGTTTGTGAGCTGATCACTTTAAGGGCATGTTTGTCCCTTGGTGTTGCATACAAAAGCAGTCACTTCAAGTTGGCTAACAAGCATCTCCTGGGAGACGTGACAAGTGCTGAAACAAATATGATAAACCTCATTCTTTTGCCAGATCTTTGCCCCCTGCATTTTATAGCTCAACATCTTTTGTCCGTGGGGAGGAAGTAAGCAGAATGCCTCAAAGGTGAGGGCAGGGTTGGAAACTGCGATCAGAGCCTGAATGCACTGGCATCTGTCACAAATGCAGGGAGTTGAAATGGTATTTCTGAGAACTCCCATTGCTGTTTATAAATAAGTATTCCAAGAAAAATCCCAATATAGTAGCTGTCATGAACAAAGTCTACAGGCTATAAGCAACGGATGAGCTAAACTTTCTGCCTTTTGGGGGCATATTTTGTTTGGCCTGGAGCTGCAGGCAGGGACAGCTACCCTGGTGCAAGGTGCACGGGGCACCGGTGGGTGCAATGGGGGAAGGCTGGCTCCTGCCCTACCTCCGCAGCTGGGGACACAGATCATAGAATCATAGAATCATAGAATGGTAGGAATTGGAAGGGATTGTTAGAGATCATCTGGTCCTACCCTCCTGCAGAAGCAGGTTCACCTAGATCAGGTCACATAGGAACATGTCCAGGTGAGTCTGGAAGGCCTCCAAGGAAGGAGACTCCACAACACCTCTAGGCAGCCTGTGCCATTGCTCCCTCACCCTCTTATTAAAATAGTTTTTTCTTATATTTAAGTGGAACTTTTTGTGATGAGAGAGCAGGACTGAAATATTAATCAATCAAACAGCAATTGTAGCCAGGGTTCTCTCATTTGCCCTATTTCTGTAGTTTGTAACGTGGGGTGAGGGTGGGAACACAGCGGCAACACAACATACGAGGTTTTGGCTTCAGCTTCTGCTGCCCAGGAGGGTTCTGGTGAGGAGTGGACCTGCTCCTTTTTGGCTTCTTTTCTGACAAGGACAGGCAAGCAGGGATCCTCAAGAACTGCCACGCACATCCCAACTACCTTTCTCACTCCAGCTTCTCAGTTTTAGTATTTCAGAATAAAACCCACACCAAACTAAGCCAGTTCTAGCCCTACTGATGTTCCCAGCACTCAGCAAGCAAACAGTGCAGTGATTACTTTAACTGTTTCCCACAACACACTCTCAGAGTTTGAGTTTTGTCTTCATAAGCATTTGACTAATCATATCAAAGTCTTCACCTATGCTTTCATTCCTATTTTTATTTCCCTTCAGAATAATAGCTTCAGATTTCACTGTATTGTTTGCTTTTTAAGTAAAGACTTGGACTTTTTTGTAGCTGTTTTATATTTCCTATCCTGGCAATATTCAAAGAAGAACTACACAGATGGGCAAATAATCATATCAAGATCTGAGGTAACGCTTCCCTGCAACTCAGTCCATTTGAGTAAACTCATACCACATGCCAGCGTGAACTATTCTTGTAACAAGGGCTGTAAATCCCTCCTGAAACTCACTTAGGAAGGGTAGTTTTGGCTATGCATAAGTGCCATATATTAAGCGTATTACAGGTGAAATCTGCTGGGAAGGGCTTTGACATTTATAAGTCGTAGAGACGGTACATGTAGAGGCTCTATGTTCTGAGCAATGTGATAGAATATAATTTTCTATACAATTTTACCTGTAGTTTCTTCAAATCAATTCTTCTTTCAACTCTATGGCTTTTGTGGTTTTTTTTTCTTAAAAAGAAGGTTTCCAGCCTCTACAATTAAATACTTTCTCTTCCATTCTTCTTAAGCATTCCCTGTGCAAATGTGCTGTAATGTTACCTCATTTCTGAAGAGGAGTTTGGAAGGCTTGGACAGCATCTGTTACACGAGCTGTGTAACAGTGCAAACATTTACTGTCTGTGCTCCCTTTTATAGGGCACTGCATGCATTTTCTCAGATAGGAAGAAAGCAAGGAACCCCACAACACAGTAAAGGCAGTCTGAGCCACCTCTGAAATGCAAGCGTGTGCTAAATGTGACTGGACTGCTCCTGCCTTGGATGAATATGAATTAGGAAACACAGCTACAAAATGTCGTTTCTTTGCAGATATCTATGTTCTCTTTTGCCTTATTGCAAGGATTTTATGCCAACGTTGGCAAGTTATCCCATCAAGCTCTGGGATATCTGTTTTCTTACAGTCATTTGCCACTGAATTAAATTCCTCTGTAAACCTTTTCTTTCTTATTGTGCTCCAGTGTATTGAGGGCACCTGAGGCTCACTTGTAAAACTGCAGGCAATGCGTTTCTTGCTTAAAGTATAACTCTCACGTGGCCTTTTAAAAGTTAAAGCGAACTCTCCCACATGAAGGTAGTCTATCAGCTGTAATTTCTGACATGTGAAGGGCTGTTTGGCATTACCTGCAGACAACTTGTTGTGACATTTTGTTGGACTCATTTCCACAGCACTGCTTTTGGCTCCTCCCTGGCACTGCAGTAAGGAAACTGCTCCTGCCATGGGCAGACTCATGAACAAAGCTGAGAACATAACACATAGAAACGGTCTCCATCGTGACTGGTGGCAAAACACCAGAGGCTTTAAAATGTCCTCTAGAAAAATGGCATGTACTTTATTGTAAGAGGTTGCAGACATCTATGTGAATCTTAGTAGTGACTGCTCCTGAGCCCTACAAAGCCACACACTATCAGGGCACAATTCTCCTCTCAGCTGCTGTATATGCACCAGGCTCCAACCTGACACACTTCAGGTAGCTTCTTGTCTCTTCACAGCATCTACAAATATCTATTTCCTCCTCCAGCTCCAGCAACAATCATCACCCTTAGCTTACTCCCACTCAGTTTCGAATCAGTGACATAATTCAGGTGTGACATCTTAGACCTCCATGCAACAAGAACTGTGGTCCATGCTGTTGACTTGAGGACAGCTTTGTTACATTACAGGGTGCATAGCATGTAGATACGCACCTGGGAAGCAGCAGGATGGCACAGTTCCAATGACTGCAGCTATTTTTAGCTATGCAAACATATAACATGTCAAATACTAAATATGTGTCACCGGTCCAGAAAGAAAAATTGCCACTGCAGGCTTTTAGGTGGCTGTAACTTTCAGAAGATTCACACTGGAACTAGACTCACATAAGTAATTGCACTGATTCAAGATCAGTTACCTTCCAAAATTCAAGAGGAAGTTACCTTCCAAAATTCAGCTATGCAGAGTAATAAGAGTGTTGTGAATCATTTTGATAAAACCCACCGTCTATATAAAGTGACAAATGTGAGGAGGTTAGAAAATGTGCATATTGTGCAAGGAAGTAGCCTGCTCAACTTCAAACAATAATTTTTTAAATGTTAGGAATAGAAACATTGATAAACTTGTCTTACAAATATTATTGTAAAGATATCTATGATGGACTGCTTGAAGTCAAAGCCTAATAAAGCCGTTATATTCAAGGAGACTTCTTACGTATTTAAGAGGAAGCACGTGCATCAGGGCTTTGCTGAGTTCCAGGCACCGAATATTGTGTTTGCAACAAGCACTCTGCTACCTGCAGTCATTATCTTGTTCCAACAGGTATTTCCTTGGG
The DNA here is from genome assembly GCA_013401255.1 of Urocolius indicus. NCBI lineage: Eukaryota > Metazoa > Chordata > Aves > Coliiformes > Coliidae > Urocolius > Urocolius indicus. Next base: position 381,852 of record WBNH01002445.1, on the reverse strand, counting down.
TCCAGGTCCCAGGTCAAAAGTGTTGTAGCAAAATTCCGCTGTCCAGAACCAATGACCAAGACTGAGAGAAGTGCTGCAGGCTGTGTTTTATGTTTAGCATCTTTATGAGTCAGAGTGTAAAGTTTTCCATTCTTTGCATACTTCTGAATAGTATTATCCTTATGACAACTGTAACATAATAAAGATAATTAAAACCAGACTGATTGACATTGATACAAAATAAACAGTTTGCTTAATATTTCTGGATCATTTATCTTGGACAAAAGTGAAGAAAATGCTTCTAAGCAGGTGGGGGTGAGGGATGGGGGATTAGAAAAAAAGCAAATTATTGAGCTTACCTCACCTGAAAGCAATCTTCTTTTTGATTCTGTTTTGCTTGAACTGACAGCACCATTTCTCCTCCAGTATCATCAATTCCTTCTCCCTCTCTATTTGCTCTCTTCCACACATCTCTTCTGGCCAGCTGTTAAGAGTCTAGCAACATATCAGGATGTTTTTTATTGAATTAGCCAGAAAAGGCCATGTAATTATCCTCTGCTTCAGTTGTTGCAGTTTTGTTCTAGCTTTTTGTGTCTGTGCCTAGGGTATCAAATCTTCAACTTAAACATCAATCCTTGAATTGAGTTTGCCCAAAATATCTAGTAGAACTTTATGCAACTTCACTTCTGCTCATTAGAAGAGCTTGACGTGCCCTTTTACTATTCTCTTCCTACCTAGAGCAAATAGACACTCAAAGCTCTTTTCTTCATGTGCCATTTGCTGCATAGTATGACCTATTTCTAGAGGGATAAAATTAAGTGTATCTTTTGCTATGGAGGCCTTAATTTCTATAACTGCATGAACATACACAAACGCCACATAAATATTGACTAGTCAGATGTCATGGTTCAACCCCAAGACATCATGTCATATCATTGACTGCTGTGCCTGGCCTTTGTCTACTAATAAATTTTCCCCTGGATTTATCTTTGCAATTAAGCCTCTGAACAGTTTGAGCTTTGAACCAGATCAGAGCAGTGATATAAACACCACACCACTGTGTGCATTTGCTGTCCAGATCATACTCCATTAAAAGAACATCTGTGAGGTGGAAAAGTCAAGGATTCCAAAATTAGGAAGCAGATAGTGCCAATTCAGTCCTCTTCAGATACAACGTCTGATTATGTGACGATGTGCTCCAGTTTCTGTAGGAATCCACTCTCCTTTGATACAGCTCAACACAACGAAATGAGAGCGCTTCCTAAAGGGAGCATTCCCACTCCCCTCATGGCATATTTTAGCTGAGATGCAGATCTTAATTTTCAATGGTACTAGGACCTAGATGAACAATCCCTCAGAAAGCTGATGAATCAAAAGCAAAATCTATTTCCATTATTTTTTTTTAAGTTGTTATTTGTAAACATCAAAATATACATAAGAAAAACAGCCTTTACCATGGGCATGTGTTGGACTCATCTAACACAACTACATTACCAAGCTCATTCCCGTGTGCTCTTTGGGGCCTCATCCCTATACCTTGCCTTGTTGAGAGCCATCTGGGGCTGGACAGGCCCCAGAAGAAAGCAACCTGGATGAGATTCGAGAGATTCTTCCCCAGTTCAAGAGAGATAGGGCACTACTGCAGAGTCCAGCGCAGGGCTACCAGGATGATCAGGGGACTGGAACATCTCTCTTATGAGGAAAGGCTCCGTGACCTGAGGCTATTTAGCCTGCAGAAGATTTTATCAACATTTATAAATACCTAAAGGACAGGTGTTCAGAGGATGAGGTGAGTCTTTTTTTCTGTAGTGCCCAGTGACAGGACAAGGAGTAATGGGCACAAGCTGGAACAAAGGAAGTTCCACTGGAACATGAGGAAAATCTTTTTTCCTGTTGAGTGTGAGGGAGCCCTGGCACAGGCCACCCAGAGAAGCTGTGGAGTTGCCTTCTCTGAAGGTTTTCAAAACTCACCTGGATATGTTCCTGATGCAAACTAAGTGAAGTGAACCTGCTATAGCAGGGGTTTGGACTGAATGATCCCTAGAAATCCTTTCCAACTCCTACCAGAACTTCCTGAAGACTTCTTCCATCTGTGGTCATCCAGGACTGCAAGAGGTGAGGGTTTCAGTCCTCCAACATCCTCATCAACCAGCCACCACTCAGTCCAACTGTAGCGAGTACATAGTGGCCTGCAGCCACCGCAAACATGGCTGGGACAGGTAACCAGCAGCACTTTCATCACCCACAGCACAAGCCATCTCCCGACAGATGGGCTGCAGTTGTTTTGGCTCCCCCATTCCTGCCCACCCAGCTGCAAATAATGCTGGGGCTGGTAGTAGGTGGCAGAGGAAGGGGCAGGGAGCTTGTCCAGATGGCCGGGAATTCCAAATATATCAGCATTGACAAACACGTCAGCATCAACAAAGCAGTGTATTGGACTGCAGATTAATGCTGTGGATCCTCATGCAGTTACTCATCTCCAGCTGACATGGAGGAGTATATGAAACCTATGTGCTGAGGTAGTGCTGGTCAACGTACATAATCCACAGACTAGAAGGAGTGGGGACTTTTTTTAACTGTGAGCCACAGCAAACAGCTTCCAGAAATTTGTCAGCTCTGAAAGCAACTGGATGCTCCTCAGTGCTCCCTTGCATAGCATTTTAAACAGCACATGGAGAGCAGCAGCTCGAACTTTGAGCACAGAAGTAGATAAAAAGCTTAGTCTTAATGATTAGATGAGATTTTCACATCCATTTCATCCTATATGAGTTATGATACCACATAAGGGCTACTGCAGCTCGAGGTATATTTCCCACTCTCAGACTCATGTAGCTGCTCTGCAAAATCTCCACCACATGGACTTTAGCAGAGGTGGCTACGCCAGGAGCTGGAAGAAGTTCAGAGGAGTAAAGCCTTGGGGGAATTTAAGATAGGGCTACTGCCTACAGACAGCACAGGATGGAATGGTGTAATTTGAAGCAGCAGCTGGGACTGGTAATGTTAAACAAAACTTGCTTCAGCCTCTGGGTAGCCCAGGATCAGCTGATGATAAAAAAGGATTTGTTTGTGCTCCAAAATATGTTGTAAAGATGAAAAAGCTATTTAACCTCAAAGAAAAAAGCCAGCAAAAGAAAAATGCTAGTGATGAATATGAATGTACAATAGGGAGGGAAGTCCTTTTCCCACAAGGCTGCAAGGTCTGAGTTCCCTTTAGGAGCACCCTTAGCTCCAGCCTGCTGTTATACCTTGCCTTCCCCTAAATCATCTTCTTTTCTCTGACCATGTTCTCATGAATCTCTGACAAGAAATAAATGACAAAACAGCATGACTCACTCAAGCTCTTGCCGGAACTCTAAACACTGAACTGTTTCCTGTTGCCACCTCCCCTTTCCTTCCGTCACTGTGTGCAGTCTGGTGGCGTCCTCAGCAGCTCACTTTTCCCTTCTGTTTCTACCACAATTGAAAGCACAACTAAAAATTGCTGTCCAGTGCATCTTTCCTCCCTTCCAGGAGTAAGACAGGAGCTTTCTGTGTACCATGGAAAGAGGCGAAGGACAGAATAACAAATGTTGTTACTGTTTGAAGAAACTAATTTGAGTGTCATTTTTTGTCTTGGTTGATTTTGCAGACCCCTGTCAGGAAAAAGTTAGTATCTTTTCTCAACATACTCCCTGAATACCAAATAATTTGTTATGTTGACTCATATGCACATTGACAGAAGAGACTCACACTTGCACTTAATAGTGATCAGTCCTAAACTTAAATTCATTTAAAATTCTAATCTATATGTAAGCCTCCAAAGAAAGATGTGGTTTTTGCTCTCTGTATATGGGAGAGCAAAGCTTCCGTGTCAACCAGGGTGCTGCTGGGCAGAGGTATGGAAAATGAACAGCAGCGAGCCGGGGCATTTGTTGGGATGAACTGGCCTGGCTGGTTGCTTCTACAGAGATCTCCACAGTGGCAGGACTTATCCAAGGAAAAGGAGCTGGAGCCTGGATGGAGGTGGTAATCCACAGGTCCCATATGTTGATTTTGGAATGTATTGAGAAGAGTGTGGACAGCACTTTGAGGGAGGTTCTCCTCCCCATCTACTCTGCCCTGGTGAGGCCACAGTTGGAGTACTGTGTCCAGGCAGAGAAATGCTAGAGTTCAGAACAGGGCCACCAAGATGATCAGGAGGCTGGAGCATCTTTCTTATGAAGAGTGGTTGTGGGACTTAGGGCTCTTTAGCTTGGAGAAGGCTAAAGGGGGGAACCTCGTGAACACTTACAAGTACCCAAAGGGTGAATGTCGGGAGAATGAGATGACAATTTTTTTTTTTTAGCATGACAGATGTAGCATGACACAGTCACATCACAGATTAACTTCACTGGGTTTATTTAAAGCTAAGTATATGTCAAAGATTGGACCCTAGGTGCTGAAAATATTAAGTTGCGCTATTTTATACCCTATTTGCCTCCAACAGCCATAGGCTAAGAACATACAAAGCAAACCAGGCCCTTTATGTATTTTTGAAAAAGCTCTGTCCTATAAAATATAATTTATTCTTTGCACACAGAAAGACAAGTTAAGTGATTGCTTTATGTGTCAACATCAACACTTTCAATAATGGAAAGGAATTTGAAAAAAAACCACCATACCCTGGTAATTTTTGAGAGATCTGAATTATCCCCAGTCCACCCTTAAAGGACAGTTTGAAGAGTTTATTTAATATTGAAGAAAAGCTGCTAGACCAACATAAATGGGGAAAAAAAAAAGCACTGAAGAAGTTTCATGTGGTTAAGACCTCAACTTAGTGCAAATACCAATAGTTCATCTTCCATGCAGAGCCAAATTATTTATGAATTTACCATTCTTTTTATTCTCAAAGAACATGGATCCAAGCATAGGATGAGTACAAAAATTCTGCGTTCTATTTGAGTGGAAGTGTATAACAATTTAATTAAATCTCAATGAATCAGCAAGGTGCTAAAGTAAGCAGATATGTATCAGAGAATGATTTTAATTTTCTTGCCTAATGTGTTTTCATCCAGACATGCTGAACATCTGAAATTTGAGAAATGAAGTGCACTGTTAGGAAGCAGTGTTTTTTCTTGTAGTAATGTTCCTGCCTGTGTAGCATGGTATGGAATTGTTTTTCATCTACCAAACAGAAGCATTTTCTACTAGACGTCTGACACTTAAAGGAAATCCTGCTAAAATTGGAGCTCTAGATCTGTAGATCTAGCTGTATCTGCCCAGGTTATCAATGATTTTGGCTGTATACTCTTTTGATTTTTGCTTGATGGATTTCAAGGGAAATATAGAGTTTATGTGGGATACAATTACTGCTTTGGTCTAGTATCTAAAGTTATTTTTCCAGCGGAAATTTCTGGGTGGGAAAACTGAACACTCAGAAAATGTGCCAAAATTTAGTGCAAGTTTATATTTATCAAAGGAACATTTGACATTTCATTGAAGCATCACAAAGAGAAATAAGGGACACACCTGACAGGATTATCTTGTACTGAAATATTTTAGCACAAACAAGGGTACTGCCCAGCAGTAAGAAAAAGCAAAATGAAGGCAACAGTACATGAAAGGAAATAACTGTGATCTTTCCGGAATGATGATTGTTACTTGGAGCACAATGGCATGATCCATAACGTCACAGTATAGAAGAAATCTTTCACAACATACACAAAACGCTGGCTATTTTTAAAGAGTTTAAGGTATTTCCAGAGTGCAAACACAAAAGCCTTTTATTACAACTTGCCTACCTTACCATCTTCAATATTTTTGAAAAAAAAAACCCATGGAAAATATTTTTCCAAATCAGCCACGTGTAAATTTTAGCGTGGTGATTTAAAATTTCTCTAGAGACATTTCTGCTTGCATTCCATCTTACTATAACATGCCAGTCTGACACAAGTAAAACTTTCATGAGACCCCTAACAACACACAGTGTTTTTCTATCCCCAGTCTGCCATACACACACTAGATTTGGGATTATCAGAGATGGGAATACTTTGCCCTATATTTCAGTCATCAGTACAAGTTTCCTGTTTATGCCAACCTCAACTTTAATGGCAAATGACACTGAAAAAGCCTTTTAAGCAAAGCAATAAAGAGCAATTTAAGCCTCATTATAAGCCTAATCGGTAAAATTACAAACTGTAGTGTGCAGTATGCACAAGTAAAACTTAAAATCAAGTCCAAGCATATGAAATGAGATTACAAACTAACTTGTTGTTTTTCTGTCTGGGAAAACCAATTCTTTAATGAGCTTGGAAACACAGTTAAATATTTTCTTTCATAAACTCAAGAAAAAGCCATACCACTTTTGAGACTTCTGCTGGGCAGTTTTTTCTCCCCTCTTTTCCTCTTTTAAATTTTAAATACTGCATAGGAACCATTTGCTCTGTGAGGTTCCCATAGTTAGGACCAAACCCTTCTCAAAGGAATTTTGGCACCTTATTAATTAGTTAGTTATGAGTAGGAGCTGCACTCTTTCAGTGACTCCTATTTTGCCATCAGTAAAGTGTGATCCCATAATAAATTTCCATCAAGCAAACTATTTCTGGTAATTCCCCCTAATTAACACCAGGCTGCTAATAATAAATTAGGCTCTATGTGTTTCTGATATAACCAAGATCTTGTCTGAGCACAAGATATTAACCCACGTCCCGAGAAAGCAAAACTTGAACTTAAATTAAGCCTTTGCTGGTGAAAGGATTTATACGTAATTTTTGTCATAAACCCTCTGAAGATCTCATACAAGGTATTTTGACCAGCAAACATTTTGAGTGAGCGAGGCTTGTTCTGTGCTGTACATTGAAAGTGGATTTATTGTGAAAACACGCTGTTGAGTTTTAAGCCCATAAATCTTACACTGGATTACAGTGTCTTAATGAATGAATGACAACTCTTTTTTTTTGTCGGTGCATTTTAATGTTACAAGATGTCGTGATTGACAGAAACCAAACCTTTGCCATTAAAATGTCAAACGCAGACCTGATGCCTTTAAAAGTTTTGCTTCTGGAGTTTAATATACTGTTTGCAAATAGAGTTGCGTTTGTCTCACTCGTAGCCTAAACACTGAAGGGGAGGCAAGTTTTCAGTAAAGTTGCCTCTAAGTTTTATAGAGCTGTGTGCAGTGTTTTCTTTTGCTTGTGTAAATAAAGGTAGAAAACAACAGTGCATGTGCTGATTTCAGAGATATTCAGCTAAGGAGAGTCTTACCAGGTATACCAGGTATTATCAGGAAGCAATTGGCCATGTTATACTAGACAGTCAAGTATCTTGTGATGATGGTGGAGACTGCTGCGTGCCAAGGTGAAGTACAGTATCACATAACGCTTGCCAGAGCAGGCAGTATCTCCTTGAACAGTCTCAACATAGAAAAGTATTAAATACTTCTAAATAAGCACTACAAAGTATTCTAGGCAGATGGTGAAATGAGGTAAAGATAGCAAACAGATAGCAATTGGCCAAAATTGAGTTTTATGTTGTTATGTATGCTACCATGCTCAGCACTCTATTTCTGTCTTTCACACCATCTTGAGAAAAGCCAGAGAATCAGAGACTCACCAAGGTTGGAAGGGACCTTTTGGAGATGAAGGGACATTGTCTAGTGCAAGGGCTGTAGCCAGTCGTGTTTTGATTACCTCTAAGGTCAGAGACTCTGCAATCTCTCTAGGCAGCCTGTGCCAGCATTTGACCATCCTCACAGTTGTGCTGTCACCACCATGTACCTCTGAGAATGTTTGGCTCCATCTTCTTTACTCTCAAGGATTTGTATACATGGATGAAATCCCCTATGACCCCTCTGTTCTCCAGTCTGAGTAGTACAAGCTCTTTCAGCCTTTGCTTGTATAACAAAAGTTCCAAGCCTTTAATTATCTTCCTATCTCTGCATTCCAGTACGTCCATGTCTCTCTTGTACCGGTGACATCAGCATTGGACCCAGCACTGCAGATGTGTCTCACTATGGCTCAGCAGAGGATCACCTTCTTTGCTGGTACTACTCTGCCTAAAAAACTCCGGGAGACTGGTGGTCTTCCTTATCGCAAAAGGAACATCACTGGCTCATGATCAACTTGCTGTCCACCAGGATCCTCAGGTCCTTTTCTGTAAAGCAAACCTCCATTCCACACAAAAAAAACCTAAAGAACAAGCAACTCAATATCTATTCATGTGTACAATCGTGATCTTATTTTATTATGATTCTTGGCCAAGAAGGCCAATGGCTTTTTGGGGTGTGTTAAGAAAAGTGTGGCCAGCAGGTTGAGAGGGGTTCCCCTCCCTGTCTACTCTGCTCTGGTGAGGCCTGATCTGGAGCCCTGTGTGGACAACCAGTTCTGGGCTCCCCAGCTCAAGATGGACAGGGAACTTCCAGAGAGAGTCCAGGGAAGGGCTACAAAGATGATCAAGGGACTGGAACATTTTTCCTATGAAGGAAGTCTGTGGGACCTGGGGCTGCTGCTTAGCCTAGAAAAGAGAAGACTGAGAGGGGAACTCATCAACACTTTTAGGTATCTAAAGGGTAGATTTCAGGAGGATGGGGTGACACTTGTTTCTGTAGTACTTAATGACAGGACAAGAGCTAACGGACATAAGCTGGAGCACAAAAAGTTCTACTTATATACAAGGAAAACCTTCCTTCCTGTAACGGTGACGGAACTCTGGCACAGACTCCAGGGGGTTGTGGAGTCTCCTTCTCTGGAGGTTTCCAAATCTACCTGGATGCCTTCCTGTGTGACCTGATCTAGGTGAATCTCTAGAGGTCCCCTTCCAACTCCTACTATTCCATGATTCAGAAAAAGGAAACATCTAACAACCACAAAATAACTGAGGGCAGATAAAGAGTCTGGACTTTTGTGCTGGGTTTGTTTGGTTTTGGTTTTAATTATAAATAAATTCTCAGACGTAAACAGCCAATATTTGAAGCCAAAGGCTATTAAACAGAAGCAAGGACATCACCAGAACTTAAAAGCATGTTATTGGGTGTAAAACAAGGGGGGAAAAAAAGAAATTCAAACAAGTAATCCGTGAACTGATGCAAGTTGCACCTTCTTACTCATTTGCAAAGCAGCTCATATAGATAGAATGATGTGAGCAGCCCCGTGAAGAAACAGGTACACAACAAAATGGACCAACACACACCGAGAGAGAATTCCACCTTTGCTTTAAAGTTTATTGCATTGTTATATTAAGCATTCATATTTACATACAATTCAGAATTATTTAGTTAAAATATATGGAAACTGTCATTATGATCCAATTATTCACTTATGAAGACCTTCTATATCTTCAGGCGGTGTTAAACTTGATTTTCTTAAAGGCAGTTTTGGAAGAAAAACAATTAACAACGGCAAATGCAAGCAAAAAACTACAGTACTTAGGTTACTAACATGTCTCTTCTGACTTGCTAACATTCCCACAAAACATGAATGTGTTGCATGAAAAATAGTTTGGAGTCTCATGAAACCCCCAAGTGATGGTGGAATGGTGCTGATTTTTGCTTTGTCGAGTCTGCAGTTGAATATACGTATGTGCACGTGCATATATACATATGTCTCTCAACGTACACGCGTTATGTGTGCATGTATAGAGCTATACATAAACACATAAACACACTCATACCCAAAAAGATTTTAGAGGTAAAGACGCAGGCTTTCAAACAAACAAAGTACAAAGATACCAGTATGAAATAGCCTTAAACACACACACAAAAAGATAATAAATACTCAGTGAGATATATGGCATTATTATAAAGTGCTCTACTAAAATCCCACTTATTAAAATAATGATAAAAACTATGTTCCTTTTAGTTGTTTTATATAATTTGGTAGAGCCATTAAATATTCATTATGTGTCAGTGACTCTATGCTTCCTTTTAAATTTTTAACAAATAGATAAAAGCAGAAATTAAAAGGCAAAGCAGCTAAGTGAAGCAGTACTATTGGAGCCTTTCAGGCTTTTGTCCTCAAATTCATTAACAACTGTAAAATTTCAGACCCTAGAGAACATGGATTAAGATATATAATTTCAATTAATATTATGAAACTAACCAAAATTCAATTTGATTTTAAAGACAATAACAAACTGAAAAGTTTCTATCCTACTTTAAAATAGCAAGGTTTGAACTGCAGGAATTGCTGAAAGTCTCATCTTGTGCATTCCCATCCTCTTTCCTCACGCATGTGCAACATAGCTCCACTGAAACCTAGTCTCTAGGTTTCATTTCTCCACTTTCCACCTTATTTCAAAAGCAACCTGGCTCAGATATTACCCTATCTTGTCCAGTCTGCTTCTACCCTTCTGATTTTCAGCCAAACTCACAAAAGGGTATAAATGTGTAAACATTCTAAACATTTCTTCTGTACCACCAGAAGTTAGAAAAAGCAATGTAGCAGTATTGAAGAAAAACCATTTCAGGGAATAATGTGAAACAGCCCCACAACGTGAACCTGTCTTGCTGAATTAATAAGAAAGCCAAATAACTGAGTACAGCTATTTTAGTTTTCTCTCCCTCTCTTGTTGATGTTCCTTGTTACAATTGCTTTACTCAACCACAGACAATTTTTTTGTGATTTTCTCCATGGCTTTATCATTATACCTGTCCTTTGTATCAGTTAAAAAAATCTAAAGCAATACATTAATAAAACCAGTAAGTGGTTCCTTTCACTGTTTACTGGAAGGAGCATTAAAACTAACAATTCAGCTCTGACATCCCAGTCAAATTAAAAAGCATGTAAATTCACTTTCCTTCAGGAATCTGATCTGGCCCTGAGTGGGCCCCCTTCTCTGTTGTGCAACTCCACTGGAGCGAAATTCACCCCGTGCAGAGGGTCACCACCTCTTCCCTATCTGCCTACAATTGCTCCATACCACTTAAGCCCTAATTTGAAGTTAAGTGGGACTTAGCTGATGCACAGGTCTTGCACTGACTCTCTGTATGGAGAGTGAAATTCAGATGAAGCCACAGAATTGCCTACATCTCCTGGCTCACAGCAACTGCATAATGACAACACTGTCTCTCCATTCCCTTGCAAGAAGTGAGAGATACTGAGCTGCCTAACTCAATTCAACAATTATATTATTCAACAATATGTTCCTTATATCTAGAGGAAAGAGAAAAATAAACCCTAAACTAATAAAAATCATAACAGCTGAGCAAGAAAATAGGTTTTTGGCACACTACGTGGCACACCACCAACATACATATTCATGAGCTACATGGTAAAGAATGTACTGAGAGAAAAACAATGTCCTCAGTTGCACTTCAGCAGTTTCCATCATTCAACACCAGAGTCTCACATTCTGGATATAAAACACTGTTACGTGCACATTCTGTTCAATTTCATCCTTCCAAGGCATTGTAAACCATCTAAAACCTGAACCGCAAACATAAGAGTGTAATTCCCTGCTTCCTTATTCTTAACATCTGACCTGACACTTCCATCCTGTCAAATACACCTTTACTAGCAGGTTTTTTTAGATGACATTCTAGTAGTATGTGAGCTAAGGAAGAATATTCCATTTACGTTTTCTTCTAACTGGTATATTCTAAACTATTCTTGTACACTGGCATAGCTGCTGTACCACTTAATTGCTTTGTAAAATTCTCTGTCCTTTGCAAACCCACCAAAACATTAACTGCAAAGGCACAGATACATGTAATTGTGCAGGAGGCTTCATGTACACTAGTGTCAGATTAAGATAAGAGTTGCTGAACTACGTATTTCGCGTAATCTTATCCTTGCTTTGAGGTTTTTTAAATGGAGTTTAGCTGCAATGCCTCTAGATATGCTTTAAAAAACACCAAGGCAAAAGTGTGATCTGGATCGCTGAAGTCAGTCTCTTTTTGTGTGCTGAATAGCAGCAAAACCAAGACTTCTAATACCAGCATTTATAGATGCTTCACTTCTCACAATGAAGCAGATATAAATGTGGTCATAAAATCATGAAACCAATATAGTAAATGTGGCAAGTGTACTGGTAAAGGCACTCTAATTGTTTGGCTTCGGTGCATCTTTTTACGAAGCAAAACCGTAACTGATAAACACTCTAAAAATTAGTATACAACCCTTTCCACAATTTCCACATTCCCTTCCATTCCAGATAAATCACAGATAAATAATTTTAGCCAATTATTGAACATGGACATTTAAATCTTTCTTTCTGCTCAGTACATCTGTTACACAGTGTAAGCTCCAAGCATCAGATGTTGATAGAGTGAGCATGTTTCTTGCACAGTGGCTTGTCCTTCTTGGAGAAGAAAGTTTGACCCTCCAGACTGTCACTACATACCTGAAATGGGATAAAAAAAAGATCACACACTTCAGATGGATGACTTGCACTATATATAGTTCAGAATGCCAAATCATGGCGCTGTTCAATGCACAAATACATTCCAAGAATAAAAGTTAACATCTTAGGGATACTCTTTTTCATGTAACACTAATGTTTAATGTAAACATAACAGGTTCTCAACTGGGAGCAGAGTTAGGTTGAGCATTTTTTTTTTTTAATCAGCAATCATTAGAACTGGAGGGGTTTTTATTGTTTGTTGGTCATACAATAGTAACAGTGATACTCTTGCTACTTCAGGAGCACAGCCCATTCCTACATGGCCTTCAACGCTTGCTGCTTGCTCCCAGGAAGTAAATATCAAGGGTTAAATGCTAGGACACATGGCTGCAATCCAGGCCAACTCCTCTGGACCACTGCCAAAGGTTCACAATAGCAGCACACCTTCCAAATAACCCCTTTTTGCTTTAGCTCAGAGGGCTGAAAGAGGTTATAGCTGTTAACTCCCATATCAGTCAGTTTAGCACAAGCACTGCTGTCACTGGCTTGTTTAAAATGTAGATTAGCTTTACTTACTGAGCATACAAAGCAAGTGTCATGCCAAGTGTGGCCTAGAGCTTCAAGAAACCTGTCTCCAGCTTCAATGGGGAATTCACAACCGCGGCACATAGTACCAAAGAGGGCATAGTAATCTGCAAACAAAAACAAACAGGTGTTAAAGATGAAGCTTACGCTGAAGCATAACTGACCCTTTGAAACCTTTGTGCTTTTCTTTCAGTGGCAGAAGGTTTGTACTTGTTGAGTTTCCTAATACTGGGTACACTGAATGAAGAACTCCTAGATAGTAAGACCTCGATGCCCTTCTTTTCTCGCTAGTTCAGTTCTCATCCCCTTCTCTATCCTTTCAAGTGAGCAATGCTTCCATCTTCCTGGTGTTCCATTTCCTTGAGATCAATAGTGCAATTGGGAAGGAAATACACTCTCTGCAGAGCATCCACGCAGACTCTGCATACTCCTTACGTTCTCTCCAGCTCCACCTTGAAAGCATGTCCTGGCTATTCACCTGACAGATTTCCTCAGCAAGAGGAGTCTGGAGTCAGCAGAGAAAAGCTGCAGTCTCAGCAGGGACCAAAACAATGGCATCGAACCATTCATATTCCCCACCGATTGCAGAGCTTGGAAAAGGGTGAGCAGAGCAGGCTAGCAAGATAAAGTACAGATACAAAGTTGGGTGAAACTCACCCCTGTTCTCATAGTCTTGGTGTGTGACAGTTGTTGCTCTGTACATAAAGCCATCTCAGGGGCGACAAAGTCACCACAGCCCTTTACTGACTACCTGTGCAGACCTAAATTTCACCCCAAGCTGTCTGGTCTTTTCTATTTATTTTGACTCCTGAACACCACATTCTAAGAAGGAAATGTGTTCTGGTTTGTTATTTTTTTTTTCTCCACAGAAGACAACAGCATTAGCATCATAACACAACAGAACTTGGGATAAGCACACTACCACAGCACCTACATAAAGTCATGCAACATTACATCTTCATAAGAACTACAGCCAGAGTGACAAGCACAATGGAGCTTTGGACTGCATCCTTAATAGTAACACTCTGTCTCAGACAGGGAAATTAGATGCCAGGGTTTGTTTTCACAGAGACTTACACAAGGAGATTTTGTTTCTCTACTAGATTATACAAACCTGCTGAAGCTCTAGTGCTCACTGCAGCAGAGACAAGAGCTGAGGATTTTAACACATGTCAAGCCCAAGAGCAAAGTCCTGGCTTAGCAAGATAGTGTTTTGTGTGATGACCTCAAAAAGCATCATCATAGGAGGCATCTCAGCAGGACAGGGAATACAAGGGCTCTGGAAAAGCAAAGTCCTTGATGCCTGCCAGCTGCATATACAGCTTCACCCTTCACCTTCATTAATCCATGTTACTGGGATGAATTTGCAAGTGTTAAAAAAAAAAAAAAAAAGGTCAAATCGTGGAAAACCTCTGTGCAAAACCCCTGAAGGACATAGTTTCTTTGCATTCATAATACAGAATCTTTTACCAACATTTCCCTGGTGCCAGTACTTAAAGCCTTTTGTAAGTTAGCCTGTGGTATGTGTTGATAAGTTTATTGGCTTTTCTTCTGAAGAAAGGGCAGTAGATAAGCCAGAAAGAAGGGCATCAGCTTTCTTTTGCTTTCGCATGCTTGAATTGCGATACCACAGAAGCCTTCCAAGCAGACTTGTACAGTCACATATCAATGCTTCCTGCACCTAGCATTTTCAAAACTAGGTTACTAACTGCACTTTAAAAAAGTGCAAAGTTGTATATATCTTAATTTTAAATTTAATTTTAGCACCAATATTCAAACCCAGAATGTTTTGCAGATTAAACCCCTTTAATACTAATAACCAATACTGTTAGAATTTCAAATATGGATTTAAAAATAGAACCAACCCTCCTTTGCACTAGGAAGGAAGAAAGTTGGCAATGACATTTACTCCTTAATTCTTTAAAATTAGTCATAGACTCTTAACTCCAGCTGGACTGAAAGTCTTTGAAGAATGAATATATCTCAAATTAACATCTAGTTAGAGAGCCAGAGTCATTACAACATATCACTGCCAATAACACCACACAAAATGTGTCTACATTAACTCATGCTAGAAACTTCATATCTCAGAAATAAACTTGTTCAGAAGTGTAGTAATCTTGACATTTGACTCCAGTGTTTCTTGCCCAAAGTACAGAAAATGGTGCATTTGTGCTCGTGAGTTGTAACAGCAGTACAAATCAATGCATCGCACAACATACAGGTCATTTGGTGGCAGGAACAAGAATTGAATACTAGCAGAACAAACCTGATCACAAGGTTCCCACCCAAAGGGGGGGTTATCAATTCCTCTAGTACTATTTTTGAATCATCAAATAGCTCCAAGATTAGGGGCTTCGGATTGCTTCAGGATGAAATTTCACCATGCTGTCACACTGGTGGGTGATGCTTGTATATCCGTTTCCTCTGCTGCTCCACGATTTCAATAGGAGCAACACACTATCCTACTTGTGTCACTGAGTTAGCAAATAACCTACTGCGTCCTTCCATATCTGCCAACATCTCATTAAAGCTGCTCTGACAGAAATTTTGGATAAATTTTGTCTGTTTTCCTCATCCTCTCAGTGCCTAGCACTCTCCATGGCACTCGCTGTGAACAACTGTGGGATTGATCAATCAAGAAGGAAATTTTAGCACCAAACAGGCCAGCATGCTAACTCTATTCCTGGTCAATCCCTCTGCATCTCTAGTGAAACTACGATGCTCCTTAGAAAAGAAGACAAAATGCAATGCAGAAAAGATCTGACTGATTGTTCTAACACAGATGTAAACAGCATGCAGTGTGAAAACAGACGCTTTTGGTACAGTTTTGCTTTTTCCACATTTTGAGGGAATTGTTTTACAAATACTATTTCTTTCCTAGCCCAGAAAGGTAAATGAAAAGTTTTAAGCGCATCAGGCAGTCAACACAAATAAAAGCTGTTCATGTTAGCAAAAAAAGATGCAATCAGCTGTAAGTGAAAATCAATACAGAATCCCTCTGTACTTCTAAGACACATCTTTCATGTAATATTGCTCATCAGGCTTTCAAATGCTATAACTGCATCACTGTATTTTTTTCCCCCTGACAACTTAGTTTTTTAACCCAAGCTTACGTTCAACAGATGTTATCCCTGATCCTGCAAAAAAACTTCCTGGGCATATTGGAAGTCCCTCCCAGCTGTGAATAAGGCTATTCAGAGTAAAACACATTTCTCCACTGGTATTGGCTTGTTTAGCAAATAAGCAGATTCACATAAACTCCAGATAATTTTAAAAGTCATGCAGAAAGTCATCCTAAAATTAACACTTTGCTATGTCACTGACACCTACAGCTGAGGGCTGTAAGGAATAAAAGCAGTGACAAGTGACAAAACTCAAGGTGTCTACAGCATTAGTTGCTGCTTTGAATTGACATATCAAATTTTCATTAATTTGCTGGGACACTTCTTCGAAGTACAGTTTAAGGGAGGCAATTATTCTTTTTTTCCCAACCTTGTTGAGCCTCACACAGCCACAGCAAACTTTGGTTGTGTTGCTTCTTACCCGTCTCACAGTAGGGATCACCATCTTCTAAGTGGAAGACATTATTGCGGATGGGGTTATGACAGGCCACACACACGAAGCAGGAAACGTGCCAAGTTTGTTTCAAAGCATTTATTACTTCCTGTGGGGATTTTAAAAAGTGTTATTAACACATTATTTTTATGTGATGACTAGATTGTAGTCACTGTGCCTTCACACTTGATTTGTTTCAAGAGTACTTTGTTTCCCACTGCTACTCTGAAAATGGTTTGCGCTAGCAGTTTCTGCTGGTGTTAAACTTAATGAGGTGCTTTACTTATGGCACATCTCCCTATTTGTCATAAGCAACCTTTCAGTTTTTGGAAGGTTCAATGTAGATTTGGACAGATGTAACAACTCTTTTGTTCACCTCTTCCATTTTTATTAGGATCTCACCCACAACAGTCCCCTGAAATAAGAAAAGCAGGATCCCTGACACCCCTTCAAGTCTGGAAACAGTTAATCTGAAGACACCGCTTAAAAAATGATGACTGCTCTGTTGTTATGGAAGACACTATAGTGTCAAACAGGACTTGGGAATTGCACTGCCAGAGCCCTGTGTGACCCCAGTTATACAAGACTCCAGATACATTGGTGTCTTCAGTAAAGCAGTGACTATCAGCCTGTGGGCTCAAATTAGCAATATTAGTGTCCAGTTGGATAACCCGCCTTTCTGTCCACGTTACTGCTGGGAGTATTTCAGTACTTCACTTCCATCCAGCCAACCAGCCGCAGTGTTCAGCTCAGTTGAGGATTATTTATTTTTCTCCTCCCCTTTTCCCACATCCAATTCTGTAAAAAGTTGCCAATTGAAAGCACTTTGTTCCATAAAATATAGGAACCACACAGCTACAAAACAGCTTCATGAAAACAGGAGTTGAATTTGGAAGATCCAATGACACTACAGCACATTTTCTCGAAAGAGATTTAAAAGGCTCAACATTAGAAGAGACAGAAAAACCATCTGTATGTGATAGGAGCTTGGAAGGTATGTCACGTGTCTGGAAGAATGCAAACTGGACCAGTTAAAAGAGAAGCACTGAACACTGTGGTTATTGTTCCAACAGAAAAACAAGCCATTTGCTGGTCACTTACCCCAAGGATCTTCCTCTGACACTTTGAACACTCAGGGGCAAAGAACTTCTCATAGCAGACCTCACAATACAGAGCCCCTTTCTCTTCCACAAATCCAATGTATGCCATGGAGGTTTTGCAATGAGCACAATTAAACTCCTCTGGATGCCACGACTTCCCCAGAGCCACCAAGAAGGGTCCTCTGATTAGAAAGAAGAGATTTTGTCAGCAAATGCCCCTGAGCTGGCTTCTGCAATAGCTGTTAATAGGCTTAACCCATGATACCTCTGGGCCATTACTGTGCTGTTCACAAATTATGCTGCTTCATCCCCTTTTCCTCCTACAAGCGCTAAGCATCAAGTGTGGACTGAACTATCTCCCAAAGACACCTGATCCCACTAAATACCAATTCTCTTCACTGCACTTCAGAAATCTTATTTTCGAACTACATTAAATACAGTGCTGAAGTGGCTGCTACGGAAGAGAAGAAGGAAGATGTTCCCTAAGCTCCCAATTATTTCCATCTATTGCAACGAGATATTGGACTCGGTGATACGATCAGCTCTCTTTCAGTGTGCATTTGTATCAAGACCACAAATGTTCAAGTAGACTTGACTCCATTAAGAGTTGATAACATCAACTCCTTTCAAAATAAAAATTCAATTGCTGTCCTTACCTAACAAGTTTGTTACACGATAACCCACCCTGGTAGTTGGGGGATTTTATTTTAGCAGGTGGGGGTGGTGTTTTTTTTTTTTTCCTCCCTTCATAAGCTAATGAAAACGGGACCACTTTCTCCAAATATAGAAGCTCTTCTGTTATTTGTAAACATGAAATAATGATGCCTTTAATAGTGTTTGTCTGGCTAATGCAATAAGGTTAATTGACAAGAGAAACCAGTCTGTTTCTCAAAGAAAAGTTCTCAGTTTGTAACTTATAAATCCCAGTCATATACCACCATATTTCTATTAATTTGAAATCATATTCAACATCCTAGTTTCTTTAGTATGAACATATATAATGTATGAACATATTCAGTTCAGTAAGGTGCCTCCTAGAGCCCAGTTACATTCAACCTTCCAGAATTCAGGTTTCAGGTAAACTTCATGGTTCAAGTTCATCTCCCTCACCAGATTTCCCATTTTACCAAGAGCAATAAAGACATTCATTCTTTCAGCAACACATCAGTTTTTTCCGACTCAATAACTTCACGGCAAAAGATGTGTAAGGTACTAATATCATCACCCTGTTACTAAACTGAGAAGAAAAAAAAAAAAAACACCTTAAAATTTTCTTCCAGAGTTATATTGACTATGATAGGAACGTAAGTGAGCATAGGGCAACTCACTCTCAATGAAGGGGTAATTATTTTGATTTCTCTTCTACATTTTCTCTAGAGATGCTATCTATTTTCAACAGGATGAGAAGTCAAAGATAAGGGACCCATGTAGATTTAGGACAACTCATGCACCTTCTGAGCTGGTAAACGTATTTAATCTGAAACGGTTTCTTCTATTCACCTCTGATGGAGAGACAGCAGTGTAAAATGGCTCCTGGACAGCAGCTGGTAGCCCCTTCAGGAGGAAGCTGGGGTTGAGCACAGCTCTCTGGCCCCCAGTCCCAGCGGATGCCTGAGCAGTGCAAACACTGACCTAACCCGATACCCTCCCGTCGCTCTACAAGCACCTTTTTACATCAATGCCCTTTGAGTTATGTACTGATCAAACAATACAAGCCCTTATGTACAACAAAGTGCTCTCAGTGCGCTGTGTCAGCACAGGCTAATTTAACAGATTCATTAACACGGGGCTGACACCAAAGAGGCTCTCCTGGCTCCAGGTAGGATTGAGTTTCTGGCCATCTGCACTGAAACGATAGGCTCGGTTAGCTGTGCAATGGAAAGTGAGCATGCTAGCAACGGGAAGGCAAGGAATTTTTACAACATCTGTTGCATATAGCTCTCCACAGTTTACAGCTCTGACATGTTGAAGTTAGCCACTCAGGACAGTGTGCAGGAACTCAAACTGATGGGGAACAGTCTGCGAGTGCATCTATGGAGTTTCTTTCCCAAAGTCCCCAGACAGCTGTGGCCGTGCCCTGCACAATGTCTCCAAGGTGTTCCATTAGTGAGCTGGCTCCCTGTGCACATGTGTCCAGAAGAATGCTTTCTAAATACAAATTTACTTTTAATCAGGCTGTAGTTTAAACACATCAAGCTGACGCTGCAGCTTAATGATACCAGTGACTTAAAAGCTGCTCCAATGCATGTGGAAGAAAGAAAAAAAAAATAAACACCTGCCACACAAAATACACTAAAACATGGTATTCAGGACTTGGAGGTGTTCCTGGTCTCTGCATATTTTTGTGATCAAAACAATATCTTCCAGTAATGAAAGGTATTTATTTGCTGTATTCATTTGAAAAGGAGTTTAAAGCCCCAGTTTGAGTAAGGGGACCACGTAACCACACTCATGCAGCACAATGGGAAGCAGCTAGGGCATGAAATTCTAGGAAGATGGCTGCAGATGGCTTCATCCTTCCTTCTCATTTATAAACAAAACCAACTGAACAACGACAACAAAAAAAATCCCACGTGTCTTTGTTAAGTAGAACAAAAGCAGTGCTAAAAAACTCCATGTTCGTTCCATTCAAAGATATGAGATGATCCACCTGACAGCAGTTGGCTATGAAGGCACTCCTATCCCAGGCTACTTTGACACACACTAAGCGCTTCTGAACAAAATTCTAGCATTGCCATCTAGACCATGTGAACCAAACACACAAATGGTTGTAAACAATACTTTGTTTGTTGTTTCTTGTTGTTTTGGTTTGTTTTTTTTAAAGGGATTCTGATGTATTTCCAATAGTACAGAATCTTATGTCTCAAAGGATCACCAGGTACATAAATTTGGCAGCCATATAAAACATCCAGGTCTGCCATGTAGCAATGATTCAGGGGCAAACTGCAAGAAGTGAGTAACGTACAGGAATATAATCGGAATTCCACTATTTTCACACTTGTACTTACATATAACTTCATCAGCATGATCATGATGTAATAGCATGCCAACAATCTCTCTTCTCCTGTAGCTTTTATTATGACAACCAAGCCAGAAGTTAAATTTAGTTGTAGAGAGATCTAAAGGATTTCCACATCTGCTATGTAGGCCAATCACTTTACAGTTAGCCATACATCAGTCTACGTGCTGGAAAGTTTCTTTTTCTCCTCACTTGAAAATGCCACAATACATAATTTCTGCATAGGAGATGCTGAAGGAAAGCACCATTCATATTTTTCCCCATTTGCCTTTAAAAACAATTAAGCTGTATGAAAAAGGTGACAAAGCCAAATCATCATTCACAAGCAGACACGCCAAGGCATCCAGGGAAAACACATTTGGACTTCAAAGGAAAAGCTAATTCTGCACTGCAGCACTCAACAAGACTGTCTGAGAACCAGAAGTCTTCATCAGGAAATGTCAGAATTTTGTCAAACTGCCACAGCAAGTAGATCATGGGAAATTTAGTTTGCTTCCAGCTTTGATTCTTTTAGACACAGAAAGAAAAGCTTACGTAATGAAGCTTTGGAAAAAAACCCTGAATCTTCGGACAATCACTGTATGAATAATTAAAGATATATTAAAAAGTTATAAGACGTCTCTAAGAAATGGTTTTGACTCGACCAGCCACGGTTATCCAATGCCTGAGTGTAAAGTAACCAACTCCACAACGCATTTTGGCTTCAAAACAGATGTACAATGCAATGTCACTTGATCCACCTCCTACCTTTTCATAGGTAATGCTACCACTAAAAGGGCATGAACTGTAATTATGCTAAAACTTTAATTCAAAATACCATTGCAATCTTTCAAATCCACTGCATGCTGGGAATGGCAAGCCATATTTGGCACTGATGTCAATGCATGTCACTTCATGAGCCAATGAAACAAAACTTAGTTCTAAGAATTGAGGTTGCATTTAACCTAAGAATAAATGTAAGGCATTACACCATCAGCAAACTACAAAGAAACTGGATGTAGGTATCACTTACTATTCATGAAGAGGTGTCCCTTACAATAGGTGACAATGGCTTAAGTACTCTGAAGGAGAGCTCCACAGTTTCTCCTCAGGCATCCACTGAGTAGAAAAGGTTGCTCCTGGGACCAATACACTCACCTACTTTTATAATGGTGACCAAAGCAGGAAAGTAGGGAGCACCAGCAAGTAATTTAAGGGCAAAGAGGAGAGGTGAAACACTGCTAAACCACAGGATGCTGCAGAAGGCATTGACATTTCTTGCACAAAAGATGCAACATATAGTGGATTAGTTATGTACAATTTTAATTTTAATGTGAATGATAGTCAAAAAAAGTAAAGTGCAGAGTTGCCTGCCTATTATTTACTACACAGAAATCCAAAGCTCAAGAAATAAAAAGATAAGAATACTAAAGACAGAATGATTTTGTAGGCCAAACTGTTCAATAAATCAGATTTTTATCACCAAATCAGATTAATCTCATCCCAGAAGTGGGTAGGTCTTTTTCATATTAATCCTCTATTTTCCAGTGAAGAAAAAAATCTGCTCAAGAAAAGATGTGCAGCTATGTTGTGAATTTGTGTAAGGATTTTTTTTTATTGCTTCAAGAGCATTCAGATCATATATTTTATTTCTCTGACATATACAATTGAAAGTAAAAAAAATAATCTACAAAACATCAGAGATCAGTTAGCAAAGAGTCCTTTAAAGTTAAACTGATATTAACTGAACTGGTAGAAACTATCAGAACAGAAATCTAATGGAAGTAAACAAGCTGGACTCAATCGACCCCTAGAGATCAAGTGATATGAATTAGCTGCATCTTCTGATGCAGAATCCAAGTCAAGGCTCAAGAGGCTGCATAACACCACGGTGGAAAGGCTGTTTTTCTACTATACTGAATTAAATTTATACAGATCATAGAGCTCCTTATTTTTCAGGATTAGTTTGGCTTTTGTTTTTTTTTGTTTTTTTTTTTTAAAACCATGGGAAAACATAGTGCAGATTCTCCTATTTTGCTCTCTGAAAAGATAGGACACAGATGAATAAAAATAAATATTACAGTGCATTACTTCCCTGTGAGGTTGAAAAACACAGATGACTGAACAAGCAAGAAGGAAACATTTAAAAAGAACACATTTCTCCCAATAATCCCAGGAAATCTCTGATTTGGGGAAAAACTGAAATGCAAGGTAGATGAAAATCGAGATGTTTTGGACATCAATATGAAAAGTGATTGCAATTCCCTGGATGAGACACTCATGACTAATGGTCAGAAATCACTGACTGAACATTACAACTCAGATTCAATTCTTCCTCCACATGAAATTCTGGATAACAATAAGCTACCTTAGGATCTCAGCAGAATTTATTTAACTTAATCTCATTTGGCAAACTCTTGTTTGTGCTGCTTATTTTTTTCTGCCCATGTAATACACGTCTAGCTACCATAATACCCAGGGAGCCCACCAAAGAGCTTGAAATCTGATGTTGCAGGAAATTATTATTCATCCAGTCCAGCAATTGTTAAACTTCTATTCCCTGCTATTCTTATATGGATGGAGCCTGCTATTTTTTTTCCTCTCAATTAGAAAGTCCCATTTATAAGATTTCTAGCAAGTTAGTCTTTGTAAGACTATAATCTGATAGATTTCCAACTAGTTCAATTTTATTAAAATGGGTGTATAAGTGAAAATTAACTTGCTTATTACTTTTCTTTAGTTTTACTTTCATTCTACTCCACCGAGCTTTCTTGCTCTCTGTAAAATGAGTAGTGACTGTTGGCAGTTCATGTTTTTCCTCCATCATTGCTCTCATTCTCAGTTGTTAAGATATTCCATGCATGAAAAGAGTGTTCTGCATTACTGAAATCAAGCCTTAAAACACTTGTGACTAAAGAACTGAAAACCAGGAAAGCAAACAAAGCCTTGCTACCAGACTGACTGCAAGATGAATACAATTTTGGTTGGAAAACACCTTTAAGATCCTTAAGTCCAACCATAAGTCTAACACTGACAAATCCACCACTACACCATGTTCCTAAGAGCCACATCTACATGTCTTTTGAATACCTCCAGGGATCGAGACTTCACCATCTCCTTAGGCAGTCTGTTCTGGTGTTTAACAACTCTCTCAGTGAATAAACTCTTCCTAATATCTAATCTATACCTTCCATGGTGCAGTTTGAGCCCATTTCCTCTTGTCCTATCGCTTGTTGCTTAGAAAAAGAGACCACCCTCCACCTCAGTACAATCTCCTTTCAGGTAGCTGTAGAATGATCATGTCTCCCCTCCGCCTCCTCCAGACTAAACAAACCCAGTTTCTTCATACGCTCTTCATGAGACTTGTTCTTTAGACCCTTTACCAGCTTTGCTGCCGTTCTTTGGACGTGCTCCAGCACCTCCATGTCTTTCTAGCACTGAGGAGACCAAAACTGGAAACACTACTGGAGGTGCTGTCTCAGCAGTGCCAAGAACACAGGCATAATCACTTCCTGCTGGTCACACTATTTCTGATACAAGCCAGGATGCCATTGGCCTTCTTGGCCACCTAGGCACACTGCTGGCTCATGTTCAGGCAGCTGTCAAACAACACCCCTAGGTCCTTTTCCTCTGAACTCTTTCCCAAGCCTGTAATGTTCCTGGGGGTTGTTGTGGTCCAAGTGCAGAACCCAGCATTTGGTCTTGTTGAAATTCATGGAACTGGCCTCGGCCCATCAATCCAGTCCAGGTCTGCCTACTCTCAAGCAGATCCACACTCCTGGTCAACTTGGTGTCATTTGAAAACTTACTGAGAGTGCACTGGATCCACTTATCAAATTCATCAATAAAGACATTAAACAGAAGAGGCCCCAACACCGAGTCCTGGAGGACACCACTGGTGATCGACCAACTCACAAGTCAGTGACTTGAAGCCAAGTGGATTTCGCTCCATTCGCCACAGTAGTTTGGGCCTGGCCATCCAGTCAGTTTTTACCCAGCAAAGAGTACATTCAACAAATAGATACAAACCTAATGACTTGATTACAGTGTGCACACATGGGTGTACGCTTTCCTGCTGGGATATGCTCTGCCCTCTGAACCAACGTGTCTTGTTCATTTAGCTGAGGTGCTGTTGCAGATTTTTCACTCATGGCAGTTGTTCCAGGTCCTTGAATACTGTTTGACGTCCAGCCACTGGCAGGAGCTGAGGAAAGAGTGACAAAAGCATTTAGAAGGCCATCTATCAGTACCAAGTTATCCTGAAGTAGCCAACAACCAGCAACACTTGCCTAACACCTTTGTCCAGTGTATCCCTGCCTACTTAAAGGAACAAATGAAAAAGCAGTTATTTTCCCCTCCTCCTCCAACAGCTAAGTCCTCCCTACTTTATGAAATGCCTGTGAAATAACACAGAATAGTTTTGGCTAAGTTGTAGAAGTAGGGGACAAATTTTGAAATACTAAAGAAGTTAGGCAAAAGAATATACAACCTACAAAGGCATTATTTTGCTTCAGCTACAAAAGATTAAGCCAAGAATATCGGTGTATCAACAGAGACACATTCAATACAACATGTACAGGAACTTCAAATATAGTGCTGTATAAGGAAACCATATTTCTAAATTGAAGTGAAATGCTAGTCTAGATCACTAAATACTGCCAACCAGAAACACTTCAAAGGTGACTTTCACATCCTTTTTGTAGAAGTTATGACACAAATAAAAATCTGACATTTTCAGAAAGGTATACATCCATACACTTACACTTATGTTCAGGTTTTTAGAGTCACAGAAGATACAAGCTTTTGTGAAGTACTAAGAAAAAGCATTTACAAAAATGAAAGGCAGAGATAATACTGTTGTCAGGGGTAATGAAGAAACAAACAGCCCTCTGCTTTTCTTTCTCCTCTATTGATATATGTACCTTGGTAACGTACAAACTACAGCAACACAAGCTACGGGAGCAGTTATTCCAGTCAAGTGGAGAATTCTTTTTCTTTTTCAAGAACAGTAAAAACCCCCATGTTTCCACAGCCTTTTCTTTGTAACCACAGTCAAGAAAAACGCTGAGTGTTTACTTGGTGTCCTGGCTTTAGTGCAGCAGCACTAAACTCTGTAAATCAAAAAGCAAAATTGAAATCCAGGTGGAATCTCAGAGATGAACAACCAAGAAATGACAGACATATGAGACAGCGCAGAATGATGCTTCTGTTGCACTGATGCCGCTCTCCAACACAAGGTAAGGGCATCAGTATGTATCTTTGAAAAAACACCTAGCTTGTGGAACTGTTATGTCTTGGTGCTATAGTCTTCCCCTCCCATCTTTCATATCATTCCCCTGGGAAAAGATGAAAAACTCTTTACCATTTTCTCCCTTGATGTAATGTTCATTAGCCTCCGCCCTACAGAGAAGTTGCAAATATCCTTCAGGTAAAACATTGTATTCCCTGCTTAAATACGAGTGGACTAATTCATAGGGAAGTTAAATTTTAAGTGACAGTGACTACAGAGAAAATTCAACAGAAATACTAATCCCTTACTATTTACAGAAGTGAGATAGGCACATGTCATCCAATTTAATCAAAACAATACACTGCACTTCAGTTAACACCATCACCATCCCTCTCCCTCCATATATTTTAAGGCTAATGCAACACAGCTGGAAGAGAAATAATTTTTAAAATCATACTTTTGTACTGTAATTCTGCTCCAATACACTGATACAGTCACAATACCTAGTTTTGCTTCGTCTTTCTCTGTAGGAAGAAGCAAAGGCAATATAGTCAAACACCTTTTTTTTAACCGATTCGTCCATCAAATTTTCTCAAATTGGGTCATTTCAAACTGACATATTTTTTTATTCATTTTAGTATATGAAATAGTAAAAAGTATATCCGGTCATCAGGGATTTTTTTTGTCATGCTTTTTCTGGTTTATTTTTAAATACAAGACTATTGATTACATTTAATGTGTAATTAAATAATTTGCTATATCTTGAAAAAAAATAATGTTTTTGTTCTAGAAACATTCAGCATTCCCAAGTAGGAAGTATTTAGGAATAGACTCTGCTACTGCCGTTCATTTCAGATTATAAATGCCTGCTGAACTGAAACCATACAAATAGATAAAAATGTAAAAGGTGTCAGAAAGGCTTTGAAGACATGAGCAAAAATGGTTTTGATTAACAGCACTTTCCTTCTCTGTCATCACACATGGCTTTTTAATTTCCCAGTCCCATTTCATGAGAAGGCAAAAATACACACTAAAACCAAATCTGTTTGAAGATTGCTTTTGCCAAAAATAAAACTGCAGCGAAGCTTTTAGTACATTGCTAATTTCTGTTTGAGTTATCTGCTGAATTCAAAAGCCCATCCAGACACATCAGCTAGCTTTTGTTTGCAATGCATGGTTAATGAAAAGGTCTTCAAGGAAATAAAATACAAACATAATAATTACTCCCTTTTCTTTGGTCTCACTACAGCTCTCTTTAACATTGGTTTTATGAACGATTGTTCTCTGAACACTACCCAGCTTTAATGTTACTACTGGCCAGGAGCAGAATTTGTCTACATAAACTTTCTCTACAGGGTTAGTAGATCAGTCATTTCCAAGTTACTCAAAGCACTAAAAAGGGAGATAGTCCATTAAGTTTGGGAAATAACATCGGTCTGCTAATGACCTCATGTTAAACCAAAAACTCTCTTCAACCTAACCATAATATAAACCACACAAATTAGTACTGTGTTAAGCAAGAGTTGTGGCCTAAGCAAAAACAATCTGACCATTTAGTATTGAGGATCAGAAAAGCAAATGGACCCATTCCACTCCCATTGAAATTGCTGAACTCAAGTTCAACATCCAGACCGTCAGCACAGCCACAATGCAAACAGAATAAGAAGAATAACAAATAAGCCTCAAACCTTCAGACACTTATGTATTTGCCAGAATATTTTTGGATACTGGTCAAAAACTAAGTTATAAAAGGCTTTTTTACTATAATTTGTAAATTTACTGTTTTATCTACTATTATGGGAACAGTATATAACTGATCATTGCAAATGCCATCAGTAGCTGAAAAGTAAGATAGAAAATGTTGCCTTCTGATCAAAAATCCTTGAAAAGCAAGATCTTAAAGCATTTCATTAAACATTCTATCCTTCCATCTCTTCAGAGTTTCCCAACTATCTCTTCTACTTAAACAGCAAGTTTAACGCTCTTGTACTGGGCAAGATGTTTCTTCTGCAAGAAAAGGAGAAGGAGGCACTCTCACAAGTTTTCCCCATTCTCCTTCCCTACTTTCTCTACCCTATTCCCTTGGACTGAAACATAATCACATGATTTTGAGGAAAACATGAGGCTTGGAAAACTTATGCAGGTGCTTTTCTTGCAATGAGCTTTTACCAGGGTGCACCAGTAATAACAAGGCAGGTCAAATCACAACCATTCAATGCAAAGACCTCTTAATTCCTGGCAAGCAGTCTGAGCTCTCCAGTGGTTTGTGCTTTATACTTTGTTTTTTACCTCTATGATTTTGTATGCTACCAATAGCCTTGTTCTCAAGAGTGTTGGGAGGTGCCCTAGTACCCAAGATCTGGCAAGGCTGCACAAATAATACACATATTTAGTTGCAAATGATGGCCATGTGGAGATGGGAAAGGAAACCACTCCAGGTGCCTCATGGCACGATCACAGAATCATGGAATAGTGGGATTTCTAAAGATCATCTAAGTCCAACCCTCCTGTTCAAGCAGGTCCACCTAGATCAGATCACTCAGGAACGCATTCAAGTGGGTTTTGAAAATCCCCAGAGAAGGAGACTCCACACCCTCCCTGGGCAGCCTGTGCCAGGGCTTCCTCACCCTCACAGTATAGTAGTTTTTCTTTAGGTAGAACTTTTTATGTTCCAGCTTTTGTCCATTACCCCTTGTCCTACCACTGGATACATCAGAAAAGAAGCATTGCCCCATCCCCTTAACATATACTTTTTAAATACTTTTAAGTATGAATGAGGTCCCCTCTCATTCTGGGCACCACCTTTGCTGCGCAAAACAGGACAGAGCACAGCAATTTTTGTGGGTGCTCTGAAGAATTCAAAATCATAATAAGTAAATGCAGAAATTAAAAGTAATAATTTATAAGAATCATACATCCCATCAAGAGATATTCTACCCTGAGTAACCAAGCAGTTTGGGTTCTCTGTAAGTCATGGAAACATCTCTGTGGCTAAACTTCCAAGTTTTGCAGGCTGCACTTTACCTTCGCTCTCTTTAATTAAACCTTCTAAAGCATGGGTGATTTGTGCTTGTATATTGTCATAGCTGAAACAGAAAACACTCTGTACCTGACTATTAAGTTTCTGCTTTATTAGGTTTAAGTTTAGCAAACCCTCAGTGTTTGCTCTCACTAAACTCCTTGGTATGGCTAGTTTAATTTTTAACAAAGTTTTAGGCAAGGTAAAGAAATGGCTTTTCTTCTTTTTCAAAAATCCCAGTGTGACTTTGCCCTTGTTAGACTAATAATAGGCTGTTCCATTGCTGAGCACATGGATAACTGCAAACACTGGCAAAAGGTTTGAGAGACAAAGGGAGAAAGGCGGATACACAGCAGTGCCAAAGTCACTTTGACAGAGGTTCTCTGGTGCGTAGCAACAATACAACAGCCTGGACTGTTTAACGCTCACTTAAACATAACATCAGACTTCATGTAATATCTATAAATAACAATGCTACTTTAAGCTGTGGGAGTGCCAGAACTTCATTTTAAAGTGTTCTAACTCAGTGATTTATATGCTACTATCAAACTACTGTATTATAAATGAAAAAATATAAAAGCTTTATGTGTCCAATTCTCTGGCTTCTCTTAATATATCTGTACAGTAAGAAATCTTCCTGTTCCTTCCCTCCAAACCAAACAGATGGCCGGATGGAGCAACGTGTCTGAAAAGCTCGCTTGTCAGTCCGTTACATTAGGTGTATATAACACTCCATCCACTCCCTGGACCGTGTGAAATCACACAAGTTCAATGGAGAAGGCCACAGGACAAGCAAGAGGGAGGAAAAAAAAAACACACACACAAAAACCCAACCCAAAACTCTTGTATTCAGCAGCAGTTCTCCTTTTGCCAGTCAGAGCTAAATCCCTGCTGCTGCCCAAAGGTAGAATAGGAAGGATTAAACCATTATCATGTCTTTAAATGCCAGCAAAAAGGTTGCTATGTGCTCCATGGAAAAATCACAACAGGTGCCACCCTGGCCCAGTTTCAACAACCCCTGCAACTGGAGGGGTTAGTTCCTGTGCTAGCAACCAGCCTTTCAAGTGGAAAGGCTCTGACTAAATTAGCTGTAAAGCATCTTAATGAGTATGATGGCTTTGGCTCGCTCAGTCTGCCTCCTTGTGATATATTGCATCACATCACTTTTGTGACATCACCTCACAAAAATGGCACAACTGGTCTCACTTTTACTGAAAATGTGGCTCGAGGAGAAAAAGAAAACACAGGCCTGTACAACAGTGTTTCATTTCTCTGACTGACAGTTTAGATACCCATTTAGTAGTTTTCTGCTGATAACATTTTGCCTCCCTCGCTATTAGCTCCTGTTCTGACCTCAACAGCTCGACTGTGCTTTCAAAAAGCCTTGCTGTCCAGTCTCGCTCACGTGCAGATTATCTGCCAGCTTCATGGAGCTGAGGTGTAACATCACAGAAATGCATTAACGTGGTATTTACCAGAGAAATAATGGCTTTTAATTTGTTAAACAAATACTGTGCATAACTCTTGGACAGTCCTAGAATTGTACATCGGACACATCACTGCTTTGTGCTGGTGCTAGCAAAAGAGGAGGAACTGATCCAGAGAGCCAGACCGTGACAACAGGCCAGTTACTTTTTAAGAAAACAAAGAGCATCCAATTTTGAAAGTAAGTGAATGTTCCCACTCAATGGGTGCGAAATAACTACAGAGACATATAATCTCTTCCTCTCTGTTTAAATTACTAGAGAAAGGAGCATGCATCTATCTGATTTATGTAGGCAATTAGTTTAAGCGCACAGCTTGGTGCAATAGCACATAAATGTAGCAACATCAAATCACAGGAAAATTGTCAAAGGTCTTATTTGCAACAGAAAGTTGAGTTTCTGTTCAGCAGACCCTGTGGTGAGGCACACCAGGGCCTTCTGCCTCCAACAAGTAGGTGGTACATTTCTGCATCATTATTACAATCTGCTCCTTCTTAAATATAAACATTCATGTTTTAGAAACGTATTCATTTTTTCACCATGTCTACAGGAACTACAGTTTCATACCACCATCAAATTAAGGTTGACATTTATAAATTACTCTCGTTTCACAATTGGTTTTGCTTGGCTAAGTGACTTCACATTACATAACTTGTAAGAACAAATTCTTGTGGCTTGCTGTCACATGACAACATAATACTTAGATTAGATGAAAAATTAATAACAGTCCACACACCAGGATCAGGGAGTTTTTGCATTTTGACCTGTCAATCACACCATTTTTACAGACAAGGCTTTCTGGTTTTATCAATGGTGACTGCATCCTGGAGGAACAATCTCCAAAAACCTTTTTCAGTAGAAAACATTGGAAGTTTTACATTTTGGGACTGTTTCTAGCAGAGGCCTTACCAACAATACATGGATTTGCCTTAATGACCTGTAACACTACTATGGTTTCTTCCCCAAGTTCAGACCACGGTCTTCAAAAATGGGCACGTTAGGTCCTTGGGCCTCTATAATAATGAATCCTGCCTTCAATTTCCTGTTCTACAAAAGAAACAAATTGGTATGAGATGGCCCTATAAACAAAATTGCAGAACTTTATGAACAAGGCTGGCACAATAGTTTGGCTGGCTTGTTCATGGAAAAGTATTCCTAAAGCAGATGGCCCATCAACTTAACTTACTCAGTAAACGTGGCCTGTACGGTCAATAGAACTGACTGGGGTAATTACAAATCAAACACAGAAAAACAAAGATGGTGAGGACAGAAAGTGCCATAGTGCATCCCTTTGTGGATCTTGAGCAAGACCTCACTGGCAGGACAAGTCTTTTGCAATAGCACAGCAATCCTCGTGCCTGCCTGCCTCCCTCCCACTCACCAGCTTCATACTGTTTGGCCTTATGGCCAACACTCCTCAGTCTGCTGGAGTCTGGATTTTTACCCCATTTTCCTTCATAAATCTCTACAGAGTAAGTCACAAAGAAGGACACAAAAAGCCCAAGCTGTCAGTACATGCAGGACAGGATGTCAAATCACACCTAGGAGCAGACTTGTATTTTCTTCTGCTTTTAAAGCTATATTATCATTGAGGGAATAGGAAACAGAGCGGAAAAAAAACCCAAAACCAAAAACACAAGACAGCATGCTAAGGATAACTCCAGAGATGGCAAATGCAAGTCCACCAAACACGAGAACAACTGCAAGGAAACAGCAGAATTTTTCAAACAAAGTTGCCTGGGGAGCAATTTTTCTCTGCTTACAGCTAGCTTCCAAGTGTGTTCCCTCTGCTGAAGGGAGCATGTGCTTAACACATGTGCTGGCTTGGGATTGGGCAACTGACAGTTGCGGGTATTGCAGAATATGCTGACATTCCCGAGCAGCTCTACTGGAAGGGGATTATATATCCCAGTAGTATCAGGCTGAGAGAGACCCTGGGAACATGGAAACTGGCACATGCAGGTAATTGGTCACTTAAAATTGCAAGCTTTGGACATTTCTGCTGCAAACCCTCCCCCATCACACCCATACTCAGCTGACAAGCCTTGGAGGAACGAAGGTCATCGATTGCAATGAAACCCTCCTCTCTCCTGCTTTTCTGGCCGCCAGCTGTACGAGCTCACCATGGGACCCCCACGATCCTTTTGGACTCCCATGAATAAAGCAAGATGCTGCCTGCCCAGCTGCTGCATTTGAAAGCAGGCAGGACAAGGTGCTGGCAGTGCTGTGCTGGGCACTGAACTCCTCGGTCCCCATGTGGCCAGCAGCTGCCCCTCCGACAGCAGTGTTTTGAAGATGCCAGGAAAGAGAAGGCAATTTTGTGTGAGAAACAATGTTGGAAGTCCTGACCACTTCCGACCATCGCAGATCCTGCTGCGCTATACACGAGGACAGTTCATCTCCCAGCCAAACTCCAGTTTATGTAACTGCATTTACCGGGTAATTATACTTTCTTAAATTGTCCCAGCAGTTTCAATTTGCCATAGTGCTATCCACTTCCTTTCAAGATGCCATGGAGTGTTACAGCATGCCAACAAGCAGCTGTTACGTTTCACCCAAGAAGTGACAGCATGGCTGTGAAGGCTGAAAGCCATTCCTGTGCATGCATCAAGTGCTTTCCCATGGTACTGTGACTGGAAAATGCTTTGGGGTTCCTTGGGGGTGAGCAATGGTACATAAACATAGGGTAATAGCTATTAAATAGAACAAATACTGCAATGCAGCTGGGATGTTATGTTCTGGGTATTTTAATTGAACATAATCTTGTAAAAAGCTTCTCTAGTGGGTGAACAGAACATCTTAGCTTAACACAAGTATGGGAGAACTATTACAAATTTAGAACATAGCAACAGCCACAATCTGACTCATTTCAACAACTTAGCCAACAATACAGACAAGAGAAGGTGACAGCAAATGCATTGGAAACCATTGTCCAGACAAGATGCCACTGCTGCAATGTGCGCACACCCCACCTGCTTGCCATCTTCAACTCCTTGTGCTGGATCCAGTGTGTGCGTTGTTTCACATGCCAGGCTTTTATCCTGAATATCCAGCTTCTTACCCATGCCTTGAAAGAAAGCATAAAGCAGCTATCCCTCATTTCCTCTACCTCTAGGTATTTCCTCTAGGAATTCTGCAATATCAGGATTTTATTCCAAATGGGAATAAAACCTCTGTTACACCTCCAAAGGGGTTATTAGCATAGCAGCACTTACAGCTACTCCCATGAATGTAGTGTTCATGCGTGTCCCTGAACAGTTGATAAGGATAGTTCGTATCTATGAGTGCTACCACTGTGAGACAACTTGGATCAGGACTGGCTTCTGAATAGAGAAATCCAGTGCCTGAAGCACCTCCACATTCGCCATCTCAGCCGTACATTTTAAACCACCTTTTCCCTCAACACTTTTTCTTACCAGGTTGTGGAATAGAGATCAATGAAACGCATATCCTAGTTCCAACTAAAACCCTCTGACACCTTTAAGCATCTCTGCATAGTCTCAAAAAAACCACTAACAGTCCCAAACAAACAACCCACAACCAAAAAAACACCCTAATCCCAAAATAAAAGAAACCATCTACATTTAATAAAAATAAAAAAAAAATTAAGGTATTCTCTGATGGCATATCCAAGAAAAAGAGATTCCAGCTAATAAATGATGTTGTCTGACCAAATGATCTAGTTGTGTAGGTCACTTGTAATAAATACAATCACTGGCAATATTCATGCCATGCCATCACACAGCAGATTATAGCTTCCCCAGACACAAACAAAATCCTGTAACATGCCTGCTTTGGTGTAAAAAAAACACTGGGTACTGTATAAAACATTCACTAGAAGAGCGAGTACTATTAGAGCTAGAAAAAATGTACTCCAAGTAAGTTTCTGCTATTAACAGTATATTGATATACACATTTGCATAAGATTAGGTCTTCATTCTAATTATTTGCTAAGCTAGACTTCAACTATGAAATCGAGAGGGTTTTGTTTGTTTATAGAGTTTTCTCAGGTCTACAACCTACAAAGCCAAATTTTGTTTGGCCTGTGAAGCACTGGCAATTTTAAGAAAATTTTGTGCTCACAGACTGCAAACAAACAGCAGAATTAACAACTGAGGTCCAATTGTGCCCCAAAACACTTACAGTCTGTATTTTTCTTCAACATCAGACTAATTTTATCAAAATACTCAACTACTGAAAGGGTTTTACTTGTCAGACTGCTGGCTTCTGCCTTACTGAGTAAGCTTGGGTACAGCAAAATCTGGGACATTTTATTTTTGTAAAATAAAGGCCTGCTACAAAGATGCTGATACAGTCTGTGCTGTAACCATGATTAGGTCTCTCCCATCTGCTAGTTTTGCATTACCAACCTTTTGAATGCTGTGGGCAATGCATCGCACATGAAAACAGAGGTGAGCTTAGGGCAGGTTTACAGGGCAGACCTGCAGTGAAACCTGTCAGACAACCTCTGGACAAGACGCCTTGGCAACTGTCAGAATTTCAATCAAATCATGAAACATTTCCTTTCAACATTGAAAGCGGGCCAGCAGGTGCTTCTTCACTCATTTGCAGACTCTGCTGTAGGATGAAAGTGCCTTCAGATTGACTAAGTCAGATAATGTAGAAGATGGACAAAACTCAAGAGCATCTTGACATCTCCAAACAGACTGTTTTTCCTCACCATTTCACAAGTAGCTCCATATACAGGGGATGAGCACAGACCAGCTTCCCGTGGCAGTGCATTACTTCTCATGCTCCTACAGTGCGAACGCTAACTGAAGTTACTGGCACCTGAGACATTGTACTTTCTCCCATCCCTGTTAGTTTCCAGGCAGCTGCCAATTGCACTGAGTTTTTTTCCTCCCTGCACTTTCCCATTTTAGGAAACTTTTGAGTTTTCAATGTCTCTTCTCCTACAGTTTTTATTTCTGGCTCCTCCAATATTTTTGGAGGAGATAATGTCTTTGCTTCTTTGGAAGTTAAAAAGCGCATC
The DNA here is from genome assembly GCA_013401255.1 of Urocolius indicus. NCBI lineage: Eukaryota > Metazoa > Chordata > Aves > Coliiformes > Coliidae > Urocolius > Urocolius indicus. The sequence continues at coordinate 346,612 of WBNH01002445.1, read as the reverse complement.
TCAGGATCTCCCAGCAAGGCAGCACAGAGCTAACATCCTCATGATAATTGCCTTCCACCAGCTTTTCTACTGGTATGAATTTCAAAAGGAAATGGTCTCAAGTTGTGGCAGGGGAGGTTCAGGCTGGATATGAGGAGAAATTTCTTCACTGAAAGGGTTGTCAGGCATTGGAACAGTCTGACCAGGGAGGTGGTGGAGTCACCGTCCCTGAAGGTGTTTAAGAGACAGGTGGATGTTGCACTTAGGGAAATGGTCTAGTGGTTGACAGGGCTGGGACAAAGGCTGGACTCGATCTTAAAGGTCTCTT
>WBNH01002445.1:168712-346194 GCA_013401255.1 Urocolius indicus | reverse complement strand
GTTTTGTTTTGGTTCTGGTTTTTGGGGTTTTATGTTTTAGTTGGTATTAAATTATTTTCTGTTTTCTTCCCCAAGCCGAGTAGCCTGGTCTGTTTTGTCCTGCACCTTAAGCGGCAATTAAGCTCTCCCTGCCCTTTGGCAATCCTTAAGTCTTCGGTACTTGAGGCTAATCGTGGTCTTTTGTTCCCTGATGGGCAGAAACCACGACAGTCTCTTCCAGCCAAAACAATTCTATGATTCTATTCCAAAACATAACAACCAGGTGAGGGGCTTTCCCCCTCACCTACCTGATGCTAAAGATGTTCACGTTATCCAAGAGCATAGGCACCAACTTTCAGATAAGCAAGTAATCAAGTATAATTTAATTCATCCTTCTAAATCTTTCTCCTTCCAGTGTCCATCACTTAAAAAAACTCCAAAAAGTGTATTTCAAACCTTAGACTTCCACTACTACTCAAGCATGCTGGTAGGATTTAGCAGGGAAGCACCTACCAACATGCTTGAAGATGGGTGTGGTATTGCTGAAACCTCAAGCTGACAGGTGGTTTCTGTGCAAGTGAAACAAATTTATCACTTGGTAAGACAAAGTGAATTATGTTAAACATAGAGCACAATCAGGCACTTAGAAAAATGCAGGACTACTATACTTCCACAAATATTTGCCTCACATACACATGCTACCAAAAACGTAACTTTAAATAGTTGGATTATTTTTTACCCCACTAATGACAGATAACTCAAAGTGAAGCAGTGAGAGAATTAAACTGATATAAGTCTTTACCTTGATCTTAATACATTAGGTATTTAATACAGAAGCATAGAACTGACGGCATATTGCCATCTTGAGGTTTGCTAACAGAATTGCATGTCCAAAACATGTCGGGCAAAACAGTACTTGAGTCAGATATGTCAAAACCTTTATTTTTATGGCAGGACCTCTGTAGTTCCTCTTTTAGACTGGATATAGTTTTAAAGAGTGGAAGACCTTCACAAAGTACTAAGAAAAAGGTGCTTTTTAGCATCTTAGATCCTGTCAGAAAGGGAATCAAGGATATTCCTCATTCTTACAGGAAAAATCTGCAGTTAAAGTGCAATAAGTAATACAGATTCCTCAGATCCTTTGAAATTACTAAAGTTTATCTCTGGGTCAAAGCCTGATTCAGTTTAAGAAACAAGTTACACCAAAAAATCACCTGAAGTAATTATGAAAATACAAGTACGCCCTTACATGTATCACAGGTCTGAATGGTTTGTAACATAGGAGTGAAATGGCATACTCTCCGGACATAAGACGTTTTGGTGCAGGTTTAAAGGAGTAAGAATCACCAAACTACAATACAAAGGAAGTAGCTATGTAAGTTATCCTTACAAGAACCCACCTTTAAACAAATCTCCATATTATAAACATTTGCAGTACTCTAGCACTCAGCTCAAATAAAACCTATGTCAGATACGTAACTATTCTAACGTTTTAGTCTTTAAAATTATTTATTATTTTAAATTAACATCTACTTCAGAGAAGATCACTTGGAAAATATATGTGTGTTGACAGTCTGACCCCCTGAAACAGCAGGGAATGTGCAGTGTTGAATTTGCAGTCACATGGGAAGCACCAAGTTGAAACCGTGAAACGTATATGTAATATTGGTATCTACACTGTTAGTAGACGTCTGGGACATCTGATTTTATTTGTCTGTGAAAGCAATTACATCTATGGGGCTACTTACAGAGAGTCATTTGTTTACTAAAACTGCTAAACCTGTTTTTCTTCTCGTCTTCTCTAAACAAACTGGCTTGTACTCAAGACATGAACTATTTAAAGGTCTTTAAGCAAACAAGAAAAAGCCTCACAGAAAGTTACCTGCTTGGTTTGCAGGCTGCCAGCCAGAGTATTTGGCAGCACCTGAGGGTCCCGTGGGCTTGAGGCCTGCAGCAGATGTGATGCTGGCGGGAGCTGGTCTTGTGGCTGCATTTTCTTGGCAGGTGGGCATGCTCTTTGCCGAGGTGGCCGAAAAAGCAGCAGCAGGTTGAGTCGCCTCCAGGGAATCACTGTTCAGAAGTGAGGGAGGAAAAAATAAAATATATTTCTTTATAGTACAAAAGAATTTGTGAAATGGAGATGCAGTAAACATCCCTGCATCCTGGTGTAACAGAGAAGCATCCACTACTCTGTCATCACCAATGTTGGAGGGATCACTCCAGGACAATGATGTGAAAGTTTTGTTTTGAAGCTGTGTAAGAACTAGACACATAAAATAATTTCTGCCAAAAGTCAATACAGACAAGAAAACCACTTCACAATTTCCATTACTTGGTAGTGTGATATAGGTTAAAGCAGAACCCTTACACTTCGGTACACTTCCAGACTTTTTCAATATTTCCCTCCCTCCTCCTTTGAGAGTAGGCAAATACTCGTATTAGTCAGATTATACTTGCAGATTTCAACAAAAATCATCAATCTATAAGCAACTGAACTAAATGCAATCTTCTTCTATGGGTCACTGCCCCCACCGAAAACTAAGTATTTTCAAAGAGCTATACATATCTTTATTCATTAAACAGCATGCACATTTCGTAATACAAAAATACTGCCCATTAGAGTAGTTTACAGTTGCTTTTATACTTTCAGATTTAGCAGAACTCTTTCGGCTATTTAAAAACACATGATGAAAAACTGCACTTAATCACGAATCCACTTACTTCCAATCTTCCAAGTGGAGGAGAAATTGCTAATGAAGATCATTTGCAAATTAAGAGAATCCGAAAATCAGGAAAGGAACTCAACAAGTAAACAACACCAAATACTTATTTTGTACAATCTGGAAACCCATTGGCTAACACATCAGCAGCCTCGTGTTTTTTCCTCTATTAAAAAAAACCCCAAAGTTACAGCACATGTGCATCATGTATATTTCACTGGGGTTATTCACAGAATTATAGATTGTGCCAAGTTCATAAAGTAAAAATCCTTGAGCTATTTTTACAAGTATTGCACATGCACAATATTGCCTTGCCTGTATGACATGCAAGAACTTGAACACACCACGAGGCCAAAATGCAAGTTCATAACCTTGATTTTTTTTTTTTTGTCTCTAAGATTTATAGGGTTAATAATTGATATATTTAGAATCTTTTTTTTCTGGGTAAGGGATAAAGACTCACAGTTTAGAGAATATATCTGAATGCTCAGTTTAATGAGTAACAGCTATTGCACTTGTAGGCTTTTGATAACAGTGGTAGCCGTGCTGAATTGACACTGATGGATTTGCCTTACTCAGCCCGAACAAGCCCAGTGAAGCATAAAGTGAGACTTTGCATTCTGTTTCATTTAAATGTTAAAATATATTTAAAAGACATTTGTATAGTGCAAATGGTGGCATTTAAGGTACACTTTAGAGTCCTTAAAGGCTTAGGATGCAAGTCTAACAGCAGATTTTAGGCAGCTGAGATTTGGTGCATAAAAGCACTGTTGCAGACTGAAAGAAAAAGGATAGGAAGACATCCTTTGACATGAAGTAGCAGCTCACTGGTTGAAGATGACAAGTTTAGGACTGGCTTCTACTGTAAAAAAAAAAAAAAGTTCATGTCTGCAAGTTCAATGTCACACAAACATCCTTCTATACTGTTCGGTATGTTTGACATCAAACTTGCTCCAAGTCACATCCGATCACAACTTTAAAACACTGTTGATCTTAAAAAAAGAAAAGTTCTCTCCTCCTCCCTCCAAGAGACTCATCACCACTTGTCAAATCACTTTTCAAGTCTTGCACTTCTTTACTGCCTTTATGTAGAACATATAAATAATAAATAATAGAAGTCACCTGTCACAAATAAGGAATTCCTGCTGAGTAAGCATCTGTCTTTAAACAGAAGAGGCTACTTAACAAGCAAAAATGGATTAAAGCCAAGCAAAAAAAGCATCTTTCAGGCAGAAGGAGGACAGAAAACTGTAGAAATGTCTCAGGTATGCTACCAATAAGAAGCAGGAGCCTTGTAGGTATAGGCAAGGTCATACATGGCTACAAGGCTAGCTGTTGTGCTGATTGCTACCTCCACCATTGCCATTTTTGTTGCTTCAGTTCTCAAGCTTGTGAATGACATGGTATGCTAGTTCCTGAAGCAACAGATTACCAGAGACACCAAGACTTTCATTTGAAAAAATTAGGCAAATCCTAATGATCCCAAACTAAAATACATGGTTAAACCGATCTATAAAACCATCTGTGAATTTTTTTTTTTAAACACCTCTGGTAGTTTATGTGCCAGAAGCCTAATCTAGAGAGAAGCTTCTCAAGAGATGAGATTGAAGCCACCACTCTGAGAGAGGGGATCAGGCTGGCCTCAGGGGAAAACTTCTGACAGGTCTTTGACAGGCTGGCCTCAGGGGAAAACTTCTGACAGGTCTTTGACACCCTTTCTACTTTGTGGCTAGTTCTTTCAAGCAAAGGTTGAGTCAACCCAAGAAAACTACAGCACTACAGCCTGTTAACAGACAGGCTGCTACTGCAGCTTAACGAGCGTCCCGTGTGATATTCTACAAAGTGGCTGTACAATACTCACAACTAGCACTACTAGTATTTTTTAACTTGCTATAATATTGTACAATGATGACCCAGGATTCATTAGAATCTAGAAAACACATGGTGTGAAGACACAGAATTATATACAGAAATTCAAGAAAATGAATAGGTTGCAGAAGAGAGATCCCATATGCTTCTCAGTGTTGTCACTACAAAACTGAAGATGGAATGATAAAACGATTTACCAAGTTCCACATGAGCAGCTTTCTCAGTCTTCCCAGATCATAGGTCAGGCTGAGGTCAAGCACATTTCCATGTCAAAACACTTGTACTGCTATGAATGAGAAGCCTACCTTCTAACTCTAGCTTTAACCTTTTAACTCTGTTTTCATAACTCTTTAATTATTCCTCCTCCACCTGATGCATACTTACAGTAAAAATGAAAGTTTTCAGTCAAAAAAACTAACGCAATCAAGAGTCACAATCATTTTAAGAAAAACAATGCTGTTTGCAATATGTGAATACTTTGTGTCAAGCTTTGGGCAAAGGATTTAAACATTGGGCAAAAAAAAAATTTAAACTTTGGGCAAAGGATTTAAATGAGGGAGCAGTGGAATGCAAGCCTTACTGATTCAGTCTCATATCCTGAAAACTATGTGTTTAACAAGTTAAGGAAAGATTAATCAAAATAATCCTGGGAGTGGGTAGCAAGGGAAACAAATTGCAAAAACAGTCCAAGAAAAAAACTCCGGCAAAGAAGAAACCTGAAGATACCTCTCTTTGACATATGCTAGCTTGTACATGAGATACTCTCCAAGGAGAAAAATTACTTCTGCATAGTGGAGCCCTATTCTATCAAAGTAAGGACATGTATGGAAAAGAACGAACATTCTGAGGGACAAGTCTGAGACATGGGGGAAAAAAACAGGGCTCCGGTGCTAGTGCAAACTTGATCCAGAGCTGACAACAGGCTCCTCACACTTCCTACTCATCAACAAAAGCGCTGTGAAAACAGGCAAAATAGACTAAAAAGCAAGTAAGAGTTCCTCTGCTATTTCTCCTCACTTTCCTCTCCCAGTACCACACACTGTACTACATTCTAGTTTCCGGAGGGAGGACAGGGCAAAAAAAGACACTTGCCAGATGACTGTCCCATCACTGAGTGTGGTACTGAGAGCTTCTTGGACGCTACAGAGAAGCGACGGGCAAAGATGGTGGGGAAGGAAGTGGGTCCAGGTGACCCGTGAAATGAGTATCCTGTTTTTCAGAGAACACTCTAGGATATTTGCATCCATAGCACACTCCCTTCCTTCCCAAGATCAGGTGCACAAAGATAAGGCTGAACACGTTTCAGAGGCATCTTAAGAAATTTGCACTGGAAAACCCTTATGGAAGTAATTAGAAGTTTTCACACACCCTCTCTCCAAATCCAAGAGAAGAAAAACACAGTCTGGTGCTACAGATGCCTAAATCTCCTTCTATCTTTCCATGGAAACTCCTCTATAATGCTGCCTAGAATTTTTTCACACATACTTTAGAGAAGATGACTGTGTCATGTTATTAGCCAAAGGTCCTAGCTGTAAATGAAACACATCTTGTGGTCGCGTAACTTGTAACACCACTGAGATGGTAAAAAGGACCCAAGTCTCTCAGATTTTTCTAAGTGGGTTCAAGAGGTCTGGGTGGATTTCTTCCTCACGTAAATCCAAGACAGCAGGTTGTCCATATGTTAACATCGGCACTTGAGCTCTGAGCTCTGTCTGGTACATCACTATTTTCCTCATAGTTCTCTGGATTATAAATGATATTTTAACTCACACTTGTTGTTCCAGAACTGTGCAAGTCAGGAACAAGTCCCCTGTGGTCTGAGGAAGCTTGCTGACAGGAAAGGTCATGTAGTATCTAACAGACAGCCTGTAAATGCTTTCTTCAGAGGCCAGGAATTCTGTGAGGTTATTTTCTCTTAAGAATACTAAATCTTTAAAGGCAAAAACAAGACCAACAAAAGAAAATACGTGAGCAAATCACTCTTCTTGGTTTCTGGCAGAATCAAGTAGAATATGATAACCTTGATTTTGCTTTATGGCTTCTAAAACCAAAACAGTTTAACAAAAAGGCTTCCCTTGCATTACGCATTGCGGCTTGTTGGTTGTTCTTAACCTCAAGCAGGCAGCATCAAGCAGAAATCTGAATAAATGGCTTCTAAAATACACACAAAGTGCTTGATATAGGACTAAAGGGGGAAAGATATTACACACTTTTTGAAACATCTATAGTAAAGAAACTTTGCAATTTCAGAGTAAGGAAAGAACGATTTTTCTGCCCTAAGACTACGCAAATTGTTACACAGATGCTCGTCAAAAGCTTTACAGCAAGGTGTTAGAACAGTTGAGATAAAACTTGACTCTCAGGTCTCCATATCTTGTTTTAAGCTATGTTGTTTAAGTCATACACATCACACGATGTATTTTCTCTAATATCAAAATACACATATATGTGAGATCAGAAAAAGCCAGGTATGAGAATGATGACAAAAGCCCATGAATGAGGGACAAATATATGCCTTTTTGCAAGGGTTTTCTGATGTAACAATAGAGAAAGAGAAGGCAAGAAACACTGAGTACTGATCTTGTTCCCACCCCTACTGCAAACCCATAGTCTCAGACAGCTTTTTAAAGTAGTGTTTGTTTCACATTAACCTAGCAGTGTTCCAATAACTTGCAAGAAAGAAGAAAACACAAAAAGAAATAATAAAAAGAAAGTGCAGAGAAAGTCATGTGGGTGGAGGTATTTCCATCTTGAGTTACGATGAGGGACTATGTAACCCACATAAGTAGTACTCTACACAGAAACAATTAAAAATATCTTCCAGAATAAGTATTCTCTCAGAGTCAACACCAGTGTTTATTTCAAAAGGCCAGACCACCCTCTTTTCCAGTAATTATACATAGCATAGCTGTCAGGTAGATAAAGCAAAAGCCACGTCAACACTCATTCCTTCTAGTTTCTCCCCAAATTTCACAGCGTATTTGCCAGGAGATTTAGTTTTAGAGAAAAGCTCCAATTCATGGAAATGCAACATATTAAATACATCATTTCCTTTGCTGCATGTACGCTATTTGTTTAAAAAAAAAAAACCCCAAAACACGTTCCCCCAATAAACTTAAGTCTATCTCCATCGCTATCAGAATGAACATGATTTTAGTAACAGCGTGGTTGTTTAAAAGTCCTTTTCAGAGGAGTCTGGTAGGGGAAGAGCATGTATGTGTGTTCAGCAACACTTCAGGCCAGTTCATAACACATATTAAGTCTGGAAAAGGTCAAGTTCTCTGGCAGCTACCCAGTGTTGAGCAGTAAAAGACAGCCAGCTTTTTGGAAAAGAGACAGTGAAATGAGAGAGATAAAATAAATATTTCTGGAGCAACTCTAGTGCAGAACAAAACTGAAACTCTGCTTTTGTCATAGCTATAACCTTGAGTTTTTATCAGAGACAATACAAACAAGCTCAAGCTACCTTGGCAAAATAGATTCATTACCGTTTTATCAAGTTATACAAGATAGAGCCAGAAAACACAAATCCCAAAGTTGTTTATTATCTTGGCTTTCTTGGTTGAGACAGTTGCTTTTTTTGAACAAGTTATTCTACTACATAGTGTCATATACTCATGTCTTCAGTTACGGGAGACAAGATTTCATCCCTCCTTCATTATCAATTGTCCCCACTTCTACGGCTCCATCTACTGGCAATCCCTTCCTCCTCACTGGCACCAGGTGATGTTAATGAGCTCAAGATGACAATAAGCAAAATAGAAATCGCTGCCCTGGTATGTCGAATCATATCTTCAGATCAACACTAGTTATTTTGCGAAAAATTCTTTAAAAATGCCACTCATGCATATAATTCTCAGAGTACTGCTATATCATATGTCCCAAATTTTTGATCGTTTCCTATTTTAGGTCATATCATATTTAGGATGTCCCTGACAGCCTGAAAATCATATGCTTCCTGTATCACTTAATGCCACAGCCTGTATGCAGCAACCTCATCCAGGAGAATCTGGCTGTTGCAATGGATTAAGAGATAATTATTTGACACTGATACGGTCTTCTGGGCAGGCTTGTATGATATCTGGACTCCCAGTATACCTTGTGACTCCTTGGCACAGATCTCTACTCCAGCTTTACCCATTGGAAGAGCAAAACAGAGTAAAAACTCCAAAACTGTACTTGAACTATGGCAGGATGAAAGACGCTCTCTGTTGTTTCCTGCCTTTCCCAACAAACAGTTCCATGTACTCATAAGGTACAACAACTGAATGGAGCCAGCTCCGGAGTCTCAGCTTTCTGGCAGAACTAAGTGCTTGGACCTCCAAAAACAAACTTTCAAAACCAGGAGTTTCTTCCTGTGTGGTGAGCAAATGACGGATAAACATAAAGCCATTTTCAGAGTCAGGAAGGAGAATGTTTCTGTTCTTGTAACAACCTACCTTCGTTTGCAGCTTCTGCCATGAACAATGCACATTAGTGAGTGCAGGAAAAAAGGAAATCAGAGAATTAATTTTCACCACCATTATTTGCTCTACTAAAGTATCAGCAAAGAAACTCCACAGCTAAAGACAAAAGTCTTGCTGACAGCATGTCCTGCATTTCACTAGGACCAATACACAGGTATCAGATCTCCTGGAGAAGTTTTCCCCCTAGATGCATACATAAAGAGATTTCCTTTTAAGTATCATTCAGCGTCAAAAAGCAAATTAGTATTTGAGGTTGTGTTATATCACTATAATTCTTTAATATTACTTTCTTCCTTTCAAAGTGGATATGTCACAACATTAGAAACTTTGATAAAACTTCTGATTGTCTGTTTGTGTCTAATAACTACCATTTCCCCTCCTCAATGTTAGGCCTACTTCAGCTTCTAGTGATTGAAGTCACATTGGAAATCATGAAACAGGAAGGAAAGAACTAAAACCTCTAACTTAACAAAACCTTCTACATCAAGTGGATGTCAACTCTACTTATAATTGGGTTATAATGGGATCTTATCTGCAGAAAGCTTTTATTCTTGTGAAAATGCAAATAAGTACATGAAAAAACACAAATTTTCTCTTCATTAGCACGACTTAATACATACATTCCTGTAAAATAACCAAATAGATTTCTGCCTTTGAGGCTGAAGTCATAAAAGCAGCTTTCTGCAGAAGTGAGTGTTAACATAGCTGCGGTCAGGCAATAGGAACAAAAAGTCCTGTGCACTGAACAGAATCAGTGCTGTAACAAAGGGCCTAGATAGCAAGTAATTTTTGAAGTAGTTATTTGCTGCACTGCATGCCAGTTATACATTAAAAGTGAGCTTTGTAAAACAGCAGTCTTTGTTCCCAAAGCACCCTTGCAGGCCAAAACGCCACTTACTTGCTCAAACAACTGTTACAAACAATTCACCTGGACAGAGGCTTCAAGCCAGTGCGTCTATCCTGTTTCCTCTCCACTTGGCAATTTAGAGCAATGGTGCCTCCCTTGGAGGTCTGTGATGCAACACAAAGAGCATCCCAAGAGTTCCTTGCAGGTATCTGATGGCATATGATACCAGTAAGGAAGCTTTAGCTTAGTACAGTGGACTTGCGCAAACATCATCGGCAGGAATAGAGTGCAGATTAGTTCTGCAAAGAGGTGAAACCAGTAGGATCTGGGGTTGGTGACCTCATGCCAAAGACCACAACACAGCAGATTGTTTTGAGCATGCAAACAGAAACAGGATTTGAAGAAGCTGCTTTCTTGCAGGCCTCCAGTGCCAACCATGCACCACAATACCTCCTGCACTTCTGCAACTCCAGAGCACTTGTGGACTTCCTGGAGGGCCCGATGGCCTGCACAGGAGGCTTAGCGACAGGTGTGATGAACAGGGCATCCAAGAGCGCATGGTAGATACTCGGTTCAGAGAGTCTAGCAAGTGTTTAAAAACACCACTAGGTGACCAAAGTTCAAGTTGGCTAGTTCCACTCAAATCCCCAAAACCCTTACAAAAAGCCTGTAAATTCTGTAGCGGTGTGCTGAAAGTGAACCTAGGACAACTGATGTAGAAACTATGTCTAAATAAGCAATCTCCTAAGTGGAGGTTGCACACCACAGGGAGTTCACAAGACAACCCACTGGTGTGTGAGAATAAATCTGTTTTATTTTTGCCATTAATCAATAGAAAACATTTTGAAAATAGTGTCTATTTCAACATTTCTTTAACCCTTTTACATTTCTGGTTTTGTGTAGTTTTATAACGTACACGAGTACATTACATTTATATCATTTAGAATTTAGATATATATAAATACACATATATTGCATGCCCAGATTTTTTTTATTGATATGAATGCATGATTAGAAAACTTGAGACCACTGGTCTAAGTAAGCCTTTATAAAAAGAATCGCAGTAAAGATTCAGAAGGAACTCTAGAGTTATTGTCTTCAAGTAGCCAAAAGTTACTCAAAGATGCTGATTATTTTGGTCATGTAACATATCAGCTATTTACAGTTACTTTATTGACTGAACCCTAAAGCATATCATGAGGATCAGAAAGGCTGAATTACTCCCCAGAGTTCAGAGCAGCAGTCTAGACCTAAGCTAGAAACAGGGCATGGGAGCCTTGGACATACTCTAATGACTTGCCTACCATGCTACTGTCAAGTAATTGATTTTGTAACCCTGCCAGGGATCGATTGTTTGTATGTTAGCTTGAATTTTCTTAAATCAAGTAGTAAAATGTTAATTTTAAAGTTGAAGTCTACCTGGCCCGGACAGCAATGGCAGCAGACACAGCAGCAGCAGCCATGCTCTTAATTTTTGATCTCTGCTTGAAAGGTGAAAGAATGGGAAGAGAAGCAGGTCCAGACTTGGGCAAAACTCCCACAGGCTTTTCCAGCAGTACTTTTCTATCACAGAAGCTTTGAGGCAACAGAGGAGAAAACAAAGAAAACAGGAAAGATTGACAGAGACACAGTACAGTACCAGAATGCATTAACTTCTAGAAAGGTATGTGATTATAGGTTCCTAACTCCCAGAGATATCAGGTAACATACAAGCCACTTGAGTACTAATGTAGAAAACAACAACTTTGGTTTCATGCACAAATAAAACTTTCCCCTCATTCGGTCAGCATTCAGCATCTATCAGACATTCCAAATTTCCCATCCCAGATTCTGCCTGGCCATTCCTACTGAACTAGAGCCCAAGACATTCCAAGTGGATACACCTAAGTCTCCAGACAGAGCCCTGAAAATCATTTAGCTTACTCTTTTTTTCCACAATAAACATAGAAAATTTTGGAGTGTTTGCTGATATAACTTCGGTGTGTCTATTTTTGGCCACCTTTACCAAGTTCAGCATGCTCCTCACCTCATTTTCCTTTTCCTGTCTTATTATCTAGGTTGGTAAGAATGTGAACAGGCCAAAAAAAAAAGAAAAAAAAGAGTGAAAAAAAATAGACCAGCTCCAAAATAATTTCACCAGTGGTGAATTCATTACTTAAGCTCTTACTTTAAAATTTAAAAATTATCCACAGAATTGCTGTGCTTTTTTTAAAAAAATAATTCATTTCTGAAATTAACAGAACACTCCAAATGCTCACATAACTATATTTTATACCACTTCTCAGATTTAAATGCAAAAATGCTGCCTGAAAATCTTACACCTAGCAAGCAATCTGCTGTAGATACACCTTCAAACATTTACCTTGTATGACTTACAGACGACTTAGCCTGATAGCTTGAGATTTTACTGAAAAGATTCGTTTCGCAAGTAGATGGAGATGTATCATGCCTGCCCAAAAGCAGCAAGAGAAGAAAAGTCATTAATGGAGCATATCACACTTCTGGCAGTGCTAACTGAAACTCAAGAGAAGTTCATTTAAGGACTTTTAAAAGCCATCCTTACTCTTAAATAAAGAGAACAGGTATGGTTTAATATCCTAGAATGTTCATTATTGAGGGACAAACTTACTTTCCCTATTGGTAAACACTACACTCTGGATGTTCTGTCACTACAAAAGTTAATGCTTGTATTCTCCTCCAAAAACTTCAGGCTACTGGACAATCTCCAAAATACACATTTTACAGTAAGGTTGACTAACCTTTGAAAGCCAGATGAATAAAATGTGCAACATCCTGTTGTGCCTTTCTCCAAAAATCTTCTTCCATCTACCCTTTCACACTACATATTCTCCCCATGGCACGAAGTTTTGACAATTAAGTTACCTTCCAATCAAATCTCCTACCCATGACTGGTTTCTCCATCTCCACCTATGGGCCACTTCAATTATTTTTCTACCTTTTGCCTACAAGCTACTCAAATTTTTAATTGCTATGAAAATTTCCAGAGCTGTGCAAGAGTCAGGAAATAACTGCAAAACTGCTCCATCTGAACAGCAGCATCATAAAAAAAATGCCCAAAAAACCCCAGTCAGGTGAAACTATATGTAAAATTATCATTTCTGACTGTGCCTTTTTAAGGCAGCTGGCTCAGATGTACCTGGCAGGAACAGGAGGTGGCCCAAGGGCTGTTTCCACAGGTAGGGCTGCAGAAGGCGGCCGCTCGGCCGGCGCAGTGGGCAGGTGTGGCTCTGAGGTCTGCGTGGCCACAGTGCAGGTCACCGGGAGAGCAGGCGCTTGATCGGCTGTCAGAGAGCCTGCTGCATCTGAGGCAGGCAACTCTGCGGTTATTGTCCTAGTTGATGTTGATTTCACAAGTAATTATAACAAGACAATGTATTGAGAAGAAATCTCTCGTTTGATTAAAAATTCCAATCAGTAATGGACAACTCTATTTAGCGGGTGTTCTCGCATCTTTTGTAAGCACAACCACCGAGTAGCATGTGAGGGCTTTTTTTTTTGTTTTGTTTTTCCCTAGGAAACAAATATTCATTCCCCTGAGAATCAGACCATGCCACAACTGGTTGTTCCTACAACTGAAGCTTGAAACCTTAGAGAAGGCTTGTTTAACCACAAAATGAAAGCACTTTGGTACTCAAAAAAAACCCCGACTTGAACAAAAGCACAACCAGTTTATTAGAAACTCTACCTAGTGTAAGTAGAAGACACTTCAGACACCATAGACACTTGGCTGCTGGTATTTAAGACCTGAAAAGTTGCAGGAGTAGGAGGTGCACACTCAGATAAGGCTTCCAAAGGATTCTTAACCAAAAGTTCTCTGGAGTAAAAGAAAGTAGAAGGACAAGTAGAATTCCACCACAGGAAAGAAATACTCTCCCCCCATATTTTACTTTCTTTTGCTTGTCATCAAACTTAACAACCATAAAGATTTTACAGTTCCATCAGACCGAGACCTTCTCCTTCTCCCCAGCCTGATGCTCATTAGCCAATTAAATGAAAAATTTCTCTCTTTGCAAATTCCCTTTTGCATGATGACTACAACCAAGTGAAGTTATTTAAGAAAATTGATGCAGAAATGTTCAACCTGCCATAAAGCAGATCTGGCTCAGTTGAGGTGAATACAGCAACAGTTCCAACAATTCACAAAAAAACAGGGGTATGCACAGATTACACCCTTTCCTGGAGTTGCCCTCCGGTTGTCCAAAACTTCACACAGCATCTTTGGGAAGCTTTACAAGTCATAAAAGGTCCTTCAAGAAGGCAAGGAAAAGGAGAATAAATCACATTGGCTACATTCTCAAAGGGCAGAGCAAGCCAGCTTCAAATCTTGCTCATACCTACATACATACTCATTTCATTTCCATTTTTCACTTGCTTTGCCAGTAGCTAGAAAAAGAGTAAGAAACTAATCTCAGATATTGTAATTTCTGCAAAGAATATTAGGGCTTTTCCACTAGTCAGAAAGTACACAACAAAAAAAATCAGGATTAATACCTATTATTTAGTACTGAGTCTTTGTACTTATGACTATGGGGAATAGGGCTGTATGACTATGAAAAGCATGTACGTGGAAAGAGCAATGTGAAGACTTTCCGGAACTGGATCTGCTTTACATTAGTTATGCATTTCTGAGGAAGTGCCAGATTAAGTGTTTTACATGGCCATGCCAAGATGACTTTCTAAGATGATATTTTGCAACCTTCTGGAAAGGCTCTAATTGCTTTTAACTATTTTACTGTTAAATTTATAGGAGGACTTTGCATATATGAAATTGAGTAGTAATACCCTATAAATTACAGTAGTTGGCTATATTGTCATATGACTAGTTTAGTCTTTCAATAAAGAACTAAAACTACAATAAAAAGCATTATGCTTCATAATATAAAGACTGCCTCATAAGCAGTGAACCTAAGTATAATTCAGTAATCAAATCCAGATCCTTTACACATTTCACAGAAAGCTCTTTCTCCTTCTTAGTGGTTCAGTAGTGGGTGGTACAAATCACAGAGCTTCAGCTGAGAAAAGACGGAGCCCATTAGGAAAATAAAGACCTATGCCAGTCACTGACAACACATGGCAGGCTTTACTGACATAAAATCTTGTGACCTTTGGAAGGTCCGATTCTGCTTCACCAAAAGTGTGACATGGCGTGCACCAATTGCTCCATAAAGATTTCTGATAGCTGTCATTATATTAAAAAAGGGGTTTTGGAAATCGGCTTTAGGTATATTTGTCACCCAAGAGAGTGTTACAAAAGCGGTAGCATCAGCTCAGAAACAAAACAAACACCAAATACAGTTGCTATACTAATGACCTTTCATTTAAGGAGGGAATCCACACTACATAGCTTTGTCAAATAATTTACATTTTCCTTTCCACATTCAATGTTAATCCTTCCTTCTACAGCTTTGCAGAAGCTGCCCAGCTTTCTGCCTTGACTAGAAAATACTCTACTTTTGAAACAGTTTGTATAAATACTTTGTTTCTCATCCTGAGCTACCACTAATGTAGCTATTTTTTTCTGATTCCATGTGGCTCATTTTAAAGCTGCTCTCTTGCTAATTAATGTTGCCAAACAATAAACCTAGGAGCCACAAGTCCTGAGCAAGAAGACTTAAATTTCCTTTCCCTGGACACAGATCTTGAGCTAGAATTTAGAAACAACTTACTCAGAACACACTAGTTGTAGCAGTATCTGCAAAGCATCTGCAGCTCAGTAGGTATAATGATACTAGAGTTTCATCGTTAGACACAAAAAATCAATTATTGAAGTAGCAATTTTCCCTCTGCCTTTTTCACTACACATTTTCTGCTTCTTAAAAACAAACCAAAAAACCAACACAAGTATTGCCCTACACCTTTTGTGCGTGTTTTTCATTTTTGGCGAATCATAACTACTCATTCTATATACTTTCTGGGATTCAGGAGAATGCACTGCTGAAGCCATTACAATCAAATCTTTATTGGATCAAACCAAGGGTTACCATGAAGGTACTGGCCTGCTGTACAAGTAAACCTATCCTCACTCACCATTCCCTTCCTGACTAATCTCAAGTTAGCTCATGAAGACACCTTCTTTCCCCAGACATCAAAAGAGCCTTCAAAAGACATTGCAACAAACCAGACTTGACATATTTCACTGTGAGGTTTTGCATCATTTCTCTCAGTTGATCATTACTTTAAAAGGTAAACTATCAATCCCAAATCTTAGCATTAGATTTTTAGTTGCAAAAAGTCCACAGGTATGGGCAATAGTATATAGTATATTCCTGCACACTCTTCCGAAGGATGAGTCTCTGCCTAGGGAGTTAGCTGAACCAGGCCCTACTCATTCAATTTTCATTTTCAAAGCTGCAGCTTCTTTGGTTGTGCTTTTTATCCTTGTGTTGTGAAGACTAGATACCTGCAACTAAAAAACACCCCTGTAGTATGAAACAAACTGTCAGAAAGTGTTATTGACCTTCACTAACAGCATCGTAACCCTCCAAAATACTGTCACTATCTTATATCCAAAATTATTGTTGTTGTCTAGCACCCACAGATGACTTCTAAAACATCAACAATCTGACAAGTTAAGTGCCAGTGACCCAAAGCCAATGACAGATAACTTGTCAGATAATAGTTTTCTTTGATTGTATCATTGCATAACACTGTGTTATGGGCAAAACAATTCACTTTAAAAAAGAAAAACAAAACTATTTGATATTCTTACAGGCACTTTTTCTGTGTGTTGAAGAAATCCAAGTTCATTTTTGAGTTGTTCAGACCACTGAAAAATTATTCCACTCAGGTGATAGACATCCACTGACAAGACCGTTGATGAATCTGTTCAGGTTAATTTACTTTCTCTTCCCCTTCCTACTCCCACCATTTCCAAGAAAATTCCTAGTCATGGCAGATCAATACACTTAAATGAATGACAGACAACCCACTCTCCCCCAAGAGAGCCAAATCTAAGCTAAAACAAAACACAGATAGTTAACTCAACTGAAACCCCTTCTGAATGATTTATCTCCCAGATGCTGCTGCGGCAACATGTTCACAAACTCTGGGAGAGGGGACACTGCTAGGGGAGGACTCTGCTACTGGCAAGAGAGCGGCTGCAGGTTCTGGTCTAGCACCATTTTTACTCCATTCACAGTAATAAAACCAAATGGAGAAACAGAGAGAAAGAGATTTTTAATCCACATGAAAGAGTATGCTCAACAGGAGACATTGTGCACAAAAGCATTAGTAAATTGAAATAAAACCATATCAAACAAACTGAAACTGTGGAGTTTACAGGAAAATAAAAATAGGTGGACAAAATTATGCACAATACACTTTTAAAAGTGTCACACTTTTAGTGAAAGTTGAGAAGTGTCCTGCTGCTTGTAAACTCAGAAAGCCAAGTAATATTTCACAGTTAAAATATATTTAGTATTATACCGTGTGATGAAAAAAACTTTTAGTAAATACTGGAAAAGAAACAGATACAAGTGCTAGTGGGATTCACTTCCAAACATTTGATATGCTTTTTGCTACAGTTTCTTTAGGATGTTAGTTTTGTAAAGGTTAGCATTTCACCAGAGGTGGAGGGGCATTAATACAAGTAGCCTAAGATCCTGCTCCATTAGGTAGATCTATAGGTATCCTTCACAGATAGTTATGACATGGGAGTGAAAAAAACAATAAAGATACGATTTATGACAGATTGTTTCAGGATTGACCAAAAGTGGGACAAATATTTTCCAGTGGCTATTGATTAGCTAAACTACAAGTATGGAAAATCTAGACACATCTTCACTCAGGACAATGAATAAGGTCAAAACCAAATCTGTATCTGATTGCTCAAAAGGAGATGATTAAAAGTGAACATGTAATACATATTTGGAAATAAAGTGCTGCAGAATTAAAAGTAATTTATTACTAAAATATATAATTAAACCTTACTTAAAGGCCAGACTTTGCCTTTCTAAACTCTAAGTAATGGGTATAAGAGCCGAAATTTAGACATTTCAGTGACGGCTTTTATTACCATTTCCTGTCCTTCCAGCTGCTGAAAAGAAAAATCTATTTTATCCACACAAAAATCCATAGTGGGTTACAGTTTAGGGATAAAAGATAATTAAAAAACCACAGGGCATTTGTTTTAAGCGATGCTTGCCTGGAAAGTTTAATATTATTAAATCGGGATATTGATTTGCAGATTACTGATGGAATAGAAGTTTCTATTTCATTGTTTGTCCTATTTATCCTTCCAGGTGATCTCTTAAATGTAAGCTTCCTCATTTGTACCAAAACCCACTCCTAATATTTTTTTAAAGGTCAGATATATGCTAGGAATCTGACATCAGCTAGGGGACGCTATCCACATGCACATGGAAATACAGCCCATTGTTTTGGAAACATTAACAAAGCCCAGAATTTAACATCAACTGTGCAATAGAGATACTGGGAGATTACATGACATCTTTAAAGCAGTAAATTAAATCCATTTCACACATTCAGGAAACATTTTTTGAACTAGTGATTTGTTACTATGAATTTACGCAAAACTAATAATTTTGGTAGCCTTTCTCAAACTACTCTCACATCCTCAAAAGACAGATTCTATGACTATCTATGTTTACTTTTAATAAAATAGTGGCTTCTATACTCTGGATTACTTAGAAGTTTTTTCTTCCATTTCTTGCTAAAGCAATTCACTCTTCAAAGGAATGAGAACTGGTAAGATAAACATAATAGCAAGTTAAATAACAATGTGCAGGTATTCTCATTACCTAGGGACATCTCCAAAACATAAAATACTTCAAGGTCAAACCATTCTGCTCTTATGAAGAAAACTTCAGAGGCAAAGTGTTAACCTTTCATAGCTTTCATTGCATTGACATCCTCAGAAACTCTCATCTTCCTTTCCATTCACAGAAAAAAAAAAATCTTTAAACCCAACAAAACAATTTCAATACATTACATTCCTAACTTTATTAGGCGGTATTCTACCATATTATTATATTTGGTGTATGTGCACTCAGTAACAGACTTTGGCTACCAACATACATGATGAGGAGTGAGTGAATTAAACTAACGGGCATTTTTCATCTAAACAGTCTTCGGTGAAATTATTAAAGTGAGTATCTTCCCCTACTGTCCCTTTGGAGTTAACTCAAAAAGTGTGTAAGATGTGATATGGTCTGGGCCATCATTATCAGTGCAAATCTAATTGTACTTTATTCTGTGCATTGTTAGGCATCCACATTGGTGACTGTTAGTGTTAGATAACTTGACTATTACCTGAAGTCTCCATTTTCTGTTTGGTTTTTCCTAAAGATAAAATGATAAATACTGTAAGCTATTGCTGTACTGTAAAGCAGTATAAACGATCTGAAAAGGAAACACAAGCTTAAAATGCTTCCAAAGATCTCTGTTCCTTTCAATTTTCCATTTGTGCAACACAAAAAAAAAGCAAACCCCAAGTTTTCAGAAGCGTTTGCAGTGGACATTGATCTGTTCACAGGACCAATCCATCAGAAAAAGCACATAGGTGAGCTGCACAAGATATAAGCCAATTGCAATGGTTCTCATTAAGCACTGATGAAAGGTTGGACTCTTACATGTGTCAAACAATTCACCTTTGAATTGAGGTGTACAACTTTGCTGATTCGATGAGCATTACAAAAGCTGACAGCAAGTTTTACTTAGAATTCTTACTCCTGTATACACTCAAAAGGTCAATAATTCTACTGATTTCTGCAAAATGCATGTCGATTTTAACACCACAAACCCATACCCCATTTTCAGCATGATCAGGAATTCCATAACACTGTCCTGGTACAATTCAGATTGTTTCTTCTATGCAGTGGGAATGTAATTGTTTCTCTTACTATAATTGTGACTGTGTGACGAAATTACAGCTCTGTGCGTGAGAAGACTATTCACGGAGTCAGAGTCAGTGAGACTCAAAAGAAAAACAGACAGAACTAAGATAAAAGCAACTTTTATTAAAATACTCTTCAAGCTTCAGAAAGCATAAATTACTGAATGTATAGCTACTATAATACATTATTTTACAGGAGAACCATAGGGCCACAAAGCTTTTTATAAACACAAGAAAGCCTATGAGCTTCACTCTGTAATAAATAAACAAACACTGTGTTATCTTGTTACAGGTTGTGTTGAAGCTCTTACAGGTACATAGCTACATTCTGCTCATTTTTCATAAGTTTTCCACAATATCAACATATTACTAATTAAAGCAGCAGAATCTTTATATTGGGCTAGCACTTTGATTTGCAACATCAGAACTGGGGTTTTTAAAATCTTTTAATTAATTTTTAAAAGCAAGTCGTGTTCTTGCTCTACTTTGTAAAACATTTACAACCACTCTAAAACTGACCTGCTGAAAATCTAGTGAAATTCAAGATAATTATCCTGTTAAGCACAATAGTTGCATACAGTCTCTCTTTGTCTTCTTCTCTCCCAGCCCCAACTGAATTTCTTACTCTTCTGTTCATAATTTTCTGCTTTCTAACAACCTACAGTACCTCAAACTCAGCAATGCAAATGACTTCTTTAAGGCAAAAAAAGAACTGCAACAGCCATCTCCTCCCCCATGTTGAGGGATTCAGTCACCCAAGTTGTTCCGTTTTAAATACATATTTTTTGTCAACTAATGATCAGCACAAAAACATTTTAATCTCATTTTTTATACATCAGTAGGAAAGTGTTAGAAAAGTATAGAAAAGGCTAGAATTTCTCTTGCAGTAAGGCTAGTGAAATAATTTTTTTTCTTTTTTTTTCTCTTTTTTTTAAAGCAGATGGAAAAGAAGAAAGGAAGTGTTTGCATTTTGCTATTGCAACTTGGGTAAAATCACTGGACATTAAGAGCACGTGCTGAGACTTCATGGTGCCAGTCACGTAATTTTGTATATTTGGGGCTAAAGACGTGCATGGGAACCTTTTCCCTGTGGAAAGAAGCGATAGAAGAAAAATAAGAAAGAAGGAAAGAAAGTTTGTCTTAAGTAGTTTCACAAGTGAGCATGCAATCTCCATGCACTACTCCTATCCACACCTTGCCTTCCTCTGTCAAAAATAGATTCAGTGTTAGGCAAAGTCAGAAGAAAAACTCCCACTGACTGCAAGAACCATTAGATTTTAGCCACTGGTTGGTCCTCATTTTGAGCAACGCTTATGCCAAAGCAAGGAGACAGCTGACCCTTGTTCATAGCCCAGAGTAGTAATACTTTCCAGCTACGCCTTGCAATTTGATCCATACTTGCAAATCAAAAATGCCTGGTTAGATTTAGGAAAAGGAAAGCAAGTTGACAAGTTGACCTCATACAGAAAACCAAATCAGTCAGAGTTTACGGAAAATTTCAAACTCCTGCACAAACATTAATACTGGACTGCACCAACAGTTTTTAAAAGGTTGGTCTATGCAGAAAAAGATCTTGAGTTTTACATGCTGAAGTAGAAGGCAAAAAAAGCAGCAACATATCAAAGACACCCAAATATCACACAAACTCTATCAGCTAATAATTAAGACGTGCAGAGTATTAAAGTAATAAAAATATAAAACATCAACTCACTTAGTCTTCTTTGCACCTTCATGTTCTGGCTCTTTCACTGCAAGAAAACAGGAAAGTTTATTTTCTACAGCATTAAAAGGCACTGTACCACCATACAGTGAGATTCTCCTTCATATCAATGCATTCTTCACAGCAGGAAATTACAAGGTGGCTTGTTAGGACTCCTCAATTCTAAGTACACCCCAATGGAAAGGAGACATGCCTATAAACTTCATGAGCCCCTTTGCCAGGCTCTGCTGGTCTCTTGCCCCTTCCTTTGGCCTGTTCTCCATGCTGGGATTGAGAAAGGTCAGTTGAGAAGGGAATGATGAATGGGAGTTGAGAGGCATTTCTTTTGGATGAACATACAGTGGATTTATCGCAGCCAGGCTGTGACCCATCAAGGTGCTAGAGGATTGCAAATGGGATAATGTAAAATCAGGCCTGGGAAAACCTTATTTTTTCTGGGGCATTAAACCTGAACAGGAATTTTACCATTGTGGTAACATGTGTTAACCCATTACAGGAGGGGAAACAAACAACAAAGGTGTATCTGCTGTTATGTCTGGGAGTAGAACTGCAAATTTTAAGACTTAATACTCAACTCAATCAAGAATAAGGTTCCAGTCCTGAGCTATTTAGCAACTGCAGGAGCTTTACAAAAACATTCTCCTACCATAGCCTTCTCGTACTTTTTTGTTTTAAAGAACTAACCAAAACTGTGCCTAGTGGATTTATTAACAAAGGAAAATGCAAGAGATGACACTGAATCCTTTTACTGTTTGCCCTTGTCCCATCTTTTAAAGACACAGATCTGTCCCAAGGCTGTTACTTTTTATTTTGTTTACCCCAAACTACTCACTGTGATCAGTGCCGGTGATTTGGGCGAGGATGCGGAAGGAGCGGGACTGGGTGGTGCCCGTTCGGGGATGCCAGTCCTCAGTATCCTCAATCAGACGCTTCTTGCTGGCGTCGCTGTGGGTGTGCGTGGGATAGAACTCTGTGTACGTATCCACAATGTGCTTCCGTGGGGGTCTGTGCCAAGGAGAGGAGAGAATCGTGAGCCAAAAGCTTCAGAGGCATCTGGACTGGGGTTGCTATGAAGATACAGGCAGAACTGTGACTTTTCACAGCATTTAAAGGCAGCTTCTGTGTTTGGAGGCAGATGTGCAGCATTGAACTACGCAGGCACACCTGAATACAGATTAAGTTCTCTGAACTAAACACAGCTTTATAATTACTCTGACCCAACTTAAGTATTTTTCCCAGTGCCATAACATTTGAAACAGCAAAAAACAGTATTCTTGAGACATTTACATGTTTTAAACCTTTACCGTTTGGGTGGATTTTTCCTTGGAAATGACAGAGGAAGACAGCAAGAGAAGGTTTTCCCAGCATAAAAAGGAAACAGAGAAAAAGAAAACAAGAAATAAAGTCAGAAAAATGGAACAGAAGTGCAAGTAATTATTCTGTTGAGTTAGTTTTGTGGGAAAGGGCACTGAAATCCAGTTCATTGTGATATTCTCATCTTACTACTGCAGCACAGAACTCCCCTACTTAAACTCACAGTGACTTTCTTACAGGGGTGATAGGGAAATTTGTTTTGGTAAAGCAAGGTAGACTACTTAGTTTGGATCAAGTGCTCCTTGACAAATTCTCTCCCCTTGGTTTACAAGCAGCAAGACACCTGCTGTGTGCAAAGGCCACCCACTACACACTTAAGTCTTCTGCACTTGTCAAATCTGGATCACAACTAGCCCACTTGAAAGCATAGCTGGCAATGTTCTGGAGCATAACATGGAGATACTGATGCTCAATAACCCCTCCAAAAGTCAAAAAAATGGGGTGGTCATTTCATCTGGAAATTTTCCCCACAGTAACCTACCTGCTATTATAAATCCCTGCACTACTAGATTTGCCAGGATTTTAAAGCTTTGCTTTCAGTAACAGAAAGAAGAACATGTAATGGCACTGATTGATTTAGGAAAAGTTTACAAGAGATTCATACTATATGTATTACTCCTAAATTCCACACTTATTATGCCAAAGCTTTGATATTTAAGACCTTTTAAATGTACATTCATTTTTACATAATCTACAGTAGAGTAACTGTGCAAAATTTTCATTATTTTAATTCTTAAGGAAAAAACCAACAAACTTTAAGTAATTTTTGCCATTACTTCCTCACTGTACTTCCGATGTCCAAAGTACTTCTGATGAAGAAAGATGGGAAATATGAAGGAGAATTATGTAAATTATTAGCTGGCAATAAGTAAGAATTAGGCCCATTCAATGGGATGCATTAGTAAATACTTAAGCTTAAAAAGATACTTTAAAAAAATGAAGTGAAAGGTATCATACAACATTATATCAAAAGATGTTATTTATTGACACACAGTATTAGTGAAGTAAATGTGTCACATATCAAAGCAACTAAAAGAAGGAGAAGTATAGAAACAAAGACAGTGATATTTCCAGGATGGAGTACAGGAAGTACAAAGAAAAAGGAAGTAAAGCATCACAAACAGTTAATAGCAAAAATAAAATCTGAAAATTGAAGTGGTAATTAAAAGGTGTGGAACTACATGGAAATGTAAGTATTTCCATGGAAAGAATTATATTTCCGTGTAGGTGACTGCAGTCTAGCAACTATCACTGTGAAATAAATTGAAACATTTGAACATTTGTGAAAGTACTAAGACAAAATATGCTGTTGACTTCTGCGTATCCTACTGCTCCTTTTTGTAAGGCTTAAAAGTCTACTAGTAATGACTCATTGAGGCAACAAGGTGGTGCCAGAGACAAAGGAAAACTCTTCAAGATAGGCTTTCTCTTAACTCAGCCTTGGAGAAAAGAGAGGAAATACAAGCCAATTGAAAAAAAACTCTCAATCACATTTATCATCCTGTGCATGTACAAATCCCAGTAATGTATGGGTGTAACTCCTGCTTTTGTTGTGTGAACTCAGTATCCAGCACTTCATTCCATAGTCCTAAACCATTTTTGCTTTTATACTGTATTTCACCATTTACTAGTTAGATTACCGACACCAATCAACCACAGGTGCACCAAGAATTTATCAATACGCACAAACACCACACAAATGTTTTGTGGAGAAAAAAAAAGCTGCAAAATGTAAAACAGTCAAAAGCAAGATCACATGTCCAATGCAGACAAAACCATTTACTACACACAGTAAAAAGTTACTGAGAAAAGCTGAAGCTGTTTTGCAAAATTTAAATATAAAACTCTGTAAGAGCTATAATTTTGCAAAACAAGAATACATGCTGGTTATTCCAACAGGAAAAATAACCATAATTCAACTCCAGTGCTGTTGATACTAACTTTGTCACTGTTGTTATCTGCAAGGGAAAAAAAAGGTATTTGATATGTTAATATATTCTTTACTGCTTGAAATATTACAGGAGTTCCCAAATCCAAGCTCTGGTAACACCATATATTATGTAAGTTGAACTTAAAATCATCAAAAGAACCTACAAGGGAAAATCTAGCCCAGCTGAGCTTAAACTGAGTGAAGTCTGTGGACATCTTACCTGTATTAAGCAGCAGGCATGTTTTCATGCAGGAGTTGGCAAGAAGGTCTTGATAAAAACGTAATTGCGGACAGCCTAATGGAGGTAAATGGCTTCCTTTCTAAGACAGGACTAAACAAGGGAAAAAAAACTTCCTTCCCCATCCTGAAGTGAAGGGAAATAGTTTATATTTTGAATGCAGTTTGAAGGGAGACAGGAGGAAGCAAGGAAATTCTGAGTACAAGATGCATGTCTGAAGAACTACATGTGCTCAGCACTGCTATCTATGAACAAGATACAAGTTGCCCATTTTTGAGAAAACGAGTAATACAAAACACAGGAGCAAGATGGAATTTATTTCAGACTGATAAATTATGTCAAATTTCTATGTTTTCCATATTTCATAAGTGTCATTGCATTTTAAATCAGGACATAGTTAAGCATCATTGCAGAAACAAAACTTTTGTAGGTAAAACTAAGTAGTGTAGTAGCAGACCGATATAATCACTTTAAGGGGTTTTGATTGGGTTTGTTTTCTGCCTTAGGACTGCAACAGTTAAAACAGCCCATACACACTATTGTAAGAGAGATAAATAATAATACCAATTAAAAAAGTAGGTTTTTACAGCTGTAAATGTTTTCAAGCTTTCACAAACTAGATCTACAAGGCTGACAGCAAGAGAAGGATTTCTTTATCCATCAGTTGTGACAATGTTCAGCAAGTTTTATTCATTCCCTAACTGTTACGGGAGGGCATAACTTATTAGCGCTCATCCAGCCATCCTATCTTGATTGTCAAATGCTTACTCTACACCTGTGATAGTTCTTAACTTTTGTTGCTATAGCTCCTCTTTTTGAGTACTCACTGCTGCTTTTGAATACTCCTTGCACGGTTATTTGTCAAAAGAGCATTCCTGGAAAGGTAAAGGGATGGTTTGCCAAAGTGTACTCAACAAGTCTACCAGCATCAAGCAAGTCCTTGGGATCTCCTCATTTTATCCCATTACTATGCAGTATGGACTCCTGCCATCAGCTGTTTAAGAAAGGGCTAGAAGTTACCATGACAATGGTGTGACATAAAATGCATATGGATCACATTATATGGGTCTACATATGGAAAATATTTATACTGTAATATAAAGGCTATAGGTACCTAAAGAAGTTTCTTTCCCCTCTGAGAAGCTAAACTGAACTTATTCTGTATTTTAGTTGATGTGGATATTTACCTTTCTATTCTTCATATACTGACAAAATATGAGAAGAGAGAGGCACTAGGCTTATTCCTCCAGCTCCTTTGAGGGATGGGAAACAGTAACCACAACTTTCAGGCTTTAAGTACAGGTTTCACGTTCTTAAGATTGAAGAGAAACCTACAGATCCTCTCCTGCCCTTTCCATCAATTTAATTCACTGGACATTGCTACTGGGCACTGGAGGCCAACTGGCATGGGACCACTCATGCCCAGCCTCCTCTGCCCACAGCACAGCAGCTGCTGGGAATAAGTCTCTGGAGAACTGCAGCTCCCAAGCCCTGCCCAAGGCAGCCCCAGCCAAGAGCATGCCGTCAACACAAGGCAGCAGTGCAGATCTGAATGCCCAGGATTGCTCCTGCCCTCAGCTTCATTGACTAACGTGTTGTTTACTAGTCTAGACACTACATCAGATATACTATAAAACTTCTAAGCATCCTTTATAGTCTCTTAAATATTAGGTGTCCAATATTCATTTTGAATAATCTTTGTATTCCAGTAATTATTGTATTAAATGTTAAACCTGTGTTGCTTTTCTTAGGGTAAAAGTAACATTGAAATTTGAGGTATTTGAATATCATAATGCTGCAAAAAAAAATATGCTCAACCCTTCCAGTCTCCCTGAATGCATCTTGAACTTTCTTGTGTGTTGTACAGAGAAATAATGTGACATCTGTCCCTTCTGGGACCTTTCTCCAATGGTCCTGCTGGGACCACAGTTAATGTTTTAAAGCATCTCATTCTGTGCCATGGCAGCACGCACTGACCATTCTTGACAGACCACTCTGCATTTTTGAATGCCTGCTGCTTTCAGTTACTGTATCAAGAGTCAAAACACAAAGTGAGACACAGACATCGAAGTCAATACTGGGCTTGTTGTAAGGTCCAAAACACATCATGATAAAAGCCGTCATGTAAAGCATTTCATGACCCCATTTCAATTTAGCTGTGGCATTCTGTAAACTGATGTGCAGCTCCTGAGAAAAATGATTGCTGGAAGTCTGGCTTGGCCCTTCAAAGCATGCCTTTTAAGACATGAGATTTTCCTTGGAGATTTCACTCCTGAGGATCAAACGACTCTTCCAAGCTGTGTTTGACTTAGCCCTTAAACAAGCCCAGCTTTTTTCCTGCGAGGAAAGGCCCTCACAGCAAAAAAAAAATCCCACCTACCCATTTTGCTGTTTACTCTCCCCCTGGTTTTCTCTGACTCCTCGTCGTGGCCCCTCTGCTACGTCCTGGGCGCCGTTGCCGGCAGAGGCGCTCGGGGCGGCATTGTGCGCAGCGGCGGAGGGCTGCCGTGGGACATTAACTGCAGGTTTAGCAGCGCTCGGCACAGGCGGCCACTGCTCAGCGTGAGGCTTGGCGTTAACATGCACTCCGGGAGCAGCAAACGGGGCCTGCCCGGCAGCTGCCAGGGATGGGGACGTGGCCGCGGCCGGAGTGAAGGCGGATGACGGTGATGGGATGGAGGTGACTTTGGAGGTTACAGCTCCAAATGGCCTCGGTGTCTTATTGTAAGCCACGCTCGCCGTGGCAGTGACTTTGGGTGCAATAGCAGAGGCAATGGGCACAGGCTTAACTACTTCTGTAGGTTCTCCCTATGCGAGATGAAAAACAAAAAAGAAACACACAAAACCACGCCAGACGCATGCGCATTCCTCAGCAGGGATTTTCACTCCTCTCAGGGAGATAACCCACCTAGTGCAAGATCAAGAAGCAGACAGGCAAGCTTTACTGGGACTGCAGCCATGAAAGGTGTGGAAAAAAAAATCCAAAACCAAGCCATGCATTTTAGGGAGGGGAAGAATCCAAGCGTGCACAACCAATATCAAATCCCACCATAACTCCTCTCATCATATCCAAAAAAGACACCTCACAAATCAAATTCAAGAGAAACTGAAGAATCGTTCTATTACAAAAACCACTGAGTAACTCATGTGGAAGAAATTAGTATTTTTTTATAAAAATCAACATTCCACCTCTCAAACCCAATTGGAGATATGCATGTTTCCCACAGACAAATGGCATGTGCCTGCATACACACACAATATATATTTACCTATCAATATGGCTCTTAAAGAGTGGAACCAGAGACCTGAAGCTCATTTACTAGAGGCCAGTGCTTCACAACTCAGTAAGCTTTTCCAGATACGCTCCCCAGCATCTTCATACACCATCGTCAGATCAAAACACTCAAACAAAGTGGTGGTCTTTGTGAGTGGGGGTTTTTTGTGTTCTTTTTGTTTATTTGTTTCTAAGTGCTATGTTTTATCATGGTGGTTCCCATATCTCGGCATTCAAAATCACAGTTGGCAGAAGAGTAATATACTATGCATTATCTATCTCCAGTACAGAGAATTTTCATGTATAGGCTATTTGTAAGGGTTTTCAGGTCTGCAAATAGCCTTCTTATAAAAAATAAAAAAACAGAGACTCTGAAACTACTGCTTCACAACAAAACACTAGAAGAACCTGAGAACAAATAATTCCCCAGGGTTCTAAGGAAAGACAGAGGTAATTGTTCTCTGAAACTCTAATGTTTAGATAAGCTTCTTTCAAATACAAAGGGAGATTTCAGTACCATTAAATTAAAAACTAAACAAAAGCCAACAACAACAAAGCCCAAATGCACACAAGGCACCTACCAAAAGCCCCACTACTCTTTCTCTCTTAGGGATAGAGGAAAAACTTCAGCAATACTTTTCTAAAAAAAGAGTGTTCCAAGACATAGAAGAAAACATTTATCCACTTTTTATTTAAGGATAATAATTTGCTAGATCTCTCAATTTTGGGGTGGTGGGGTGGTTTGCAGGGGGAAAGAGGCAGGAGCAGGAATCACTGGTTCAAATGCTGCAATACTCTTAATATAACACAGGGGAAAGAGGCATGTTATATTGAAATGAAAGTTTGAATAACAGTGCTTATCAGCAACAGGGTTTGACAGACAGGTAAAAGTTAGTGCCACATGCTACATTTCTTGGTTGTTATGATTAACATACCTTTGGTACATGGATAAGATCAGGTTTTGTTGCAGAAGCCACTCTGGAAGAGGAAAAGCAAACACATAATCATAAAAACCAAGTCCTTTATTGTTTAAGTATTTCCTTCTTCCAACTCACCACATTCACCCACAGATATGGTAAATACTTCATTTTGTTTCCTCTAAAGGAAACAAAGTCTTCACATTAATCCTACAACACTTGTTAATGCAAGGAAAAGGCAAAACCAAACTGGACTAATTTATCGAGATATGACATTAGGAACTCTAGGATCTAGCAACAAGTAATATTTGATTTACAAATTTGTAATACCATATCACCAGATAAGGTATGGTATTCAGCTCCAATTTGCTTATTTTTTTTCTACCATTTTATAAAAACTACGTCATGTAACTCAAAAGCTCTGGGCAGAAAAATGGCATTTTAAATATCACATAACCTATTATTTCCAGCTTAAAACAGAAAGCTGTCTTTTACAGCAACAACAAAAAAAAAACCCTCTGAAGGATTTTGGAAGACAAATAGTACAGAAAACTTTCTGTACAGCCTTTAGATGTTAAAGGTAAGGTTAATGTCATTTGAACTCCACAATAGATGGCAAAAAAATATTTCAACCAAACAATAGGTATATTGAAACTACTATGAGGTGATGGGAAGGAAGTATTGCAACAGAATCAACTAAAAAGATAAAGAATTGACAGATTTTGTTATACCTAAAGTGAACTGTCAACATGTTATGGGTAAAGACATCTTACTTGGTTGCTTTTTTTTTTTTTTGCTCAAATTTGCATATGCTTCAATGCAAAACCAAACACACAATTAAAACAACACAAAACAAACCACGACAAAATAGCAAAAAAATCTAACACACCACTACTTTGCCTGTAAACATGGCTGATGATACACTTGAGTCTTTTCATGCAGTTTCAGCACAAAGCCAGCAGTTACATCCTGCCTGGAATCACACAACCCTGATTTCCAATGAACCTTTTAAACAGGGTTTTGAAGAACTGAAGCTGGATTCTCATTTCCAGAAGACAATTTGTCAGGGAGGCAAAAAAGGCTTGTTTAACTGGAGACACTTTAGAGAGGCTACAATTTAAAACATCTTTATTGTAGAAACCAGCTTTTCTATTTCTACAAGGAAAACATGGAGAGATAGATTTGAATCAGGCACACTTGGTGCTTTTAACTTCCTTTTTTTTTCCCCTTTTGTCCTTTTATTTCCCCTTTTCTTATTTTTATTTTGTTTTCTTTTTGCTTTTTACATTCAAAATGTTTCCTCCTTCTCTCAAAGTCATTTGGCCCTCAGGGTTAATCAGATTTCAACAGCAATGCTGCTGCAGGTCTAGTAGCCAACTTATAAAAAGGGAGACACACATGATCCACACACAGTGTTAGCGAAAAAAGAAAAATCTTTGCAGGGGAAGGTCATCTTCTGCAATGCACCTTCACCATTTCTGCATCACTGTTGATACAGATTATGTCCACATCAACAGCAATTCTCAACAGAAAGAGAGGTTTTTGTCCACTCTGAGAAGCAGGTCTGTTCTTTCCCACAGCCTATGAGAAGCCTGACCCTAGCCCTCTAAAGCACTGGGGTGCATCATTAATCACTCCAAATTGCAGAGTTGTCAATTCACAGCAACAAAAGCAAGAAGAAGAAAAAAATGCCAATACATATGGAAACTTTTCTTTCTTTTTTAAGACAAGAGTTAGAAGGAAACATGCATTCACTCCAAATCTTCAGTGTACTTTCTTTAATAAAGCAGCTTGGAATGTTGTGAGTATTTATTACGCTCATCTAACAGTAAGAAGTAGAAAAACATTCATTAAGTCAACTACCATATTTCATACTTGAGAAAAAAAAATACCCTTCTCTTGGCTAATGCTGAACCTTGAAGTTTCAGGCTTATAAAAGGAACATACATACTTTTTTGGGTGGGGATTTTTTAATTTTTTTTTTTTTTTAACAAAGCAATAATTTTGGAGTTTGCAATGGCAGAGCTTGCTCTCCATTCATCGTTACAGCACTGAGAAATAGATTTTTTCAAACCACTATTGACAATCCTAAGATATAATCTTTAAAAATTCATTTTCAAAAATACCATATAAAAGGGAGAAAAAGAAAAAAGGGTGAAAAAAGTGCTCGGTAACAAAAATGTTTCCAATGCTCTTTTTAATATCAGTCAGACAGCTTAACGTGACTTTATTTCCCAAAAACATACTTGAATTAGGACATAAATCTGTGTGTCCCAGACATACTTCAAACAGTTTGACTTGGCCTTTTTGACTTCAGACCATAATCAGCCTAAAACCTGTGACTTATCCCACATTGTATAAAGAAACGCTCACCCAGCAAATTGAGCCACATCCAAATGTGAAAAATGTATGGTGGTTAGACAAGACAGGACGAAAGGAAATGCACACTTTAAGCTGAAAAGCAAAACTCGTCCAACTCACACATTTAAGAGAATACTTCCCTTACCATTTTGACAGATGCTACCAAATTACATAAGTAAAAAAGTAATTAAACTGCAGAATCTTGTACATTTTCTTAGCTGTTAGCACTTCGCTTGCCACTTAGCAATTAAACACATTAGGATTTTATGCTGGTTTGGTCACGTTGAATGAATAACTGATGATAAAGGCTTTCAAAATGAGATGACATGCTTGCCCTGTTACTGTAAGCTTGAAGCATGATATTTATTGAATGATTTAAAACTAGCAGTTCAGTATACAAGTTTATGCATTATTTTCAGCAACATACAAATTAAATTAAATTCTCAGTATAACTGCTTATTATAAACCACACACACAATAGGCCTTGGCAAATGACTACAGTTTAAAGCTTCTTAGGAATAATTATAGACAATGAAAATGGAAGCAGGAGCCATCACTTACTGACAGCCTAATATTGAAAATGAAAGTGCACTAAGTTTTTGTATAGGCTTCTCCGACCAAAGCCATTTGTTCTTTCAAAAAAAGAAAAAAGCGTGCTATATTTAGTCTGTATAAACAGTTCATTTCTACCAAACATGATCAAGTTTTCTCTCTAAACATACCACAAGCCATTCTTTTCAGATGAATACTTTTGTGACATTTAATGCAATTCAAAACATTCCAACTTCCAGGACAGCCTTATTAGGAAAATGCATTAGTCTGCTCTTCACAGTGAGCAACATGCCCTCGTTCCTTAAATTCCATTTGTTTCCTTTCAAAGTATTTCACTCATTAAAAAAAAAAAAAAAAAAAGATAACAGCAATACAACGGAATCTTTCCGTGATTAAAAATATCTGGGAAAACTCATTATTAAAGGCAAAGCTAAAGTACTTTGTGCTGCTTCAGTACGTATGACCAAAAAGTCACCTCTAAAGACCAATCATCAGTGATAACACTGAAATCTCAGTAATTAACATCAATACAAACCAAGATTTTTATTGACAAGTCTCATCTGTCCTGTGTGTATAACTATCCAACACAGGCCCAAACCCTTAGCCAATAAATCCTGAAAGCTTCATTGAACCTAAAATCCAAGAGGAGTTTCAGACTCGCTTGTCCTTTGAAGTCCATTTAAAGTTCCATCTCCTGTCCTTCTGCCCCTTAGTAAAGGCATGATATAAAAGGCAAATGTCAAACTCAATGGAAATATCAAAAGAAGGTAACCACACTTTTATGAGCCTCTCTACAAACAAGGGGAGCACTCAATGCCAGTATTAACCTTGGTATTGCATTTGAAGTTTTTCTGTCTCTAACTTAAAGAATTCCTCATAAAGTTTAGTGTGAGATACAACAGGAAGCAGCTGCAAAACCTTTATTGATGTAACAAAGTTTGAGGCTGGAACACTTTCCACAAAACAGCATTCATTGTACTGAACTGAACCTTTCTATGAGGAGGAAGGAAGAAAGGAAGAAATACTTATTTCCCACTCTTCTCATTTTCACAACTAACTCCTTTCTCAGATCTGATTCATTATGATATAATTTCTGACAGCAGATACTACACCCCTGAAAAGCCACTAGTCTGATCTTCCTTCTGAAAATCCCATATTTTAGTCGTTTTGCTATTGTAGTCTGTTAATTTGCTTCTTTTCTGAAGATCAGTCAGTTGACAGGGCAGCAAGCTAAATGTATTTCCTTCTCATAAATTAGCCAAATCATGATAAAAAATGACAAGCAGGAAACATTTAACGTGTAACGAGCCATGACTTTCACTAGGAGTTATCTGAATGAAAACAAATGCAGATGTAATGTAAAGCACAGAAAAAAATCCCCAATCCAAATATATTTCTTTTTTCCTTAGACCCAAACCTAGTCTAGAAAAGAAGAGACTGAGGGGTGATCTTATTAACATTTACAAATATCTAAAGGGTGGGTGTCAGGAGTTTGGGACATACCTTTTTTCCATAGTAGCTAGCAACATGACAAGGGGTAATGGGATGAAGCTGGAACACAAAAAGTTCCAGTTAAACATAAGAAAAAACTTCTATTGTGAGGGTGAGAGAGCAGTGGAACAGACTGCCCAGAGGGGTTGTAGAGTCTCTTTCCTTGGAGGTCTTCAAGACCAGCCTGGACATGTCCCTATGCCACCTGATCTAGGTTGACCTGTTTCTGCAGGGGGGTTGGACTAGATGATCTCTAGAGGTTCCTACCAACCTTACCATTCTATGATTCTGTGAAACCCTTTCTCTATTGCAGACATAATTAATTTCTTACCAACCTTGCTCGGGCTTACAAAAATAGAAAAGCAAAAAAATTGTTAAGCTTGCTTCTTGTTGCAACTTAGACATCATCAGAAATGGTTTCCTTTCATACACTAATATATATTTTCCACAGTTCAGTAGAAGCATACACACTGGCCCAGGCAACATCAGTAGGTAAATCAGTGCTTTGGTAATTTTGCCATCACTACACATGTGGCCGTGAGACTGCAAGCCTGTACATATCCCAATGCACAGCAAAGTAGAGGTAGCAAAATTATCATTAATTACTCAATCAGAACTGGAATTGCTTGAAATCATTGCAAAAAGATTACTTTTTTTCCTCCTCAAGAAACACAGAAATGTTTTCAAATCTACCAACAGATGGCTGACAACATTTTATTCCTTAAGTCATTCTCTTTATTTGGGTTTCTTTTGTCAGTTTTCATTTAGGTGAACATACCATATTATGGCAAATACTAGTTGCCTACTTACGGGAGTAAACGGCAACTACAAACCAATGATGTGGGAGAGAGAAGATGGGATGCGTATTATCACTTCAGATACCATACATCTCCAGGAGTCTTGGCATGAACATCTCATTCTGGAACCTAATTATTACATTTAAAACTGATTCTTTCCTCTTACCTTGTAACATACAGGCTGTAAACTCAAGAACTCAGTCAAAACACAAACAGTGTGAGAGACAGTTGTCTCAGCATTAACAAAATATTGAGAAGAGTTTCTGTGGCTGCTCCGTTTGTACGTGAAATCTCAGAAAAGGGATCTCTTCAGTCAAACCACTTTCACCAGCTTAAAACTTCTGGGTTTCTGTGCCCTTTGATGAAGTATATTTAATGTAATATGCTGAGAATATCAGTAATTATTTCTTGACAGAACAGTACTTCGAGATAATACTTAACATCTTCATTCTGTTTAGCCTGGGAACATTAACTCGTTAAGTCTCAACAGATTCTATATTTTCAGCAAGTTTAAAGAAGGAGAGCTAACATAATGTGCATATTAGCATTCTACATTTGGCATTACTAACTTTACATCCTCACACCGTGTACTCCTCCAGCACACCAGATTATGATGAAGCAGTATGTTAGGTAAAAATCAAGAAAAAAAAAAAAAAGTTCTTGCTTTACTAGCTATTTGATACTTGGCCAAATCAAACATAGGTCCCCTCTCTTACATTTAAATAGGGTTTGGGATTTCAGCATTATGTGTGAAAATAAACAGTGCTGACATTTTAGGAGAGAAACAAGCTGCCCTCTGCTTTAGTATTCCTACCCACAAAGGACTAGTTGTTTTCAAGACCTCCCAAACACAACCACTGCTAGTAGTCTCATTCCTGTGGTCTGTGGCAACCCTACTGAATGCATTTGTAAAGAGAGTTTAAGTGCATGTAGATAATATTTTATTCTATTTAAGTAAAACTAGAGACCAAACAAAAAGCTAAGTCAAAAATACTGTGGAATTTCTCTCACCTTCTGTCTGAAAGAGACTTTTAAAAACATGCCTCTTGCTCTCATGAAGGCAAAACGTTTAGAACCATGGAAAGACTACATGCATGACCATTGCTGCACTAGAAGGCACATCTGAACGTATCTACCAGTGACTCCCTTGGTCAGAGTCCACCCCAATAGAAAGTACGGCTGATGCCTGACAATCCTCTATAGCAGATCACTGCTGAGTGTCCTAGAAAAGTTAAAGCAGCCTATATACAAGAGGTAGTTCAGCATGTCTCAGTGATTGAGTTTGGTAGGCAGGAATCCCATCCTACCACTGCTTGGCTACTCAGAAACAATATGCAAATTAATGGCTTTTATATAAGATCTCCTTATACATTGCCTTCAGTTATGGTGACCATTTCTAACAGTTGTTATAAACTGTTATAAACTTGTTATAAACTGAATTTTAGCTTTTCTTTAAGCTTTCCTGAATTTGTCCGGCCAAGTTACAATAGCCACCTAAGTGCAAATAATAAGACAAACCAACTACACCTGGGCTTTTAACAAAGTGGAATTTATACATTCTGTTTTCATTAGAAGTGCTTATTAAATACTAATTCTAACAAAGCAAGTTACCTTTTAAAAATAGCCATTTCATGCTTAATGAAAAGCATAGGTCTAAATGACTCACAGACCTAAGTCTGTCCTGCAAAGCCCTAAAAACAAAAAAAAATACTCAACTTCATGCTGACTCCAGTCTCTCATCAAATCTAGGTTATAATTTAGAAGACTCAAAACTAAACACAAAATTATTTTTTTCCAGTGCTTTCCGCAATACAGTGAGTAATGCTTAAATTACTTCCTTTGTCTAAAACACAGCCCAAGTAAGCTTGAAAGTACAGTCATATCTATTTTAACTGGAAATTCATGACAAACAGCTCGCCAATCCCCAACATAACCTTATTTGGGCCTTTTTTTTTTACACCCCCTCAAATGTATGTTTTGGAATGAGCACTTACATTGATATTTTTTCTTTCAAATGAAAAATTTGAAGGGAGCCATTATTATGTTTTGCTTCTTATGGGAGCTAAGCACACCTACCCCTAACAAAGCAGCTTAGACATTCACAGCTTTGAGAAAAACTGAGAAATGTAGTGGAAGCATAGTTTAGGCGAAATGAAACAGATGCAAACTGCTTGAGGTGTCAGGCAGCAGTAACAAATAAGACGCATGTCCTTTACTAGTTCACCAGCATGGAAAGCAGTGTCACGCACACAGACCCCAAGAAGCACTGCCCAGGCATTTTTGGCCAAATGCTGGCTGCTTCCTTATACCTGCTGCTTCTTATTGGCTTACAGTGATACAAGAACAATATGAGCAACCTAATACTACAACTTCTGAATTTCCATCTGTGGTGTTTGGAGCTGTAGGTTGTCTCAACCACGTGGATATGGGGAGAGCTTGCCACAACTGTATGGCAGTCAGAAAAATTGCTGAGCCTGTGGTTGGTCCAGGAAAGCCACAGATGTGGCAGAAGTCACCAAGTAAGAAACAAATACATTAACAAGGATGAATTCTGTTGGTTTAATAGGATATGCTATGGTTTTAATTCTTTTCAGTTTAAGCTCAGGAATGCCATTAAGCATTCATCTGACTTCCAGCCTACCACCAAACTGAAGAAATATTCTTTCCCATCCATCCTCCCTAACACCTCTTTCCTCTCTCCTATGCCACCTTACCAGCAAGGGATGCACACCTACCCTCAAGGTGGATAAACCCATGGCCTGGCTGGCAAACTGCCACAAAGTAACCACAGGCCTTTCCACTGCAAGAAAACTGCCACCAACATGTACCAACCAGTTGTCATGGCAGCAGGTGTGTTTAGAAGGGCTACCTCAGGCTGTCCTCTAAGGGGATACCACCACAGGTGGTGGTAGCTGAGGACAGAAGAGCTAAAGCACTGTAAACTATTTTACAGAATTATTACAGGAGCAGTTTAATGAACATGCACTTGAAGAAGTTAACAATTCCACTACAAGTCTTCACTTTTGTTACCCTTAATCATTTTCGTGTATTGCTTATATATTTAAGATCACTGGCTTAGCAGCACGTATTGCAATCTAACCTGCTGAGAAAAACTGTTTTCTTAACATCTCCACATGGCTGTCTACTATAGCTTTAAATATCTGAGAACTTCCATTTGAAATAAGTCTTATAAGGAAATCTCCCACTATTGCATATAGAATATTTCAAGTCAGACTGGCCAACGGGTCTTATCACCACACCTTCAAGGGAAAAGGAAGTCAAAAGAGAAACTACCAGAGCATGAGCTGCAGCTGAAAACTATTTTGTTTACCACAAAAGCTAAACAAGACAGACTGAAAATAGTTACTTTCTGTAGTCAATAGAGTAGGCAAGGAAGCAATTATACTGGGAACTCTAACACTGATTAAATAAAGATGCATAAAGCAGAGTGCAGAAACTCTTCTGTTGTTGGCAACAACTGTGAAAGAGCTGATCCAGCTAAAGAAAGCTTTTTCCCTTTCCACAGTCTAGCTGTAGAAAAAGCAGCTTTTGTCCTTCTTGTCTCAAAATACTTGGGGGATATTCACAACACACTCACACCATATGCTGTTATGGGTAACTAATCACTGATGCAAAACAGATGCAAAACATGGTCACAAAACCTGTTGAGATTTTTCACAATGCCGCAAACAGTACATTGCCAATAGAAAAAGACAAAAGCAAGTGAGTAATGTTGAACAGGCAAAATATGTGTTTTTATAATCTCATGGGGTTCCGTGGTTCTGTGCCACAGACATGACTTTCTACTGACAATACTCTGGATTTTTTCAAAGGCAGTAATTTTTCAAGAGCTGGGTAAAAAAAAAAAGCCCCCAAAACAGTGCAACTGTGCAATTCAGCTGTTCAGCGATTCAGCTACCACTTACCTATCTAAAAGGTGACATAACAGACACATACTAGTTAAACTTGCAGTGCTGGTTCTCAGCTTTGCTTCAGATCTCTAGAAAATGCTATATACATGAAAATCTGCCTGCTTTACCCTGCATTACCAAAAATCCCATCTTACGCTGTTACACTTTCATGAAACCTAGACTATCATTCAGGAAGACATTTATTTTTCCAAACAACCAATCATTAATTTACTCTCGTTCCACTCTACTAGAGGAAGGTAGCAAGAGCTTTATTGATGAGTCAGGACACTTAAATTTTGATTCTCAACAGCTGAAAGATGATCTTACATGGCACAGGACAGGTTTTATTTAAACAGTGTCTCATTTTTTCCTGTGGGCTGATGCTTAGGAACAGTTTATCTAATAACATTGGTGAATTCATGTATTTACCTTTTTTTTCCCCTCCCATTCTTTACATCATACATTCACAGAAGTGCAAATTTAACTATCTGAAATCAAGAAAATAAACACCTACCTGCATAGGTACTAAATACTCACACAATTTGGCCAGTTCAAGCTAACATAAACTATTTTCAGCATATGAAGGGCACAGCCCATATTTAAACTGTGTAAGCTCCTTTTAATCCATTTAGAGACAACTGTCCCTTGTCAGATCATCACATAGCCTTTTATAATTAAAGAATGCCTGCAAGTTAGCATCATAAACCATGCATGTCAGAGAGATGTGTTTTTTCAAAAGAAAGTAACAGGTGTGAGGTATATTCTGTATTTAAAAAACAAAAGTTTAAATAGAGACAAGTAACATCACTTGTGGCACCCAAACAATGAGATGAGTGTTTATGAAGGAAAAAGTGACACATTGCACAGTGGACTGAGGTAGGATGGACTTGGGAGTACTAGATCAGGTAAACTGCTTGTAATTTATCAGATTTTGAGCCATAGGTAGCCAATAAGAGAGAAAAGAGTGAAAATAATTCTTTTCCTGTTCCCAACATTAGGATAACAGGAGCAAGTTTAAATCAGTTTTCAAAAGAAGGGTTATTTCAAACACCATTAAGAATGTCACAGAGTCCCAATAATAAATAAAATACAAACCCCCATATTTTTTGATAAGGGTGGAAAAGTTTCACTCTTAAATATACTCACATACTATTCAAATTCACAGGTAAGAAGAGTCATATTCTAAGAAACGTTTCATCCTTCCAAAATGCAAACCTTTCCATTTATCTAAGCTTGGCCAGAAGTGCAGGAAACACCACTGCTCACGCATGACTGCTGAAAGATTGCCAAATCCCAAGGCTACTTCAGGTTCTGGGAAGTAAACCAACAGGGCTTTAGAAACTTTTTGATCAGAAAACTTTTGGACCTGGGTCAAACGGCTATTCTTCAAGCTTGCTGTCTTTCTGGCAGTCTCATTACACCATTGAATTTAATGGACATTTGACTTAACACTAGCATCGGAGACTCAAAAGCAGCAGCAAGAAAGTTCTGCCTAATTTTTTACTAATACAGATAACAACAACAAAAAAAAAACCATACAAAAAAAAAAAAAAACCCAGTGTCCCAAAGCACTACAGTCGCACCAGCATAAGAAGTTTTAAATCAGGCTGTTTGCAAATCGTTAATGTTGTAAACATCAGATCTGTGCTGCTTTATTCTTTAGGAAATTACAGTGCAGAAAAAGCACATCGGACTTAGGAAGTGAAGCTCCTCATGCAGAAAGCTCAGGCTTCCCCTGTATTTCCTAGTCTGAGACCTTCACAACTTTGCTCATGTTCTCCCTTCTACTATGTAACTTTCTGCAGTTGAATTGGAGGCTGCTGAAGGCTTTCCTGTAATAAAAACCCCATGGGGAAAACAAGACACAGACAGCATGATGACAACGATGATGACAAGACTGGTTTCCATCATTGTGAGAGAATTTCTTCTACTTTATGTTCCAGTTGCCAAATGCTCACTGGCACAAAACATGCCTCAGCAACAGGCAGAGAATAACATTAGCTGTTACCAACAATTATTTTTATAGCTATGTACTGGCATGCTAGAAGAGGCTATATTCTTGTCTCCATTTTGCCACTGGTTTGTTATGGCATAATGATTAAGTCACCTTAAATTTTCTCATCTTTATCTTTAATTAATCATACTACATTTAATCTTTTTATGTTAATATAACAAGTACAAAATAGATGTAAAATGAAGCCACTTTTAGGGAAACAAATGCACTAAGAAAGTGATCAGTTAAGCTACCTCTCTCATCTCAGTCATAGGACAAAGTTGGTGTGCTTTATGCAGGCAGTAATGCTATGTATTTCTTAAGAAAAATGTCACTCAAGGCATCAAAAAGTTTTTGGCAATTAAGAGCTGACAACTCTCAATCTCGGGTCCAATCACTTGCACAGGAGAGCTTTCAGTGTTTCATACCTTCATAGCACATAAAATCCTACCCAGCTGCTGGATAAAATTGCTGTTTCATACAGCTTCAGAAGGTCTCATTTTTAAAGTGAATCAAACATAGCATTTTCAGACTGCCCACTCAGGCCAGGCTTGCTCCAGCTGGCATAAAACCAGAGTAGGCAAAATTGGAGAAGTATTTTATTATCACTAAGAGAGGAGCAATTCTCTCAAGGAGAAAAGAAATAGTATTTCTTCCATTTCTAAACTTAACATTAACAAAAAGCTTCAAAGAGCCTACATGACTGACACGTGGAAGAGAGCCAGAGAATTGTCCTAACACATGGAGACAGACAGTTTATGTTGACACATCTGAGTGCCCTGCCCTTCAATACTCTCGCCTACTCCCTTGTAAACTGAACCAAGATTTGGACAGGCAATTTTTTCCTTTTACAGTAATGACAAGCCAAACATAGAAAGAACAACAATCAAGCTGAAATATAAAATTAGATATTTCTGTAGCAGCACTGTTTATTTTGCAGATACAGCTAAGGCCTGCAAGGAGGTAGGACTGCAACATATTAGACTCCATAAGCACAAACAGTATACAACTGCAGTGCAGAAACGTTTGTTTCAGACACCAAAGCAAAAGATCCTCTGTGCAAGATACTGTTGGTTTGCTGTGAGAGAATAGAGTTGGACTATTTTTTTTTAAATGTCTGAGAGTCTGCATATACCTTCCATTCCCTTGATAGAATATCATCAAGGGCTGATTTCCTCAAGTGAATGCATCTCAAAGGAGTCTCTGTATCCTCAAAAAAAAAAACCAGATATACCCATGACTAGTATTTGAACCAGACAAACACATGTATTCTGGGGTGCTGAGGAGTTTTTAACAGCTGCATTGTTCTAATGCAGCTGTTCACAATTACTGGCATGCATTGTGAGGCACTCCTGATTACTGCATGTTTATATATAAATGCACTATTTCGCTACTCAGAAGTTTGGCATTTAGGTGGTATCTGCAAGGCTTCAAAACCAATGTCTGCCTGTGATGCCCCCGGTCAGCTATTTTAAAGTGTGCCAATGGAATTAAAACATCACTGAAAATCATGCCACTCTTTGGTATCTGTGTTATTTTAAGAAGTGAAGATACGCTGTGGCCAACTTCACATTGTTTCCTTATATCTTTCACTCAGTAACTACAGACACAACTTAAAATAAATGTGCAATGCCAATGGCGCCACAATTTACATCCTAGCTAACAGCATCTGAGCTTTCAAAAAGGTATGGGATGGGTTGCACAGGTCAAGCCAGAAATGTGTGGTAAAGTCTCACCTGAGATTGTGAATAGTAAGTCACTATCAGTCACACAAGAGAAGCTATCCACTCAAAGGCATTTGCAAGGAAATCTGATATTTGAAAGCAGAGTTAGGGGGAACATTTAAATCATTTACCTGAAATACAAGAACTCTGAAAGCACTGGCTCACTGACTGCAGAAAATATTTGTTACAAACAGTAACTCATTTACTCCTGCAAGGTATTGTTATATATGGATGCCACTTTATTAACAAATACTGTCATGGTAAGCCATGGTGAGGAGTATAACCTATAATTCACTACTTGAAGGCATTTTTTCAGAGTAAAAAAAAAAAAAAAGAACAAAAAAACACAGGTCTCAGCTGCTTCCTACAACAGTTTTTAGGCATGTACTTGACTGAGAGCTAGGAATTACATGATATGAAACATTGGTCTCCACATGGTAAATTTTGTTTCTTGGGCAAGGACAAAGATGAAAAGCTCAGCTATCCAGACATCTTTTCTTAATAACACATTTATGTTAAGCAGATCAGTATTATTTTTCTTGGGCAAACCACTGTCTGCAAGAGGACACATCCACGAACAAGGAGAAAAATATATCATTGACCTGTACAAGGCCTGACTTCTGCAGTCTCATGCAAAAATGAGAAAGCATTTCTTCATAGCCCTCAAAGATATTCCATGTAGTTACATAAAGCTTGGTTTGGGTACCACGGTTTGGAAAGCAATGAAGTAGTGCTGGCCATCTTCTAGTCTCCAGCAGCCACATGCACAAATCCTGATTTTTGGAGAGCTCTCGTCAGAGCTCATCTTTGCCTATCAAAATATTTCCCATGGGCTTGACCAGTCCCAGAGGTGCAGAGAATCAGAAATGATTGCAACTAAAAGGGCTCCCTCATCTCATGCTTAAAAGCTTCCACATTTACCATAAAAGAAATCTGATCATCTTCTGGTTCCTGCCCATTTCTGCCAGTTTTTCTTTTTGTATCAGTCTAACTCTTAGCAATCTACAGTGACCTATAGCAGGGAAAAGTGACAGGCAAAAAATGAAAAGGGGTAAAAATGTCAAGAGGTCACTTAACATTTGGTGATTCATCATGAGAGGAGTCTTCCATTGCGTTTAAAGAACCCACAGAACTAAACAGCAGGAACGTAGTGCATCATGAGAAGAATCAGATGAATTCTTTGTAACAATAATTCTACTGAATTACATAATGAATAGAGTAGTGAAAAGCAAATATCTAATGTTTACAGTTACTCCAGCGCTCTGCCTCACCCACAGCGTGTAGCTATGCATGGTA
Organism: Urocolius indicus; assembly: GCA_013401255.1. Taxonomy (NCBI): domain Eukaryota; kingdom Metazoa; phylum Chordata; class Aves; order Coliiformes; family Coliidae; genus Urocolius; species Urocolius indicus. Next base: position 302,861 of record WBNH01002445.1, on the reverse strand, counting down.
TCTCATCTTAACTAGGAGACATTCTCTACTGCTCTTGTATTGGGGAGTAAAAAATTCCCTAAACTTTTCAGACAAGAAAAAGTATCCATTATATAAATAAAAGGTGTAGCTTTGAACTACAAATTTGCCATAAAATTACTTCCTCAGAAAAAGCCAAGTAGCAAGCTTCTCCAACTCTCTTGCAAAAGAAGGAAAACAAAAGGAATAGTTTCATGTGTCCTTTATTTAGATCTTGATCAAAGATGTTCTGTGTCTGCCAATTACTGGCTTATGGCAGAAACAATTCAGGTCCACCCTACAAGGTATTATATTTCTCCAGGAGGGCTGCTAAATGCCTCAGGCTCTGTTTAACAGCAGATGAAGTGCTCTCATTAAACAAAGAAACCTTTTTTCTCCACACCAAGAGTAATTAAAAACTTTCTAACTGTATTTCATTCCAAAATGCATTTGTTATTTCTAGTATAAAAATAAACACACACATGTAAATTAGAAATCCATCCTCACTATCAAGGTAAGTCTACCATATCATACTATCTTATGATTATACAAAACGTATTTCTGCTTTCTCCAGCCTTTGCAATGATCAACAGTAACACCGAATTATTAATTTTAGCACCGGCATGCTGTTCCTACTCATCTCCATGAGTTCTGCATGATAGAACCTGCAAGCAGTATTTGTTATTATTTGCAACAACGACACTGTTCTTCACTAAAATACTTAAGTTTAACAGCTAATGTAAGTAAGGATCACTTTTGTTTTAAAAAAATACCCATAGATTTTATTCATTAGTTTATTAAGATATTAGTTACGAAACTTAACTGAATCCTAAAACAACCTAAACAGCTTTTTCACAAAATTGCTTAGAAGTACAGGGACTAGTTTTCACTTATGAGACATTTGATTATTTTCTCCAGTCCCACTTCCTGCCAAAACACTTTCTGTATAATAACTGAGATTTAATACTGATTTTTCTTTTTTTCTTTTTTCCCCCCCAACTCTGTGGTTTTCCTGAGTCGTGCTGAATTTGACTTTGTCCCAACTTCCACATAAGCCCAAAATATCCATTCACAGCACTGCTCCACCTGCTGCAAGGGGAACTTCTGCCTGCCCTTGCTCCATCTTACTCAAATTGCACTAGGAGCTTCCTATAGACATGTGTGAGACAGTGAAAATCCCAAAACCGTACTTTCTTTATAACAAAGTCATTTAACATTTCTCCTTTGTAGGCAGCTCCAAGAGATGCAACATAAAAGTGTTAGTCCCAGCATTCACTTAACTGTCACTTCAATTGAGTGGTCTCTTATGGGTTAAGAAGACTGTGGAAAATGACTGACTTGTCAAGCCACCAACTTCCTTCCAGAACTTGGAAAGGAGATAACTGGCAACTCTTTTGGCCAAGAGACTCCAAGATCACTATCAACAGCAGACACTTGAAAATTTTAGTACTTGAGAGACTCTAAATGGAAAATATGACACTTTTTTGTACCTGCTGTACATGATACTTATCCCAGTATGTGTATTTTAGTGACTCCATGTGTCACTGAAACTTATATTCTGCTCATGTGAGGGAGCTTTGTGTGTAAAGGAAAAATAATCTGTTAGTAATCGAGAAGCATTAGTTATCTCTGAAGTCACTGTGCTCATTAAAACTTTGGCTTCCTAAACTCTGTAATACATTTTAAGAATGTATTCCACATTCCATTTTTCGCATAGAAGCTTAGTAGTTAGGAAGGATACTTTATGGTCAATAAGTTAACTATCATGGGTTTGGTCGTTTTTCCTCCAAAAGACATTGACTATTAAAAGTCCCCTCATGCCAAAACTCACATTATTTCCTTAATTCATTCCCTTCTGCCCAGATGTTCTGTCTTATACAGCAGCAATCAATCAGTCATAGCTTAAATGCTAACAACAGACTGAGCAAAAAAAGCAAGCTCTCAGAAAACAATTGCCACTCAGAAAAGCCATTTAATTGCCTCCTGAAGACTTCATTCCAAACAGAAAGCAACAGCAAACAACTTCAAAACAGTCTGGCCTAATAAATTGCCCATAAAGATTGTATCTCTCAGACAATGGCTTGTAACTTCTCAAATTTCACTTTAAAAAAATATATATATTGTGCTTAGCCATATCCACATAAAAATAACATAATCCTTCATTGTTAGAATTAGCAATGTTAGTAAGAAAGCTTGCCAAAACACTTAGCAGATATTATAAGCTGAGAAGTTGAAGGCATTAAGAGGAATATTGAAAACACCAAAATACGAAAGTATATAAATCTGTTGTGAATTTACATGTAAGAAAGATAGAAATAATTTGCAAATTTCATTTTAATAGACGCCACTCAGCTTGCAGTCCACAAGAATGTTGGAAAAAGGCTAAAGCCCAAACTTGCGCCTATGTTTTACAAAGTATGCACAACGCACTTTGTTAGCATTGTGTGCAATTAAGCTTAAACTGAGAAAATAAGCAAGAATAAGAATCATTCACTCTGTTTACAACAAAAGTAGATGTCAGTAAGTAAAAGAAATAAATCACTGTTCAATTCTGGTTCAAACAGACACATCTCCCTCACTGCAGCTACACTGAGTTTTATTTTGAGCATCTTAGGCAAATGAGCAAACTTGCTCTAATTCTTAAGTGGGCAAATTACTACAAAAAATGTTCTTAAGATATTTGCAATATTTTTTTTCATTTCATCTCTATACGTCTATTACTATTGGTTTTAAACTCTGATGGTCCAAAGAAAAAAAGTCTTTCCCATAATATTTTTGCAGAAGAGGTGGTCATTCAGTGATAGCCAACAGCAACAGATGTGCCACATTTTCACTGTTGGGTTTTTCTCCCCTTGTTTGCCATTTCTTTTCCTTCTTTGGTTAAATGTTACACTGTCTTTTCTTAAAAGCTTCCTCATTCTTTGAAACATAATATTCTTTCTGACAATTGTTTCCCTCCTGCTCTGCTCCCTCCACTCTCAGAGCTTCCTGAAATTGGCAGCATCAAACACTTCCCTGGTACTGATTAGTTGCCTCAGGGTTGGGGAGCACAAGGATCTGACATCTCTAGTTACAGCTGGTGGTGACAGGTCATGGTGGAAGAGGGACAGATTTTTGAACAAACACCAAGAAAATGCAGCAGGGTAAAAGGGCAGTTCAAAACCCTTGAAGTTGAGGTAGAGTCTCTCAAACCTCCTTATTCATCACAGGAAGGAAGAGAAACTTTTCTCTATAGGCACTTTTTGGGCAGAGGCTCAAATACAAAAGGGCTACACCAGAAGCTCAACAAGGCTCAGCCCCAGCTGGAACCAAAGTCCTTTCAAGACCAGAAATTGCTGCATCTCTCTGAATGAAAGAATGTGCTCATGAGCAATTGCAAAGACAAAGTGTGCCTTTCCCCCTCTCCCCCATCCTGGTAGGAGTAAAAGTTCAGCTGTAAGTAAAAGGTCAGATGAGCCATCAAGACTTCCAAATTCAACTCTTAAACCACAAACTTGACAAAGGCTCAGAATCTGGTGCCAATCCTGCCAAAAGCAGAAAAGGTGCACAGAAGCAAGTAAATTGACCAATTTTTTTCTGAACAACTCACCATATATTAGGTGAAAGTAGGGATGCACTTTCCTCCAGCTTTGTGCATAGTGTAATTAAAAAAAAAAACAAACAAACAAAAGCACAAAACCCACAACATGAGAAAATACTTTCCATTTGCACACAGCAAAACCACCTTGATGTTGTTAGCCTGTCTGGGAAGAGAGCTGCGCTGACAGATACATGAAACAACACCCATAAGACCCCAATTTAATTATTAGTTACAAGTGTTTATGATAATCAAACCCACATCTCTTGTGTAAGCACCCAGGTTTTCACTATGCTGGGGTTACAAAGTCTTGGTTTACTTCTCACCGCTCCCCCCTCCTCTGCTGAATCATCAGATACCAGCCAAAACTGGTCTGGATACCAGACTAACAGGTTCACCAATGCAATACACTCCTTTAAGACAAAGCTACTCTTCATTTTTTCAATTCTCTTATTATTTTTCAAGCTTAAGTGTTCAGACCAGAACACGTACACTGAAATATATCCTATTCAGTGTCAGGCCAAAACATGTCCCATTGGAAAATGTGAGGCAGTGGTGGAGAGGTAAAAATCACAATTCTTTATTAATCAACCACCAGGCTAAGCCAGATTTTGCTCTTAATGCTGAACAAACAGCAGCATTAGAAGATGAAACTCTCTCAGATCTATTTCACCAAGAAATGAAACTCTACAGTGTGTTTTGTACCACCACATCTATGAACGTACCTTTCTTCTCATTATACTTTGTTGTAGGAAATGTCTTTTTGGGAAGTGAAACTTGCAAGCACTTCAAAACCTAAGTATTATTTAACAGTTCAAAGCAGATTTATGTCATTAGTAAATGTAAAAATTAGTGCAAAAATCAATAATTGCCTACAAGTCTCTTAATAACAAGAGAATATTTGATGGGAGAACAGACACTTTCACAAGGAATGAAACAAAAATGACTGGTAACAGCCATTCCTGATGTAATAGTCACTTTCTTTTTCTTACTACCTTCTATTGAAGTCTTCAGAGCCCCAACAGCTATTAAGACAGACCAGATTTGGCTGTATAAAAACAAACAAATTTTATTTGGGTAAGAAAAACAGAAAACTTGTAGTTTTATGAAACACCATTAAAGCCAAACCAAGTCTGCTGCAAATCCAGCAATGGAACTGGAAATTATTAATTTAAAACCTACACTTAACCACAAAATCAGTTCTGACAAATAAAATAACACCTGAAATGTAAAGATTGCTAATGGAAAACAGTGTACAAGTAATACAGCATCTTAAAGACAAAATTAGCTGCCACACACAATAGGTGTGTAGACATTTTCTGAATTAAATGTCATCTTGCCAATGTTAGTTCTTGCTTACAGTAAGAGCATATACATTGAACCATGTGGAGTGTACTATGTGACTCCCTGCTTCCCACACAGAAACACTCTCAACTCCGCTTTTCTGAATTCTGAAAGACAGGAGAAAGCTATTGGTATTGCAGAAAACCATTTAAAAAATTACAACCAATAGTTTATCATTAACTTGTCTTCTACCCACTAGGCAGAGCACTGCAAACTGGTCCTCACCTTACCAACTGAGGAATATCGGCTATCCAGCACAAGCAGCTTCTCAACTCACCAACACTTGTTCTGATAAGGACTTGGACTATGAGGGTAGGAATCACAAAAATTTATCTTAAATTGAACTTCTAGGCTTCTAAGTTTGCAAGAGGCAACTACTTGATGACATGGTCTCATTTTCACACAAATCAATGTGAAGTTTCAAAATACCCTCCTAACCTGACTGCTTTCTGGCTCAGCCCATCACAGTACAGTATGTAGACAAAATGCCAAAAGCATAACGGTAAATTTGCTGCAATTACTGCAACTCAAGAGGTGATATTTCACATTTCCCTGGGAGCAAACAAACTAAAAACAAACGAAGAAATCACATCCCACAAAAGAACTTCCACATTATGCATTTCTTCATCAACCATCACGGAATTAAATGCTTAATTTCAGAGCTGCTCCTTTGCTTCATTTTCTTTGTCTTTTGGGTTTTTTTGCTTCCTATGGTGTTAACAATGGTATGGGGAGGCAGTGGGGAACATAAATGAAATTTAAGTTAAAAATGTCTTTAAACAAAGTTTAAAGTAAATAATGATCTACCTTTGCCATCTGCCATTGTCCATTATCTATATTTACCCCAGTATCTGTATTTACCAGTGTTTTCTATGTTGCTTTTCAACCTTCCATTTTCATCCTAGCAACTCTCCTTTGAACTTCTAGGCAAGCCTTTAGTTTGCCAGTTTCACTTAGCTGCAGTATGTTTTGTGGTTCACCTAATTGTCAGTTGACGTGCAGCAAAGTACTGTGCACAACAGAAGATTTTGAGTTCCAGCTGGAAGAGCTGTACCCTTCCTTTTACTTAGTTTGTCAGCAGGCTTTCCAAAGCCATGGCTTAGCCAGTAAAACCTGTTAAGCTGCCAAATTAGGAGCTGTCTACCTTGCCTCCAATTTTAAAAAAGTGTATATATTTATACATCAAGACACCTTCATGTGCAAAGAAAAAACCAACATCATTCATTAGCTTTGAGCTCTTTGGATGTTTTACCCAACAGTTTAATTTGAAATCTAGATAAAACAGAAGGGCTTAAGATGACTCAGGTGCTCACACTGCAACACACACCATAAAATGCCACACACTGAACCCTTTCAGTCTTAGAAAAGCTCCCTTTCAGATTCAAGGCCTCTAGCCTGGAAGGATTCAAGTCAGCTGTCACCCGGCACCTTAGGCACACACACCAGCAGCTGCAGTCTCAGATGTGGTCTGGGAAGGCAGCAGCCCACATATTGAGGAGAAGGAAGTCTTCAATAAGACATCAGCAGCAGAAAGAGACAGGAGAAAACCACCAGGCTCTAAACCAGCAATGCTTCACCTCCAGGTCCTCAAGCTGGTATTTACAGGGCTCACAAGAATTTAAACAGCCTGAACAGAGTTCATAGGATTGACTTCAGCAGCTCAGAAATGGATTCTGCAAGTTTGCAGATTAAAACCAGCTTTGTCAAGCAGCACCCAGTTACCATCCATGGCACATAAGCATTGGTCCTGAAGGTCAGATTACTTCCAGGCCCAAAACTCAGGTGGATGAAAGTGCTTGCCAATTTTCATGCCACAAGGCACATAACCTCTGATCACCTCCTTCTCAACAAGCTAAGGACCAAATGCTACTGTCAGCAGTCACAGAGTGGGCTGGGCAAGTCCAAGATCCACATGACATTTCTCCTCAGCAGCCCCGTGCCACAGAGCAATCCCCGAGGCAGGTAGCACAAGGGTCTAACAGGCCAGGCAGCCCCACATCAGGTGCACGTGGGGTCCCTTGTAGTTCATAAAGAAAACTGCTCCCAAGCAGCCTGGACAAATATTCACATCCCTGTCTTCCAGGCTGGCTCTGGCATTATATAATCATGACTGCCATAGCTCTCCTCCTCTTCCATCCCCTAAACAGGAATATCTGAGAACACAAGTTGAAATACAGAGTTCAGAGATTATGAGATGGACTACAGAGCAAGTCACCAGATACTTTTAACCAATAAAATCTGAAGGCCATAGTACTTTCTTTGACTTATTACTTTTCTTGCCCAGTCCTACCTGACCCCTTCTACAGTCCTAAGTGATATCTTTTTTTAGTTTTAATGGAGAACCTTATATTACTAGATTTTTCCTATTTCTTCATGCCTGAATGCTTCTTTGGAAACACACAATTCTATAAAAATAGGAAAAAAAAAATCTTTGAAGTGCTTCAAGTCATTGAAATGTTGACATTTGTCTGGGAGAAGGCCATGACTGTTTTAAGATCAACGACAGATCATAAATAGATTGAAATAGTTTTCTACTGAAATTTTCAGAAATGTCTGTGGTCAATAACAGAAAGTTCAACAAGAATCTTTGAAGTCTCACAGGGCTATACAGTGTTCCACTAAGAGAGCTATCCAGAGTAACCACCACCTCAAAGTTTAGTAACATGACTAAACAAGAGAAGCGAACCTCTGTTTGGGGGGCACTATTTTTCAGCCAGTTTATTTTCAGTCATAATCATCAAAAACTATTGAGAGTAACAATCTAGGATTGAGGAATAAACTGCCTGAGTTTTTGACTATCAGCTAAACTACAGATATATAATTTGTTTATATATTCCTAGTCACACGATCTCTACCAAGTTTTGTAATTTTTCTGTGTATCCACTCTCAACTAAAAAGGGACAATGGTGCTTGTTTCCTTAAACATTCAACACTCTGTTTTGACATACTTAAAAGACGACTTATGCACAAATTAACATTACAGAAAAAAAGTATTCCAGCAAAATTATGTTTTCAGATTTACAAAAAATTACTCAGAAGTTGTGATGCCTTTCAGCCTATTTATTGCCTCTGTTCAACTAGCACAGGACAATCACCTTTCATCTATATGCTAAAAAAAACAAATCACTGAAGAACAGAAGTCAAGTCAAAATGCCTATTTAAGGGAAATGCTGATGATCAGTAAACCGAAGCTGGAGAAAAATAAGACTTCTGAATGCATTCTTATCATAGCTTTCTTAAAGCTCATCCTTATATGGTTTAAGGAAACAAAACATCCACCCCAAGTAACCCATGACTCATAAATCTGAAAGCACAAGTTTTAACCATCATCTAAGGTGAAGCCTGTCTTGTTAAATTTGAAATCTTTTCTATACTTGTATTGTTCTGCTTGCTCCTCTTGTTTTATCTGGTTTTGTTTTGCGTGTTTTTTTTAATTATTATTATAATAGCCTCTCTTGCCATTTGATTTAGCAGTTATACTGTTTTCTCACCCTTATATGGAGACAATTTAAACTCATAACTTTTAGGACCTTAGATCCCCCTACAACGGTGACTAACACTGGTTCTTGGGACCCATGGTGCCACTTCCTGCACTACTAAGTTTTAATTTAGAGATACACTTGTGTAGCAAATGACTCGAGTCTCTCAAAACCTGGTCTACATCTAGGTGCCTCACTTTCCCATCTTCAAAATCAAAACAAGAGCATCCATTTGTTCACACAGTTTGTCAGAACATACTAGTTACACAGCAAAACACTCTTCTTCTTGGGCACTTCCAAAGCACAGCAGGATTTTCAATACAATAAATGGTAACATCATTATATTATTTTCTAATAAAAGCAAGACTCAGAACAATAAAAACAGTAAGCAAAAAGCATACTCTGCTACTAATACAACAGCATTCTCTTTCCACTAGATCAGGTTGCTCAAAGCCCCATCCAACCTGGCCTTCAACGCTGACAGGGATGGGGCTGCCACAGCCTCTCTGGGCAACCTGCTGCAGTGCCTCACCACCCTCACAGTGAAGAACTTCCCAATATCCAATCTAAATCTACTCTAGAATCATAGAATGGTAGGGGTTCCAGCTTCATCCCATTACCCCTTGTCCTTTTGCTAGGTACCATAGAAAAAAAAGTGCTGCCCTAACCTCCTGACATCCACCATTTTGGTATTAAATATTAATATTAGTTTAGATATGTATATAATATTTATATATGTAAATACTAATAAAATCCCCCCTCAGTCTCCTCTTTTCTAGACTAAACTCTTTCAGTTTAAAGCCATTGACCTTTGTCCTGTCACTACGGGTCACTAAAGGTCCCTCTCAAGCTTTCTTATATGCCTTGTTTAGGTACTGGAAGACTGCCATAAGGTCTGCCTTCTCCAGGCTGAACAATCCCAATGGCTTATCTTGTCACCCTGTTTATGTTCTTGAACTGTCATTCTCGTGGGCAGACAGAATCTGCAGTTAGCATAAGCCAGTCTGACTCCAAGAAGCACTTTCTTGCAGGCAATAAAGAACAAACAAACAACTTAAGGAAAACTCCTGTAAACAGCAATCAGAGCAAGGAAGGTTTGCACAGCCAGAGGGGCTGGGAGAGCACTGTCTACTGCTTTGGTTTCATGGCATCTGAGCAGAATTCGAAACAGCTGAGACCATGGGACTGCAGACCAGCAGAGCCACAATAAAGGACATCTGTCCCACCCCTAGATGCTGGGACAGAGGCTGTTCCTTTGATCTCTGCTAGTCTGATCCTGATTTTACCTTCAGCTGTCAGGTAGCCAACACTGGTGAGTCAGATGCTACACTGGGTAGGAAGGGTGAGAACAGGAGGGGACCAGGCTAACTCATGATTAATTTCATTTTCAAACCACTCGTCCCCACACTCAACCAGAAGCAGCCTCAGACAAGTTATTGCCTGACCGTGACACACCCACTTTCCTTTCCTATATCTGATATCAACACCACCCATCAATTTATGGTGATGGGGCAAAGTGGGCCAAACCCCCACATTCCCAGCTGCCTGCTGGAATGACTCAGTGGGCTCCTGGAAAGTGCATTTCTAAACAATCTGCTTGCCTAGAGACAAAAAAAAATCAAGTGACACACTAGATATAATGTGTGGTTCTTCTGCTGAACTGGTACAATATCTCTGTTTCATCAAGAAACTTTTAATGCCACCTTTACAAGTTTCACTCCAGACAATGCCCTAGGCATAGAATCACACCACAAGATACTCCCTTTCTCAGAGACTTAGCAAAGGTAAACCTTTATCAACGGTAGCTAAGGACCCAGGTTTAAAGGACAACAGGAAAACCAAGAAAACAACAAGCAGGGCTGAACAGTAGACTCTTAAAGAAAGCACTCACACAGTTGTTTAAGTATTCGTCACTAAGAGCCGGGAACAAGCAACATCACTCCGAAGAGATGGACATTTGTCAGACCTACAACCATGTCATGTCAGACCTATCACCTCTTTTAATCTTATACCAATGAACTCTCAGAGAAGGGTGAGCCTTTCATTAAGGACATGATAATATGCCCAAAAAGGTTACTAACTGGTGAAGAGATACTGTCACAGGCCTCAACCAATACTTCCTGAGGAACTTCACACTGCTGAAGGTGGGCACAAATAGGAATCACGAGGTGCAAGTGCCGTGTTTTCTCTGATAACAGGAAAAGATGGTTCTCATTATGTGATAGCTTCAGAGGTCAATCCTCCTCCGAGACCCTTGTTCACATCGTTAAATAAAAATAGCAGTCTTCTAATAAAAGACAACATTTAGCTCTGGGAGACTTTTGAGAGCTTGAAGGAATTTCTTGTTTATGCTGCTGCTCTTCCTGCTTTAATTCCAATAACCTGCATGCAAGCATCCTGCTCCTTTCTTTCAACTCCTCCCAAAACATAGTCCTAGGGCAACAGAGGTATGCTGAGACTGTATGTTTCAGGAATGAGATTGGACCAAGCTGTAACTTCTATTATGGATGCTGCAACTAACAAAAAGGGGTTCCTACTTCATGAAACTATACAATTGCTTCAGCAAAGCAGATCTCCATGACTCTGAGCTCCAATATTTTTATCTATATAAATTAGAGGTTAAATGTTTAAATCCATCATTCTGCTTGCCAATAAAAAAATACTTCATCCAATGAAAGAAGTGTCGCTAGTCCGTCAGGGGAGGAGGAGGGGAAAAAAACCTGGATAAGATTTGTTCTTAATTACACAAGAATTTAAAAAAAAAAAATCAAAAGGTAGAGGAATTAGACTTTATTCAATGTAGAACAAGTGACAGAAAGTTGGAAAAGGTCTTTGTCAACTCAGATAATTCACATTTAGTAAGTTTTAAAAAATATTATAGATCAGCACACATTTCAGGCTACAGCAACATATCTTTCAATCATGGCCACTTAACTCCATGCACTTTGCCAAACCACTTACAAGTTTTTATCCTCCAAACAACTGTTACAATGATGATTGTCTTTTTTTTTTTAAAAAAAAAAAAAAAAAGAGAAAGATACGTTACCTTTGCAGAGTCATGTTCAAATTGCCTGTACATGCCTTGATCTTGTTTTGTGCTTCAAGGTGAGTCATACCATCAGTGCTTATCCCATCGATGGTGAGAACCACATCACCTATCCCCACGTGTGCTCGGGCTGCCTTGCCACCATCATTAAGCTGAAACATCACAAGAAAAGTAAATTAGAAACTTAATGTTTATGTTCTCTGAACACAGGGCCACAGTATCTTATTTACATTGCTGTTTCATAAGAAGAAAAAGATATATTTCTTCTTTGTCAGTATGTCCCTGTGAAAGCTGCTGCACTATTTTTCTTTCTGGTGAAATAGGTTCTTGTTCTTAGTTCACTTGAATGACAGGAAAAGTACTGCACTGTGTTGCCTATTTTTCAAAATCAAACTCCACTTCTACTTTATCATCTGGAAGTTTTGTCCATTCACCAAGAGACACAAGGCAGGACAGGAATACCCAGTTTCCTGGATGCCAAGTTCCATCCTCTTCTCTCTTCATATGTGAAATTTTTTCTCACTACAGGAGAGAAGAAGGCTGTAAACCAGCTTTATCCATTCTAGATTTTCCATCTAAACAATCTCTTCAAAGTTTACATATTTGTTCATGACTGGTCACATGCATAGAAGACTTCATTAATACTGAAGTTGCAATTCCCCAGCTGCAACTACTAGAAAGTCAAAAGTTCAACATCATAGACTGGTTATAGGACTTTGTTTTGCCTTCCTCTCAGTAGGTTTATAGCCCCCAGTGACCTACACTATGTTCATACCAGAATAAGAAAAGCCTCTTGAGCAGTCTGCCTCTTTGATCAAGGTCACTAACAAAGTTCAGTTCAACTGCCTTTGGTCTACTTGAATGAAACAGTCTTGCAACAGAAATCTTTGTAAAGTTCACATTACTGACCCTGACTGAACAATAAATTAATCTTTTCATCCACTGAATTTCAACTAGCCTCATCTCCAAGAACAGAACTAACTAAAGCAACACATGGTAAGATCTATGTACTGATTTGTATCATTGATCCTCAATTTGCTAGTCATTTTATAGCTAGCTGCAAAGAGCAGTCCTGCATAGTGCTAATTTCCTCTTTATTTCCAGATGGTGTTTCCTGTCTTACAGCAGAGAAGTTGTAGCTGCTTATGCTGTGCATACAAAACCTCACAACTGTTTCCTTTGCCTGCAAGCATGAGTCTGTTCCTTGAGAAAATTGCTATATTTCTAGGGAGGTGCTGCAAACAGCAGAATTACTTCACCTTTATTTCCAAAAGTGGAGTTTACCTCAGGCTAAAGCAAATGATTGCTCAGAGACAGAAGGAAGGCTTTCATCTCTGTTTAACTGCTTCTCTTTTAGTTCATTCAGTAGTGACCAAGAAATTTTGGTTCCTTGTTGTTCCTTTTGGCAATGACCAACCACAAAGCATAGCCACCAGTCTCCACAACAGTCACTTCTTGAACAGGAGAAGTGAGGCTTGAAAACTGTCAATGGCAAAGGTGTAGTAATACATGAAATACTAGGGACTCAGTCTTTGCATCTGTGTGGGAACAGTCAACTTGTCAGTAAACCTGTGAAAACTGTCCCATCAGCCTACCCAAGATGGTTATGGCTTTCCTAAAATCTCAGAGACTATAGTGCGTGACAGTCGTGACATGTGTATTGTACACCATGTGAAGACAAATACTTCAGCTGAAGAGAAATTACTGTCTAATGCTGCAAGACAAATGGAAATGCAACACTCCAAAAATGTATCATTTGACAACATAGAGACTGACAGCAGGAAATTTCACATTCAGTGGACTGCAGATGGCATTTTTCAACATCAGTCTGTATCAGAGATATTTGCAGTAGCAATCTTTACCAGCTGAAAACAATAGCCAAAATTTTAAACAAAGTCAGAAGAATCCTTCCATTTGGTGTTAATCCTATGCTAACAAATACATTATTCTGCTGAAAGGGGAGGCCTGAGATGTAGAAGACTTGTCTTTTCTTCAGATTCAAAACAGTCCCTCAGTATTAGAGGTCACCATCGCAATTTCACCCAGAGTGGAAATGGAAGGGTGCGAAAGAGGAAAAGTTAGTAGAGCAGGTCCAATGCAACAAAGAAAAAAAGACAACAAAGGGGACAGGAGATGCACTGATTTCAGGAAAACTTTTTGACTTGCTAAATTAATAAAATTACAACTACTATAGTGCATCCTTTTACATAAGGCCTTAACCACTAAAGGCAAAATTCCTCCAAAATTTGGTGCTCATACTCAAATTCTGAGCTAAGAGACTTAGCTACTATAAAACAAGATCAGGGAACTCCACAAGCATATAGAAATCTATGACCAACATAGCTATTTATAGGAAAGCTCCTCAAACCTTTGGGTGAAGGGTAGAACCTGCCATAAACAGATCCCTAAACCGATACATTACAGCATGCTGACATTTGTCAGCAAGGTCTGGAAAAGGGAAAAGAATGTAAGGGTACTAAAAGCTAAAGGTCAAATGGATCACTGTGGTTTGTGATTGGATTCCTTCAAATGGATAAAATCTAGCTTTCTCTGAGCATACACAAATGCATATGATGCCAGTATGTTGCAATTTGTGATGAGAAAAGAGAAAAAGCAACCCATACACATTCAGTAGTAACACTCCAAAAGCAGGCTTCAAGGTAACTATTTTCATGAAGAGGTGAGGCAGCCTTACCACCCACAGAAGTTTAAAATAAATCAAATTAATACATTTTCTAAAAAAAATCCACAAAACAAAACACAAACCAACAAACAAAACCCAACCAAAACCCAAGCCAGACTTTTTTTGTTTGATTCTGGTGGCCAACACATAACAACCCACAACTAATGATCTGACTTCCAGAGGCTACTCTTCAACTGCTGCCTACTGGGGATGAAACTCTTTACAGATGAGGCTGACACAAACACATCTGAACAAGTTACTGGACAGAAGCGTGAAGGACTCCTTGCACAAAGGAATGCCAGAGCCATAAGCTCCTTATCTAATCAATTAGACTTTCAAGTAACACCTACTGATTTTGGATAAGACATCTGACTAACCAAGAGCAGTGAGGTTGATACTTCTAGGAAATCTCTGCCAAACCATCAGTCTTCCCTGAGATTACTAGCCAGCGACCTTGACCTGTGATGCAACTATAATGAAGCAGGGCTGAAGCTACAGCAGCAGTTTTACCACAGATGTAAGAGAATATAATCACAAGTATATCAAAGTAAACAAATATGTACAACTAAACACAGTAGGAGGAATTAAAGCTTTTGAAACAGATAAGGAACTTCTCCAGACTGCAGACATACCCTGAAGACCTCAGTTCTGACACATCTCAGGCTCTGCAGCTGTGCATTACCAATACAGAGAATAAATTCATATACATACTGGAGATTACTTACACAAAACTGCATACATATTTAAACCAAAACTATGTACCTGTTCAAACAAAAACTAAATGAAAGGTTCCCCATATTCATTGAGACTATGGAAACCCCAACAGATGCAGAAGATATAAAAATAGGTAGGAAAAAAAAAAAAAGTAAGTGCTAACATATAGGAAACTTTCAAATGTTATTTATAAATCATTACTACTTTTGTAACAACTTTTTTGTTGCTGTTCTGAGTGATTTTGCTCTTAAACTGCAAATTTAACCTTACCTTACCTTAATAAAATTATCCAGCATCAGTCACTTGTCAACTACAGTACTACCTATGCTTCAATACCAAAAGATCAGTAAACTGATGGTCAAAAGCAAAAAATAAAAAGCCAACCAAACAAAACCTAGTAGGGAAAAAAGCATATCTTTTAAAACATACTGTTATTAAACATACCTGTGCAAACTAATGAAATCAATGCAACAAGATATATGCACAGAAAAATAGAGCATTAAAATTATAAAACTGGCTACCTATGAATCAAACTAACTTCTGTGCACCACAAATATTCTTTAAATCCTTGATATATCTTTTTAATTCTGTATTTACAGTATAAGGCAAGTCTTTAAAACAAGAATGAATTAAAGCTCTAGCTTTAATTTAAAAGAGGGATTTTTTTTTTTTATGTTATAAAGCAGACTTTAAAGCTACAACTTTGCCAAGCCAGAAATGTTTCCTCCTACTTAATTCCACCTCTCTGTACTCTGGGAAGCTCATTTGGAGACAGAGTGGGAGGCAAGCTGGAGAGACATTTCAAGATCAGACACCTGCCAAAGCCAATCACTCCCACAGCCCCCAGCAGCAAACCTCTATTCAGCCCTTCAGCAGCAATCAGCTTCATGGCTGAAAGCCAAAAGCCAGCCTATACTATCCAGAGATGCTCAGGACGTTTTCTAACAAAGATAAATAAAATCTCCTGTGTAATAATAGATTTAAGTTTGATTTAACAACAACAACAAAAATATGTTGTTTTAAATATCAGAATTAAAAAAAAAAAAAAGAATGTTGCCCTAAACCATAGTCCAAATGGAAATAAAACAGAACTAAAGCAGCTCTTCATCCAGGATGAAGTCAAAAAGCATACAGTATAAATACTAACTTCAGCATAGCTCTACACCTCAGGTTTTTACAAGCTATCAGCCTAAAACACATTGGCATACAACTGTTTTCTTGAGCTTAATTATTTTGGTTTTGCAGTAATTGACATTTAAAAAAGCAGTGATAAAAACCTGGGGTCTTTATTGTTACTCTGAAGCATTTAAGAAGATATCCTGAAAGAACCTTTGGAGGAAAATTGCACATGTGCACATAATACATGTCCATCTATCTCTGAATCAGTGTAATTTGCAGCTTAATTTCTAATTTACATATAATCATCTATTTTTCCTCACATGACTAAGAAAACTTTTCTTCAGATCACCGTTATTTAGCTTTTATGCAGTAATAAACGAAATACTTCAAATGAAGTTATTAAAAAAACAAAGGTCTATGACTAGAAATGGAAGCTGCCTTGTATCTTTTCTCCACTGCTTGCCTTGAATCAATCCTAACAGCAACTAGCTCATATGATACTGCATCACATCCACTTTTCCAAAGAAATTATTTCATAGTCTGACAGTAAATAATGTTCCTCCCATAATGCTAATATCCTTCAACATCACCTGCAACTTTTTCTTAGACTGCAATTCATTGCTCCCAACTTAAAACTCCCTGGGCTGACATCCCTTCAGCTTGATTTTTATCCCTTGAGCATTTCTGATATGCAGGTCACTATGGCAATTCATTTTTAAGTCATGCATAACCAAAGCGGAAGTCAACCAGATGTACCATCACAACTCTTTGCTTCTCTTTTAGTCTACATCCTTCCCTGTAATAACGTATTTTAAAACACAACACAGCCATATACATTAAGAACATTACAAGATAATTTTGAAGGATCACAAAATAAACAAGCAGCCTCTTTTATCAAATAATGCTCTGCCTTTTCACAGACATTCAAACGGGGGCTTTATCTCCCAGGTATAATACACTTTATCCTAACACACCCATTATCTGTTTCTATCTTGTTTATCCCTAGCTTTATTTCACCTGCCCAAAGTACCACTTTGCACCAGTAGCCAGTATTTTAACAGCACGCTCTCAAACGTACATAGAGCTCAAGGTGTGCTACAAAGCACCCCTTCAGTGAATCGCTGCAAAAGAAGCTCTTACTGTATTTTTGGAGAACACAAGTCTGCCCCAAAACACAAGGTGGGGAAACACACTTATGCTCTTCAGGCACAGAGGCTCCCTCACACAAATTGCACCCATGAGGCCCGACTCCTGCAGGGCAGCAACACAGTGTACTCCTGTCTACACCTGAACATCATGAGCACAAATAGGGTGTCTCTGTGCTCCAGTGTGTTCTACCTAACACTGTGAGTCGCCAAAGCCCTTCCTCGCCTCCTTCCCAGAAAACAAAATCCAAGTTACACTCCTGATTCCCAACAGGTCTGGGGTACTTAGGCTCCAGCTTACCACTTCTGCATGAAAAAAAGAGAGCCACAGGAGCACCTGTGCTCTTTGTGAACAAATAAGCTTCCTCTACACTGAATGGAAACCAAAAGCTGTATCATATTCCTCACAGCCTTTACTACAGCAATATTATTCGCATAGCCAACAGATTAGACAGCCAGCCTCAATATTTGCTTCCAAATCAAGAACATACATGCCAATTTTAAAGTCCATATCAAATTTATACAGCTAAGTTGTAAGAACCCTAACACAGGGTTTACAGTGTAGACCGCTGACACAACCAGCTGTAAAAGGGGCTATGAGACAGTTCAGCAATTAAGCTAAAGGTTTTCCCCAAACCCATTGAGGTCAAAAAATCCTTTTCATTACCAGAGTATTTTGCTACATGTCGCCAATAGGAAACCCTGCCCTCACCTCACTGCAGGAAGATGTACTCCCACTTGCTTTTATTTCCCTCCTTTTTCTCTCCACACCTTTAAAAGTGCTTCCAGACAGATTTATAAAGCTGTAACCTAAGGTATGCACAGCACATCAGTAATCATTAAAGACAATGTGTAAGGAAAAAAAGTATATGGCAAAGCACCAACCATGCGTCTCAGTCTGGCTGTGGACCCCCACAGCTGATACCATCTCAGTCCTGGCTAGAGGACTAGCCATGCCTCCTGACTGCCTTGTCCTCCAGTTTTGCTTCATCCATTTCCCTCTACGTATAGCAGTTCTCTCACTGCAGTGCAGCAGAGGTTTGCTAAAGCTGACCCAAACTAGCTCTTTGACTCATCGTAGCCCACAGAAAAAGCATGGGCAGAACCTACAGGCGTTCAACTATTTTGTCAGCAAAGAACCCATAAAACCATTTCTCGCATTTCACTCACAGTGCTGCTACTTATCCTCAGCTGTAACCCTCATAACAGCATATATTTTAATGTGATTGAGCCATTTAATCTTGTAGTCTCACATTCAGAAATTATGTCAAACAAAAACTAACACGAAGTCTGAGTCTTCCCTCCACACTGACGTGTCTCGGCGTGCCTGGGGGTGCACATTTTAGGAAAATGACAAATTGTTTCAACCTTCTCTTCTTTTCTTAAAATGTTTTTCTTGCTGTATTTCAACCTTTACTATTTATCTAATTCCTGCCACAAAAAAAACCAACCAACTTGCTTTTGCACTTTCAGTGGACTGTTTCATACACACCCCCACTCACTCTATCCATCCTTGCATGCACAAAATGCATAACTATGCACCTCCAGAGGAGCATGAGAGGATGTTAGCTGCTAAAAACAGGAGATGCACCAGGTGGTGTAAATTGCTCCTACAAAAAATTGAGTTGATGCAGAAAGGGATCATTAAATTAATAAGTTTTAAAAACAGAATTACTGCACAATGCGTAGGCCTTCTGGATGCATTCTCTTTTATTCTTTTTGAATCAACTAACATTGAACAGATCAATCTGAATGCCAGTGCAGTCAGTGAAGCAGTAGTAGCAGCCCTCAGCTTCCCTGACTCCAGAAAAGGTTGTTAATAAACAGGAACAGTTTCCACAAGCCAACTCCAGAAGTGTTATTAGTTGGCGTCATATCTCACTTGTCACAGCTGACTGATGATGGTTTCCTTGCAGCTCTGCTGTTCCATTAGCAGGTTTCACCTTTGCTACCCCACCTCTTCCTTTATGATGGCTTAACCACTGCAGGACATAAGGGATGCAGAAACAACTTCACAAAATGTGCCTTCAGCTTTAATTTCTGACAGAACACCACTACTGCAAGTTCATTACCAGTTATTAGGAAGGATAATCCCTGCTTTTGAACTTGATGGTGTGAAAGGGAAGCAGTAAATGCTGGTACCATTCATGTATGTTATATGTATCTTAAGCATTTTATTCAGGTACTGACATACAAGATAAAATGTGGAAACACTCAGAGGCATTCAAAAGACTATTAAAGTAAGTGAAAATTCACACTTCCCACAGAAAATAAAGAAACTACTCTGCGAAAGAGTAGTTCTACTAGAATCTAACAAGACTAAGCATCTGTTCTTGCTTTTCCAAGCCACTTGAAGCATTTAAGAGAACAAAGAAGTGAGAAGATTGCCTTTAAGATGGGGTATGGCAATGCTTCCTAAAAAAAACAGGAAAAAACTGTTCTGATTTGAAGAAATAATGTCACAATGTAAAAAAAACCAGTTTTTGAAATGACCAAGGCAAAATAATTTAGACATTGTGGCTAAAGTTGTATTTTGAAGAAGAACGTGGGCAAACAAAAAACCAAACAAACAAAAAAAAACTAAACAAACAAAAAACCAAACAAACCAAAAAACCAAAAACAAACCCACCAAAACCAAACCCCACATGATTTCTAAAGAGTTAAGTGATGGAAATTATTTACAGTTAAGTGTCAGAATGTCTACAGATATTTAAGACCTTAAATTACTAGCTTTCACTAAGCCTTCTCTCAAGAAGCTCAGCCATGTTCTCATGCTGCCAGCATGACTTAGAGCCCTATTCATTTGAACTGCCTGTCTTCTCTCTGAAGATTATTCTTCTCTTCAGTGAGTTTGCGGAACTAATTCAGGTTTCTCCCTGGGAGATTATATGCCAGTGGGTAAAAATTACTGTCTACTTATTTTCTCAGGATGACAGAAAGAGGAAATGGAATGAATATGTAGCTAGAAATGCAATGTAAACTTCACATGGCTGCTTTAGCTTTTGAGATCTGCAAGTCTGTAGAGCCTCTCCACCAGTTATGGAGTTATTTTTTTCTGGATGGTAAACACAAGTTAACTCCACAACCAAAGCACATAATTACTTGAGACTGCTGACTAAGCATCACCTCATGAACCATTTGCTTCAGAACAGAAGTTTCGCGTGCCTATCTCATTTGGTATACACAGTTTGTAAAGTTAGTAACTAAGTTTTATTGCTGAGGCCTTCTGAACAAACTCAAATCAAAGTGCAGTTAGTTTTCTCTAAAGGAGCTTAAGTGTAAAGTGACAAAAGGACCCATCTCTGTTTCTCCCAAAAAAGAAATTCATCTCCATACTGTAAAGGTAATATATATGAAGATGTCTGCAGAGCATATAATGGTGTACCTCCTTCCTAAACAAGATTATTTTTATTAATTTACAGATGATAAACTTAGTTCACCTAACTGAACATCCACCTCCTTAACAACCTTAGTAGCCCGAGATATGTCATCGTGGTTTCCACAGCCTATGATTAGTTCCCCTTAATGGGATACACTTTTCCTGTCAAAGTGATGCAATTGCCCCATGCTTTCCAGGACATTCAATTTAGAAATACAGATAGCATGTTCTACAATGTAGTTTAAAGATATTCTGGTTTTGCTTTGTTGGTGTTGTGTTGGTTTTTTTTTTATCTTGGGAGTCCCTCTCATAGGAAAAAGAAACACTTTGTACATGACAGCAGTGAGTAGGAAATGCAATTAATGAAGAAGCAATCCCACATATCAGAGCAAAGCAGAGAGATGCTTAAGTGAGGAAGCACGAAACAAAAAAACTCATCTGACAAAAATAAAGAGCCAGTGGCAAGAAAACAATACTACAAATTGAATCTCTTGTGACACACCAGCCCTTTTTTCACTTTCTCTTACCCAGAAACAAGCCAGACATGCATAAACACATAGGAAACCACTTGTATGCTTCAAAGAATTGTGATAATGGTAACTTACACCATAGAATTAAAGACGTAAATTGAGGCAAGTTCAGACACTGCCAGAACTGCTTGTTGGCACAAATTTGCTAGCCTGAATGTCATCCCAAACAGGCACTTTGCAAACGCAGTATTAGTCCAGTTCCAATGTGAAAGCCAAGCACAGCAATGAAACTGACCACATCTACTCCCCAGGGAAAGTTTTGCCACATTTGGGATTCGCTTTTTTTAAAAATAAAACAAAACAACAAGTGAGCTCATCCTGTTAGCATTAGAACTGAAAAGGCTGGGGACTTGGAGCTACACTTCTGCCAGCTTTCCTCTGAGCATGCAGGTCAGCACTTAAGGAGAAAGTGCAGAAGAGATACATTGAGATACGGAAGCTTCTCCTGCTCAATCATGCTGCATCTATATAAAGTCCACATTTTAAGTATAATGGCACTAATGCTTCTGGCACATTTCTTTTGAAATGGAGAAGAAAAAGGCAATCATAAACATCTGAATGAAGACAACTCATTTCAGATAAATATGCATGCTCTGAAGGGCATGGAAAGTAATAATTAAACCAATTATGGCTAACACACTCATAATGCTGAGAACTACTGCAGGTCATTGAAAGCAGTTCTATATATAGAGGGGTTGTGAAGTCTCCTTCCTTGGAGGTCTTCAAGACCCACCTGGACATGTTCCTATGTGACTTGATCCAGGTCAACCTGTTTCTACAAGGGGGTTGGACTAGATGATCTCTAAAGGTACCTTCCAATCCCTACCATTCTATGATTCTATGTACATTTAATGCAATGGAGAGAGAACTCCTCAGGATCAGTCCAATACAAACTTCTAGTACGAAGAAATAAAACAGAAATAGGAGACATTAGTAAATCCTAGTGGATATCTTGCCTTTTTGTACGTCAAGGGAATATTATAGCAGACATTTATTTTAAGCCAGACATTTATTGGCTAAAACCCCAAAGTATAAAATATGGCTGAGAAAAGTCCAATAAAAACCATCAGAAAACAAGAAACACATTTTAAAGGAGCTGCACATTAATAAATTCTTACCAGCTGTTTATAACTAAGACACAAAAATTTTTATTGCAAGCTAATAGAGCTCATGTGAACATACAACATCTTCATATTTAATTTTCCATTTTGAAATTACTTACATATACACACAAGACACTGTTTCAGTTTACTTGACTTTAAACAGAGCTTTTATGTGATTTGTTTATACAGTTCCAGGTATAGAGTTTTTATATATATATTTATATATGTATGTGAAACACTGGATAAATTATTATAGATGGTGTTATACACATATTCTTTAAGTAAATATTTATGTATAATATTTATTTTACACCTTATAAGAATTAAAAGGCATTTGTCCTCTCTGCTGGGGATCTGTACAAGACCACCACATGAAGATTCACAACATTTTTTCGTGCAGCACACAACAAAAAGCAGTTATCCAGAGAAAATAAGAAGCTAGTCAGGACAAACACTTGACTGCAAATGAAGGCCCTCATTTTAAGTAAATTCTCCTTACCATTCAATTGCCAAATTCACTGCAGACATTTATGACTGTAAACCCATATGAAACCTCCTTACTAAAGGTCCAAAGAGGAAGATGCTAGTATACTTGTTGCCGCTATGAAATTTGTCGAAATTTTTTGCTGCTGTTTAACAGTCTTCTGAGTTTCACTGCTGAAAGTTGTACTGCAACTGCTAATCACAATAACCTATAGTCTGAGTTATGCTACATGTTTTTTATTACTTGGACATCTTGAGATCCAAAAGTTACACACAATGCTAAACAGTAAGGTTGGTTATCAAATAGCTCTGAAAAAACAATGAAGACACTCAAACTTACTCCCTGCAACAATCTAACATTTGCTCTCAGCCCTTCAAAGTGTGGACTTGAAGAGGAAATCTGTAAAATAGAGTCTGGTAGTCATGTTAGTGCCCTGGTGACTTTTTACTGAATTTAATATACCTCAAGTTTGGGTAGGCCACTCAAAAGCAATGTTTTAGTGAATGCTAGGATTGCAAGTAATTATGCACCCGTTGGCAGAAGACAGGAAAAGCATTTTCAAAATGAAAAGGTATTCAGAATAAATCATACGGAATTTTCACTGCTGAAAGCTTATCCTCAAAAGAGATTCTCCACGTCAGCTGGAAACCAATGAAAATTATACAACTATCACAGATTCTCAAAAGCAATGAAAAATCTCTTCATCTGCATAAAGGGAAAAAAAAAAAAAAAAGGGAAGTGAGAATATACAAGAAATATCTTGGAAAACTGGGCAGGAGAACTGTCCTGGCAGAGTTACTTTGCCTTCATGCTTCTTCCCACTTGGAAGCTTACCACAGCCATGACTGCTGGCAGGGTTAGTGCCACTACACAGGAAATGCCAATGCCTATTGCCCAAGGCGGGGAGGATGGTAGAGCAAGCCCTCGGTGCAATCCACCACAGCACCCGCTCCTTCCCCACAGCTAACATCAAGATGTATCCATCATCCACAACTAACGGTCAAACGCTTGAAACCATAATTTAGTAACACAGACAAGCATATAATCTGCTTCAGTGGGACATAACACTTGGTTGAGCAGTGGTGCATTGAATAATTGCAAAACAGCTCTTCAAAATAAAAGAAGCCAACTTTTGCCTGCAAAAGTTGGGATAGGGAGAGGAATCCAATCAAGCAAAACCACACCCATATACAGAAATGAGACAGGGAATGTAAACAGTTTCCAAAAGTGCCAAGGCTCCACCTTTAGTTTATGGGAACGTTACTAAAAGGGAGTAATATTTCAGTCCTGTCTATTCCTCCTCTCTCTAAACATCACCAGGGAAGGTAAGATGTATTATCCAAAGACCATCACACAGAGAATCAGGCTGGCCACCAGAAGCATAGTGTCTGATGGCTTCCCACCCAAGATGACTATTCTAGGCACACTTTAATCAAATCAAACAGTAACAGCATCTCCAGTCTTGCTTCTGCAGGTGGAAGGCTGCAATACCCACATGCAGAGAAGGAGAAAGCAAAACTTAACTTGGAGCCAGTGGCCTTTGGCAAGCAATATCATCATGTCATATGAGCTGGTGACATCAAGGGCTTGTGTTACTCTGATCCTAAAATGCAAAGTTTGCATATTTAACTGCCTATTAAACAAACCAATTTTAGGGGAAAGCTTCTTCCTCATTTTTATTCAACCAGTTTCTAAAAGACAAAGGGGTTGATTGAGATAATCAAAAAGCTACAGAAGGATCAGAGCTCTTCATAAAGCCATCTGTCATGCCTGCCTTGAAATTAACAGCTTCATACAACCCTCTCCAGCCACCTATTAGAAGGCATCAGATACCTTAAAATTATGCAGCCTACAGCACGAGTTCCTGAGCAGCTCTTCAAGAGACCAAAGAGTCTGGAAGCATTTCATACCTTTTGCTAGCATTCCGTTACAGCCTGTACCTCCAATCCACTAAAATGTGTAATTCCTTATTTGAATTTGATACAACAAGCAAGGCATTCACACCAGTAAAGCGGAAGGTAGCACAGTCCCCTCCAGGTCCACACACCAAGTACAGCATATTACCGCACGTATTCAAATAGCAAATAGCAGCATCCAAACCAGGACTTGTAGTGGGAGGGGAAAGGGGGAAACAGGTGTCTTGCAAAGTAAGCTGACATGGAAGATGATGGATATAGGTACTTCAGCACTTTTGCTAGGATGCTCACTGACTGGAGCAGCAGTAACAGGACTGGTCCTACTCTCCCCTGTATGTGCATGTGCAAGAGCTTCCAATATTACTGCTAGTTTAAGAAGCACAACAATGAACGGGTATTTGTTAGCCTAGTCAAGAGCTACTGGCAAAACCTGAGCCAGTGACCCTGTATCAAAGCCACAAAAACAATTGGCATCTCATATTAGGACTAGTCACCTGGTAACTTCAAAGTCTCCGACTCAGGCATTTGCCTTGCTGGCTCCTAGATATGAACAGCATCCTCAGAAGAGGAGACTTCCCAAGCGGACAGACTCTCATTCATCTACAGGAGCAAACAGCCCATTCACTCTCAGTGCCTCCTGGCATTTTGTCACTCCGCAGCACTTAGTAAGAATGGAAGACTGAGTCCTCAAAGATGAACTTCACAATTAGTTTAATTACCTCTGAAGTGCTTCTCTCGTTAACTAAACAAACTAAACATATCAAAAGAAAGACCTGCACTGGCAGTGCTGTATTTTGTAGCTATTACTCATATTGAAGAGTATGATACAACTAAGTCAACTGCTGAAGAAGTTGCATTTCATGCCCTTCAGATGCATAAACAGAGTTCACTCCTTCAATCCACATGGCTTAACTGGAATGAAGATGCTCAGGCCTTTGCAAACCGAAAGCATATAAAATTCAAATTAAAGTGATAGTAGCAAAAGTTGTATGCCAGAGGAGAGAGAATATCTTCCATATTCTTATTAAATTGAGAGGGACAAAAAAAAAAAAATCTCAACTTTTCTGAATAGACAAAGTCTAAAGCAGATCATGATCTTTCTTTGTATTTCCAGACTAGACCAAGGTACTAATGCAAACAGAAAACAGAAGAAATACCAAACAGATGTATGAAAATCCTGGTGCAGCCGAAAACTTGCACTCAAATGTCAACATGTATAGTGATTAACCTGCACAAGGTTACACTAGACCTCCCTGCTTCTCCATTCCTGTCACATACACTTCCTAAACACTAACCACAGGGCTCACTGAACATAAAATAGCTGACATTCCTCCCCCTGTTGCAGAGCAGACACAGGCAGGCTGCTTTTCATCATCCTGAGGAGTACAAAGCTGACATACCAACTCAACAGCAGAAGCAGCAGGTCTGAACAACAGCAATCAAGTACAATCTGATGGAAAACAATATAACTTGTCACCTTCAGCAGACTCTGCTAATTACAACTCAGAAAACAGAGAGAGACACAGACCATTGCAAAGAAAAGAAAAAAAAAAAAAAGAGGCTATCAAGGAAGTATTTGTTAAGTGAAGCACTACTAGTTGAATACACTGCATACTATCTCCCTTTGTACCACAGAATTTAACACGAGTCAGTAACAAGTGAAAACTCATTTCTCACCACAGGTGGGGAAACTCTTGGGTCCCAGGGGTGGGATTAGTCAAACTTCAACACAGCAAAAACACACGTGCTCTAGCTTCCTGTTTATGTAATTAAACTTGACACTTTAATAATACAATGCCCTACAGTTACGGATAGTTCTCCTTAAACACACATTTTTAAGATACACCTATCCCTAACAGTAATTGAAAAGCCGATGGTACTACCCATAAAAAAATGTAAACAACGTGTATTTGCTCTTTTAGCACAGGATGCAAACGGGTGAGTAGTTGCAGTAGCACAGGGGCTAGGGTGGGGTCAGGGGAATGGCAGGGTTGAGGCAATACTGACTTCAGTCACTGCCTTAAGACTGTGCTTTTCTACTCAGTTATTGAAGATGAAGCTGAAGAGCTCTCAGAACTATAAAGGTAAAAACTTGCAATGCCAGAGAAAACACACAATACTAGAAAAGAATTTTCAGTAACATTATGAACTACATATATATATATATATATATATAATTAGAAAGGCAACAGCAAGCTCCTCTTAGTTTCTGGGATGCGTTGCATAAAGAAATTTGTGTTAGTCACACAGCTCACCAACGCTTTCCCCATTGAAAGACATTTTACTACTTTTTCCAACTAATTTGATAGTGTTGGTTGATGGAACAATAACTTTACTGTCATAGAAGTCTTCTGGTTTAGTTCTCCATAATGAAATACTTTAAAATACTGTATTCAAATTTTAGATATCATCTAAGCATTTTAGTACAGCTGCCCAAAATTCTAACTTTGGTAAAATATCACTTCCCCTATACAAAACCTCTGGAAGTAAAAATAAAAATTACTCTGGTCTAATTTGGTACTACCAAAGACAGTAGGGTGGTAAGGAATAAGAATGCAAAGGGTCGCAATCCTTTTTCTACCAACAGACACAGCATAGGAAGCGAGAGCTCTGTCTCTGGAGCTGTCACTTTAATCTAGTTTTAAAAAAACAAAACATGAACCTGATTTAAAAAAGAAATGGAAGAGCAAGAGATAGGGCAAAGTCTCCAAAATGGACACAGGCACTCCAAAGCCTACGTGTTAAACAGCAAGCTCCAACTGGTGTGGGCTGCTCATCAAGAGTCTAAACTTTCATCTAGTACTCAGGGGAGATGAATGCAAGTTATTTAAAACCATGGCACATTGAGCTGGCACGTCACTTTAATGTACTGCCTATAGATTATATTACAGCTCTTCTTTATAACAAGCCTTTAGCTTCATCTCCAGCTCTCTAGTGAAATGTAGCAGTCAGAAGGCCACAGCTTTAGGGGTTTAAGAATTACAGGACTTAGCTAATGCTTCTGCCAAGTCCGGATGTGCAGAAGTATCCCACAGCAATGAAAAATGCCATAGGTGCTTGGCAAAGGATCTCAGATTGAACAGAGGTAAAATTTAGAGTAAGTGAAACAAACTGAGCTTGCCACTGAATTTGACTATGATTTACAGACTCCCAATCTAACTTACTGCGAACAGAAGCCTCATTTTAATGCAGAAATACGAAAAGCATCCAGGTAACAACCTGAAGTATACTTATCAAACAATGAAGGGCCTGGATGCTTTCCCAGGGCCAGCCTCAGCCAGCAAGACGGCAAAAGAGGCAGGGCAGGGAGAATGCCAGTGCTGTGCCTTGAGGGCTGGGGACACCCATGCCAGCACTGTGCACATGATGTGCCACACAGAAACCCAGGTCAGGCAGGACAAGGGACAGGGTGTTCCATAGCAATGGCATGGCCTGCACACATTAAAGGGCAAAGTGAAAACAGAATAAAGCATTGAAACATTGCAGACCCCACTGCTGCTTCATGTAGTACATAATGCTGTGCTTCCATCAGGTACATAGAATGTAACCACCAAGAGGAGAAAAGAAAAAGGAGACCTTTGCCACTCATTTTTAAGTTATATTTAATTTCACAATGAAACTCATTACTCCTTATTTGAGACCCTAGTGAGGGAATGGGTTTGAAAACTCACAAATGTGGTTGGTTTTCACAGCAAAAATCAAGCACAATTTAACAACTGTTTTTTGCAATACTGCTGGGTAGGAGGAGGAGTCAGGTCATAGTGAGCCACTACATGAACCAAACTGTCCTGACAGCACATGGTCTGAGCCACACCTTCTCCAGGAAGGTTCCAGCACAGATTTTGCTCTTCCTGGGAACAATTTTTTTATCTGGATCAAGGGTTGTGGTGGGTGCTTGCAGAAACCAAATCTACCAGAAATTAAAAAGCAATGCTCAGCTACATCTAAAAACAATATACTGCTCCTAAAGATTTTGGTAATAGTGCTGTGCTGAAAATTTTTTAACAGTCTGAGCCTTCCAGATACTTTTTACCATCTCTGTTTCAGGGCTGGTATGCATCAATAAAAAGTTGTACTAAGGAAATCGCCTCTAACTTCTCCTTCAGCAAAGCCTTGCATGACAGCTTTCCCGTACCTGTTGGCAGCAGGTCAGCTTGTACTTGAACAAAATACTTTGTGTTGCAACATCTTTCCCTTCATCGTTTTGCAACACCGAAATAAAACATGAAGAGACACATGCACATACACTTTTTTGATGTCTACATTAAAACCTAATGAACATAAAAGCCTATTTATGTCAACATGAGTGTTTAATCCTTGCAATAACTTACAAATTGGCTTTTGAAGAACTTAAAGACATTCTTGACAAAAATGTTTTAAATAAAGCTCCAAAGTCTGTAAGTCAAAACACCTTTTAAGAACCACCAAAGTAATTTTTTTCAGTGAACTGCTGATGAAGAAGAGCTTGTTGAAAGACATCATATAATCTTCTTCTCCCCATTTTTTTTGGTAGCCTGGTTCAAATAATCTTAATATTTTCGGTTTTTCTCTTGTCAAAATATTTGAGGTGTGAGGAGAGGTCCATATGTTAGAACAACTGAAGGAGGGGAACACGAAACAAATTCTATTTCAGCAGCCTTCGAAATCAGGAGTGAAATGGAAGGGCTAGGCATATTTGCAAGTATAAAACCACCTTTGTGCATATAAGCTTTGCTATAAAGAAAATGAGAGAAAAAAATCCAAGGGAGAGTAATGAAAAAAAGTGGCTTGAGGAGAATAACACTGAGTAAAAACCATCAAGATGTTGACATAATTTGTTAAAAAGTGCAGTATTGATCCCAGAAACTGTTGGATCAGTCTAGTAAAACTTTTAGACAAAGCCTGCTGTCAGAAAAGAACATTTGTATGCACTTCTTCCAGGTACTGTCATCACTAGTGTCCGTCCATGTCCAAAGGTGCAACCTCTGAGCAGCTTTTCTGGGCTTCTCACTATCCTGTCTCCAGAAAAGTCCTTTGTATTGCAGCAAGTCTGCACGTTCGCCTGCTGAGAAAGCTGTAACTGTAATCTGTCAAGCTGGACTATTTATGTTTGCTGAGTTCATATTAAATGCCCAAATGGAGAAAAGAAGAAGGCAAAATCATTACGGCAATTGCTTACCACAGGGAACCACCTGCACGGCTGGGAGCTCAAAATTCTACACTTACTTAAATATTAAAGCATGATGTGCAGAACTGACTGGAAACAGGTAGTTGCCCACAAACAACACGAAATTCCTTATGCAGCTTAAAGAAACACAAAACATTCACTCAACAGCCAAATCAGCTCTATACCATATTCTTCAATTGTTTCTGAAGCCAAAGCACATTAAAGAAAGCGAGGAGAAAATTCTCATTAAAACAAAGGTTCTATTCATCACTTACGAAAATATTCATTTACTAGCATCTAAGTACTTTTTAACATGTGGAAAAAACAGGACTGTACAAGCTTTCTTTTCTAAGCAGTAACTCTTTGTAGGCAGACTTCTGTTTGACAAGGAAATTTATGAAACTCTGATAAGATGTACAAGAAACATCAACATCATTGCAACAAATACACGAAGTGGAACATTCTTCTAAGTTTCACTTCAGATTTTGTTTGGAGACAAATTCCCTTCCATGAGTTTGTTCTGATGTAGCATACAAGTCTGGCATGTCCTAGGAAATGCCCCAGGAAGGTGGGGGATGAGGCAGAATCCTGGCAGAACTCTGCAACGCAACAGAGATGGAAAACACAAGTTCCGTACCCAGAGACAACATGCAGGAAATGCTCAAGTAAATGAGTGTCTGGGTGAGCCAAAGGAGGAAAGTTCAGGGAGTATTAACATTTTTCTATCTGATGAAAAGCAGACTACAAAAAGTATGAGAAATAGATTTGTCACTATAGAACTTTCCACATATATCTAGCTGACAGAAATTACGAACAGCCTAATTCAAAAAGGAGGCCTCATGCCAGCTGTCATATTCCTGCATATGAGAGAGTGAACTAAACGAAGTATGGAAAAAATATTAGAGTTTCACTTAAGGAAAATATATTAATTCCATTTTTTTTTCCACAACATGTTAAGTTAAAAATCCAAAAGCTACTTTAAATTACAATATAAAGCCCATTCCTACACTGAAATTCAGCTTCCAAGTAAATGCATTAGAGATGCAGATGGCCAACCAAAATTATATCCCAGTGATAACTACGGAGTTCTATGCTGAACACATTTGTGATGTTTAAAATGAGATAAATAAGAGTAGAACAACAGCATAGAGGCATAAGGTACCTATCATAAACATCATTCTTTCTCCTCTGCAGTAAAGAAATGATGAGTTTGTAATATAGATAAGCTATATAGGTAACCTCATATACTTTACAATGACTCATCCAAGTGCACATATTTATGCAACACGATATAAACCTTTTCCGTACCTTCTTCCAGCGTCTTTATTTTTTAGTGCCTTTTTAGAAGTATTACAAATGTATTAACTAAGCAATGCATTTCCTACACATCTTCAAGGGAGGTTTAGGTTATGAAGCACATCTACTTATCCAGGCATTTCCTCAGGATCTTGCCTACCATGCTCCATCTCTCACTTCCACAGATTTCCCACACATTGCACATCGTTATTAAAACAGCAGCAAATACAAGCAGAGCAGCTTTCCAGAGTAACAGACATTTTTCACAGTCTAAAGACTTGTCTCCCCTATATGAGATAAAAACCCAGTAAATTTGGTGCAGGAATCCTCAACAGACAAAGGAAGCCCAAAGCTTTAATCATTAAAGGGCTTATTCCACATAACACAGCAGTTTGGACTGCACAGTGCACAGTCCACAGTCTGTGAACAGTCTTTGGACTGTGCAATCCACAGTCATGATGGACAAATTACAGAAATAAGTATATGTCTTCATCCTCCTTTTTCAGCCAGGCAGAATTCACCCACTGCCCCACCACTTTCCATCCACCGTGCTCAACCTCATTATTTCACCACTGTACAGAACAGGGCACCAGGCAGCTTATGCACACTTGCACGTTCAGTAATCAGAGAAAGCACATAGGCAGATCAGTTCTTATTTTAAAGTACGGAGGGAACTCCTTCAGCATTTCTGGTGAGTCAGTTCTGAGCAACCCCCAAGGCCGTGTCTCCCAGCTGCCTGCCACAGCACAGCCCAGCCTGGATGATGAGGTGCCAACCCTGCACCCACAGTGGCCTGCCAGCCTCATGTCAAGTCCCTAGCAAATCCCCACACACCTCCCCTGAAAGCCTGCTTCCACCTTTTAAGGCTCTGGGCTTGTGGCAACTTGCACTGCCTCATGAAAACTAAAAGAAAAACACTTCCCCCAGAGTGCAATCTGTCAGAGGAAAATTCATTTACAACTTGGCTGAACGAGTTCAGGGCACTATGAGCTTCCTGGCAGGCAGGAAGAATTATTCAAATCCCAATTGATTTCCTTCACCACCCTCTCCCCTGCTTTTGCTTTCCCTGTGCTGGCACCAGAGCCCCTGTTAATAACCAGCCACTTTGCCCTACTTATTTTCCTAACAGGGTCAAATTCTACTACACATGCCACGTATTGTTTATTTCTCAATGTGTCTAGCAAGCCAGCTGCTCTGCGATTCACTTTACTGCATATATGTGAAACTACACACACCATGTTCCAATAAAACTGCTTTTAGATAGCCAGCAACACTTTGGTCACTATGTAATCAATTTAAATACATGGATTTGATGCACCACTTTCAGAAACTTGGAGATTTAACATGTTATCTGTTTAATTATACACACAACCCAGGTTATAAGAGATCTGCAAAAATTTTGTTTGGGAATTAGGGAAAAAAACACACCAAACCCCCAAACGTGACCAAAAAAAAAAAAAATTGGCACAGTTCTGTGCCCTAAAGTCCCAAAATATTTACAATGCTACTTGACCATAGGGGCTGGAACTACCACCCTCACACATTCAAAAAACTGTGAGTCAGGCCCTAGAAATAAGAAGCGGTTTTTAATCTCATGATTTTATTGTGAAGTTACATTCTAAGCCATTGCTGGGTTTTTATCAACTTCGTTTTCTTGACTCTTCAATGCAATACTGAGAGATAATTTTGATGATTTAATTTGAATCCTGATTTTTATACAATACAAAGGACGGGGAGCTTAACAGCACTCCTCTGGTGCTCTCTTCCCAAATGTTCAGAGTTACTGTGATACTCAAGAGTAGCACCAGGAAGAATAACTTTTGAGTTCCTCTATAACCAAGACTGGAGCAATCTTCCCACGACAGTAAGAGGTCCAAGACAGCTACAAGTGGTCCTGAGTAATATCCAACTATGGTTACTGGTGAAGATCTGAAAGGACTTCTCTTCCTCATGGAATAACCAGCAAAACAACTTGGCTCTGTCATACTGCAGGGTGGCCCCTCTGATGACTTTGATTTTTGGCTCCATTGTAGTTCAAGCCTTTCAACAAGTCAACTTTTATTTTTCCTCCCAACGTGAAGAAAAGGGATGGGGACAGCCAAAGTGGTGTCTTCTGAGTGACTTTTAATCACAACAACAGCATTTATTGCTGAACAGAGACCAATTCAAGGAAGATAGTGCTTTCTTTACAAAGCAATTTAGCTCTATCACATTCTAACAGCCCCATGACAGAGTGGGATCTAAACCCTTAGTGGTATCCTGAATCAGAACAGTCTGAAGTGGCCGAGAGTAGAGCTGCTACCGCTGCCATGAAGCTGAGAGAGAGCAGCAGAGATCTTGTAGAAGGCTCCAAAACATAGTCCCACGCGCTGGGTGACAAAAAAACTGAAACAGGTAGTTGGGTCCATACACCCAGGGTGGTCGTGCATCTGCCAGGAGACACCTCCAGACACATCCCACCACCTCCCACGTAACACCGCTACAGAATTTTTTCTGAAGAAGCCAACAGTGCTTTCTGGGCTGGCAATCCAAAGCGTGCACATGCTGCTGACGGCACAGTATTTGTGCTTGTTCAGGTATCCAAAGGCATGCAAGTGCTCTCTGCTGCATAGAAGGACAGCTCATTTTTTTATGCTGAAGTATTTACTATAACTGCACCAAAACAGCAAAAGCTGCCATATGACTTTGCTTTTCCAATTAAACAGAAACTCACTGCTGGGCACAGTAAAGCCAGGACTTTAGTCTGGCAAAGACTGGCACGGTAAGGTATGCACAGTGCTTATGCAATTCAAAACAGAGGCAAGATATCCCTAAAAATACTTATACCATCTGGTATATACAACCCAAAGCTTTCATCATTTGTCATTTGGAGCTGATAAATACTCTATATATTTAATAGTTTTGTAGGGTTTCATAGTTTGAGGATTTTTTGATATCTAGTTCTTCTTATTCCCTTCATTCCTATACCATCAGACACTCTGCAGAACCCTAAACCCTTTTAATGCCACAAATAATAGCAGCTTGTGAATGGTCATGTCTCTTAAACAATAACTTAAATGCTAACTAACTTATATTTCTATCAAATGATAACCAACATGAAAAATATCTGGTAATTTCTGCAGTAAAACAGATGTCCTCAGGCTGTGTCAAGGAAAAAAAAAAAAAAGAAGGCAGTACAAATTTTGTTCTTAAAAACTACCTTCCTCTTTATGCTAAAAAAAAAAAAAAAAACAGGTGACAAATTGAAACACTCAAACCTTTTTGGTAGAAATTAAAAAAAAAGGAGGGAGGCATTAGAAGACCAGCTCTCATTCAATTTAAGCGGTTAGCAATTTTAACTCCCAAAGTGAGGTAGTCCCTAACTCATAATACCCATTGTTATGCATTACGTTTCCCAAAATTGATACTATTAGTACATAAATGTCATTGCATCCAAGTCTAAACTATTTGCATGCCACTCCTCTCAAGTGTAAACTTCCCTTGAAGCACAGCAGTTAATGCATTCCACAAAGCTCATCTTTTATCCCCTGACTCTAGATAATATTTTTCTTTGTGAAGGATCCCCTCTTGTAAGTTCTCACCTCTCCCCCATATTCAGCCTCTTCCCAAGGCATACAGGAGTTTCTTTCAAGGGAAAGAGTTCATGCTGTAGTGTAAAAAATAACTTGTAGTAGATAATCATCATTAGGGCAAAGCAGGTCACGAGGATCTCTACAAAACCTAGTTTGGTACCCTGAAGATACACTCTTTGCTAAAGAAAGCAACAGAAGTCAGAGAGCAGGAATGGGGCAATTGCTGAGCTAATCAAACAGGCGTTGATTAGGATACGCAATAAAACCAAGTACAGAGTTGCGCACACAAGAAGAGTGATGGGAGGCATTTGGAGTTACCAGAAGCACTCGAGGCACTCCATCCTGTTGATAAGATCAGGAACCAGTTGACGTCAATGGCTACAGAACCCAAAACTGTGTACTTACACCCAGGCATCTCCATTGCCATGCCAAAAGAGTGCCTTGCATTTACACAGAGGAAGCAGGGGCTGGAAAACCCAGCAGTGCAACCTCCTACTGTTGAAGGTTACAAAGTAAAGCGTCAACAAGGACTGGCCCTTACTTGGACTGCTGTAATCGGAGTTTCCCCTGAGCAATTTCCAGTTATTTAATCCCACACCATCCAGGACAGAGTTATAAACTGGTCTGCGCTGTTAAATGCCAGAGCAGCAGTTTTCACCAGGTCAGGTATCAAAACAAATTAATGTCATTTGAAGTTTTAATAATCAGCAGTTTCTAAGTTTTAAAGTTCAAGTGTAGATGTGTCAATGGAAGAAAATACTCTCACAGAGGAGCTACTCAACCAGCCCGTGAGCATCTTGTTCTCTTTGACATAAGAAGGATGGTGATACTTCTACACAAATATTGCAAAAACTCAAATCTCCACGATTTAAATGCACACCTTCATGAAACCATCTTTAGCTTTCCCACATTGAAAGTGAATTGCATTTCTAGACATGATACGGAAAATTTACTCTTTCAGACAAAAACTCTACTAATCTGTGGTTTGTTGATATATTCAATTTTTTTAGTTAATAGTTCAGAAGACAAAGTTTTACAAAACTACCCAAAAAATGATCTGTTCCACGGTACTAATCTCTATCTAGGAGTGCAATAATTGCATGCTGCAAAGCGAGATAAGAGAATAAAGCATCTCTGTAACATTTCCAGAGCAATGGGTAATAAACACCATCATGTTGCTAATATGTAAAGTCTCTTCATCCTCAACCACTTGATTTAGCCCTATAGTTTTAGTGATGGAGACTACAGGCTGCACGAAGGTCTATTTCTAATCTAGCCCTCAGGATGGCATACAAACACTTCTGCTAGCCAGTTCTCTTACAACAGTTACAACTTCACCACCTTCAGAGAAAGTAGAAAGTTGACTGAGAAAGGTCATCTGTCTCCTCCAAGTAAGTTAGTGTTGCTTTCCTCTTGTAACAGCAGCTGGGACCCAAGACTGCAGGATGCTGAGCAGCAGTAGGCTACAATGATTTTTGCTTATAGCCATTTGCCAAAATACAGCTGCGGGAAAGTGGAGAGAACAGATAGTATCCATAGCAGACAATGTTGTAATTTAGTAAGCACTCAGTGGCAGTTTTCACAGATTAGTACACTGACAGACATGCCCTAGCAAGACTGGCTTCAGTACTTCTAGACCATTCTGTCTCCAGGGATCTGCCTCCCTCATTGTGCCAGCAGTCCCATGGCCAAGTCTGCCAGACTAAGCAAGCCTCTGCTGCACCAGACCCAATTACTATCCCTACTTAGGATATTGATGGAAGAATTTAATTTCTGGAGTTGGCTTTGAGTTCCAACATGGAGATGCAAGTACAGGTTTTCTTCTGACAAACTTCTTTGGTCAGTGATCACTAAAGACAGAGAGATGGTGGCAAGTACACATACAAGAAAAGTACTGGGTATTACATGAGCTTGTTCCCATTTTAGTGAATTGCCAATGTTTTGGTGTTTTTCTCCTCTATTCCATTACAAAATGCTTTAAAGAGGACAGGAACTTAAGCTGCCAGATAGGATGCAATGCTGACTGCTCTCTAAAGACTCCTCCTTCCTTTAAGGTTGTGTCCCTTGATCATTATCTACATTACATTTGACCAAGCCATGAATCCAGACAATAAGTCCCTCACAAAGAACTAGTACGTGACCCTCTGAGGGCTAAATACACTCTGCTTGTCAGTATACGTGTTTTGGAAGGTGCCTTTTCATCCCTGAAAAACTGCTAAGGTGGCACCTTAGACACTAGGCCAAGAACACTCTTACTTGGTCCGTGATGTGATGAGGAGCTGCAGATAGCCAACAGGAAACAAGGGAATTTACTGACTTGTCTTTGATTTTTAAAGCTTTACAAAGCTTCCATTTTGCTATCCGTGTCATGAAGGCAAACCCAACCCAACTACCACAAGCTCTCTGGCTTGTAAATCTCCACTGGGGTTTTTTTGTTTGTTTGCTTTTCTTTTTTTTTTTTTTTTTCCTCCTCTTTTTAAAGGCATTAGGTAAAGAAAATTAGAATAGTACAAGAGGAATTCTCTAGATATATGAGCAAACTGAAGACAAGCAGTTCCATTAATCTACCTCTCTATGTCTTTCATAACACCACACGAAGTCTGTAACTGCTAAGAGTAAAGGCAGAAATTACTCACAAGGAAGCCTCACCTTCTCTCTCCCAAAACACCAACAATTTTTGCCTCTTTTTTTTTCCACAGGAAAGAAAAGTTTCACTTACTAGCTGCACCAGACTCAGAATGGTGTCCTGGCTTGTCATGTATGAGATGTATGTTAGGAAAAAAAGTACTTTCCTAGCAGATGCACTATGAACTTTAAGATTAAGCTGCTGGGTCTAGCAGATGGAGAATTTGCACAGCAAAGTTGCCTTTTTTAAGGGGTTCTCAACATAAGCATTCTATAGCTACAGTTTCCACCAAGGTGACACAATCTTCTTTAACACCAAAAATGTTTGTCTATTTGCATTTACAGAATTTTGCCTTCACCCTATAGAATTCCTCTTTCAAAATAACTCAAATTATATTAAAAAAATTAAAAATTACACTTAACAGAGACACTTAGACCATTTTCTCCTCAGGTGTAACAGATTTTGGGCGTAACAACGTCTAAAGATGATCCAGTTACGTTCATAAAGACAAAAGCTTAACAAAAAGTGAGTTTTACCCTCCTGAAAGTGATATACTCTACACCAACCCAAGTTTACTGTCTCAATATCTATTCAAGCCTTCAAAATAACTATGAAATAATTAAAATAAATGTTCCTGTTGCCTTCTCATGGTAACTACTCCACATTGTTTGATCACTTGTTAAGGAAAGAACTATATATCGTATTAGGTCATCCCTTAATACAGACCAGGGTAAGCCAAACTTCTTTCATATGCAGTTAACATGCAAACCATTTGACCTTTCCAACAGGACTACTAAAGAGCTGGCAAGATCCACTTTTTAGCCTATGGGACTTCACACAAGGCATTACATTTTACTTCAGGACTTTCTTACAGGCACAGCTGACAGCAATTGCCAATGTTCTTACTTTCTACTATCGCATGACATTTTACTCTTGCTTTTACAAAGCTTAAATGTTTAAGCTAAAGTTTCTGATGCAAGACTAACTCAGAATGAGATAGAGACTATAATAATCCACAATAGAAAAATATTATGGACTACTCTACTTGAAAATGTCTGGCCTACACTAAAAAAAAAAAAAAAAAAACCAAAACAATCTCTTAAGGGATGCATTGCACCTTCCTGTTTCAAGTGAGGATTCAACACTTGGTACATCCTGAAGCTTGACAGCATATAGGCAGAACAGTCACCCAGTTGTCAGAATCAATAATTTCACTCCAAGTTTTCTGGATTGGGAGACACTGAAGACTACTGTTTTCACTGTTAAAATAAAGGACCGACGGCAAAAGTCTCTGGGGCTGCTGACTATACACCAAAAACTACAGAGTATATTCCATTGTCAGAGCACTTATCTGCTTTGAGATTATGCGTTGTAATACAGTCTTCAACTTTTAACATACTATTTTGTCCCCCTACTACATCTCTACTTGGATCAGTGTATACAAAAGACTATGTCGTAGGAATCACACACACAACAGTGTCTCAAAGTGACAAAAGATCAAAAACCACAGTGTGTGGGACACCATCCCATTAGCTGACAGTGTTGAAAAGCGAGTGATGAGTGAAGAGATGAAATGGAAAATCACCCCTGTGCAGTGTTACACAAGTCACTTAAATCAGACTTTTTATAGGCTGTCCAGGAATGGTGGCCTTCATTCCCCAACTTGATATCTTAGGTCTGTTCTGCAGAAGTGTTTAAAGGCCACAGCCACATGTATGCAGCTGGACAGTGTTGGAGTAGCATCTGCCCCTCCCCACAGCTGTATGAAACCTAACTCTGTTTTGCTTCTCTCTGCCTGTTCTTCCTTATATACATTTCCATATGTATTTAGATTTAAGCAAGTCATTAGAAAAGCTGCTATTACAGGACATAGCACAAGCTCCTAACGCCTTTGTTTTTTCCCTCCTCTTACGATGACGAGATTGAACTGCAGCAGCACAACATTACCAGCATGACCATGCTGTGGAAGAACACTCTTTCAAGAACAGTTCCTGGAAACAAATACAACTACAAGCTTTGTCTACTAGCAAACTTGACAATTTCATCACATCCCTAAGCTACACCCATACAAACTACCATCACCTGTTGACATCCACACAGTAGTTGCCTGCCTGCACTTAAGTGAGTTACTGACTCTCAACCTTTTACTCATCAACTCCATCTTCAGCATCCCATAGAGCAGCAGGACAGTATAAACCCCTAACACAAGCAAAGCTTGAAGATAATATGTCAAGTGAAGCTACCTGCACCTTAAAGTACTCTGTGCCCAAAGCCTGTTTAGTTTCACCCACATCAACTCCAGGAAAGGTCAGTACCTCCCTCCACAAATTCAGCTAGAGGACCTCTTACAGTAAGAGAACCCAAACAGATACTGTCATATTTTCCCCACTTTATTGCCCTGACGACTCAAGTAATTCAAAGACTCATGGAACACCAGCCTGAGCAGTGTTTTTCCCTGCCTTCTGTCTCTGTCTCTGTTCTTGTAACAGCCATCTATGGAAGTAAATGTATTTCTATTTCTCACATTTGTTGAAACAAAATTAAGTTTCAATTTTTTCTTCCTTTTGATCATCAGTAAGAGGAATATCACCTTTCCTATATTTCCACTGCCTTAGGCACACAAGAGGGCTTTCTCTCACACTTTCCTCTATATTGATAACATGTGAAATCTATTCTTAAAAAGTCAATTCCATTTTTTTTTTAGAAAAGCCAACAATGTTATCAGCTGGCTCCATACCAAAGCCAAACAAACAAACCTTTCAACACCATGTCTCTTCTCACAATGCCTTTTGATAGCCATCGGCCAATGAATAATGAGAAAAACAGTTTCACTAAAAATAGCATCTCCAAACAGTGGGGAAGCCGACAGAAGTTGTCAGGCCTCCAGGGCCACATACTTGCAAAGAAAACATGCCTATTTTTTTTTTTTTTTTTGCATTGGCCATTTAATAAATGGTTCTGCTTTTTGGCCCCTGGAAGGACTGCCAATTTTGCATCTGCTTTAAACACCTAATCAGAGTTTATTTTTTCACTACATCTGTCTATGAGAAGCAGACCCTGCAAACAAATATTAGTTTTCCCATCATGAAATATTTAGCTTGTACTCCTCACAACTACAACTGTCACTTATAAGAGGGGGGAAAAAAGAAGAGCTATCAGCATTTTTTAATGTTAAAAGAATATGTTCATACATCACATCAGATATTCCTCACCTCTTTTGTTCTTTTCTCTTTCAGAACAGCCAGCTTCACTTTTAGGGGAATGACATCAGTAGAGGAACTATTTTAGAAAATAAGTTAGCTTCCTACTTGGTCTGAGGAAGTTGTCTGACAAAAATAACAGGTCATGAATGGATGAGATGTAAACACTTTTCTTCCCTCTTTTCTCCCCTACATCTCTCCCTTCTTCCCAATCCCACTCCACTGATGGTCTATCTTGCTTTAAACTGCACAGCACAATAGACAAGGGAAGGAAAAAAACCCACCAGAGGAAACACAGCCCTTTTCCCAATTTTC
Source organism: Urocolius indicus (assembly GCA_013401255.1). Lineage (NCBI taxonomy): Eukaryota > Metazoa > Chordata > Aves > Coliiformes > Coliidae > Urocolius > Urocolius indicus. The sequence goes on along the minus strand of WBNH01002445.1, from coordinate 262,190 downwards.
AGCACAAAGAGGTTAAATAGCAGTGGGAAAAGATGCAATTGGGAAATCATGATCTCTCTTTCCACTTTCAAATCGAACCTAGCAGCTCTCTAAAGGAGGACGTGGCTTGTATGCAACTGCAAACTCTGAAGCATCAAGCAGCACTCAGGACTTTTCTGAAAACTCACTCGTATAAAACCATTTGTGCATCTGGAAGCTTTATAACTGCCCATATTCAACTCAGTTCCCAAACAAAAACTTCTGCTACTTCAGGACTGCAGAGACTTCGGCACTGGTGGCTCATTTGTCATTCTTAGTATATTTTTCATTAAACCACATTTTGTAAACAGAATTAAACAGAACAGAATAACACTTCTCGCTGTATGTCCTGGCTAATCCCATCACTTTCGTAAGCACCAACAGCTTCTGTAAAATGCAACACTTACTGCCCTGGGAGCAGGACCAACTAGTAAGTGTTGCGACCCCTGCAGGTACCTCTGACTCTGTCCCAGGAAGCTGCAGTAGTAGACTACATCTTCAGCTCTTATTTTGTGGTGACCATCACAACTCAGTAGCAAATCAAACGAGCACAGCAGTGCCAGGAGCTGCCAGTTGAGGCTTAGTTGGTAGTTCTCAGTAGCTTCCAGGATGAAGCATAATGTTACTGACACAATTATCACTAGCCAGGCTAGTAGTTGTTCTAGGGTTTCTCTCCTAGTCACATGCCTGCTTGAAAGACTTTCAAAAAACCAAAGTTTTGTGTTAGTATGACACATATGGCTTAAAATAATTCACACAAACACAAGGGCAAGAGACTCAATTCAGATTCTAGTCTGTTCAAAGCATCATTTTCCTTTATTCTCTTCTCATTAACATTATTTTTACAGACATTAATACAATAACTTGCTTCAAATAATAATAAGAAGGTTAAGAAGGCAAGGCTAAGCTCCTGAACAAGCAGACAATGTGCAAAACCTCTCACATGCAAATCCACGTGGACAGCTTGCCTAGTAACCACACATTCAGCTGGGCAGGAATGAGAGAAAGCGGGAAAGCAAAGGAGACAACTCCTCTGATAGTGATTTCCCAATGCCAGCACAAAGAATGTCAGCATGCTGACATGGGGTGAATAATATGCAGCTGATGTGCCGCACATGTTCCCTACTTTATCCCAAGGTGAGTGGCTCTTCCACCAATTCTCTGGCTGTAACAAGCTTGCAACAAAAACACAGGAAAATATACTTGAAATAGGAGAAATAAAGAAAACTGAAAAAAACTCAAAATGAAGGGACTATTTCTAGGGTGGAGTGGAGTGTTGTTTGTTTTGGGCAAGAGGCAAAGTGATCTGTGAAGCAGGAAGAAACTTGAGAGCTGGAAGAGACAGCACTGAAAAGAAGTGGCAGTAGAAAAACAGGGCTGTCAGTTATATCAAGAATTTGAAGATGACTGTATTCCACTTTATTCTTACAGGAGGAAAAAGACAAACAGAAAACATCTTCTGAAGGAAGATGTCTAGAGCTGCCACCAGGGCTGGACATAGAAGTAACTTTTAAATAAAAGAAAATGCCCTATGCATTTACATTAGATGGGGATGTACATATTGCACATATGCTACATTGCTGTACAAACTACAGCTTAACTTCAGTGTTCCCTTGGTTTTAGTGGTAAATACAGCCACAAAACAGAGACAAGTAATGTTTAGAGACTGCACCACAAAAATTTTTTATAGGCTACAAACATTTAAAGCAGACATTTAGAAGTAGTATCTAAACCACTCACAGGTCATGACAATAGAATGAATAATCATCCGTATCAATTACTATTTATTTCAATCTGAAGGGCACAACAATTTTCATAATTTTAATGCTACAGTCATGCTTACTGAGTTTATTCTTGTTAATTAAGCATTGAGAATAAACCACCTCCCCAAAAAACTAATGCAAATGAAATGTTAATTCAAACTCTAAAGAAGTATATATTGTTTTAAAAGCTATGTTGCACAACAACACCACAGACCATGCTGTAGATATCATTAACCCAAAATTCTGTAAATATAATACTTAGCACACCCAAGAGCCACTCCAGGAATCCTACTTAGCAGCATGTTTACATAGCTTTATCTCCCAAACTGCGCTTCTTTACCATAGTCCACCATAAGACACAGGCTCTTGCACAAAAATCTAGAAGGGTGTATACACCAATGTTATTCCCAAAGTGGACATATCACAAACATCAGAAGGATTTATCCAACACTGTACATTTGCACAGATATCAGCAATCATAGATCTCTTATTATTAGCAATCATGATTAAAAACAAATAAATTTTAAAAATAAAATTAAAAGATATGGAGGACCCACAAGGTAATTCTTGCAGTGCAGCCAATATTTAAAGTGCTGGGACAACGCTGGTAGACAAATCTACCATGAGGAGATGGAGATGTCTATCTACTAGCTGCCTTTTCAGTGGTCTGTGTTGATTTAGAAACAATTAATTCATATGAAGACAATTATTGACATTATGGCAAATGTCAGTTCACGAGACTACATACACTACAAATAGATGGACAGACTTGAAACTTCTTCTTCCATAGACAAAAAGTCTGAATCTTAGTCCTTTCCTACAATATCTACTTTTACAGCTAAAAGAACGTACTTATCTGCTCTAACTCCATCCTTCAGTTTAGCATCACAACATAAGTCACCAGGTAATGAGGAGAACGGTTGCTTATTTAATTAACGTACAATGCCATAAGGAAAAAGTAACTCAGAATAATCTGAGTTTGCATACATCTGCTTCAGTAATTTCTGCTTTCTTCACCACAGACTAACTGGTCAGTTTGCAGTCTCTCATTATACAACTACCACTACAGAATTAACTACCTGGAAGCCTTTAATAGTAGTTACTTCTGGTGGCCTGAACCACTCTAGCAATTGCCTATTAATAAAAGATGGAGATCTGCCACCTCAGCCCACCCTTCATTCCCGATTGAAAGGTAAAGATCAAGCTGGTTTACTTTTAGATGTATCTCTCCTGCCACACTCCCACCATGCGTGACAGCTTGCCAGCGTTGAGATTCTGGCCCATATAACAACATTCTGTGGGGCTCAGGTGGGAGCCACCACCCTGCTCAAGTCCAGCCAGACACAAGTATACATCACTGCACGTATTGCACACCTTTATGTCGTACTGCTTTATGCCCCTAACTATAAGGCTATATCCCCACCACTACACTTACTACTGGGTAAGTACACGTAGCAACTCCAAAGCACTGAGAGCCACATAACCCTGCAATAACTGTTGTGACTAGTGTGTTAATGTTAACCTGTTACACCTTAGCACTGACTGATATTAAGAATTCTCCTCAAGAATATAAACAGGCTCATTTTACCTTATAGAGGCAACAATGAACATGTCCATTTAAACTACGCTCTGCATAAAGCTGAATGACTTCCTGTGTTTGTTTTGGCTGGGAGTAAATTTTCTTCAGAGCATCTAGTATGCTGTAGGCTATGCTTTGAATTTGTGCTGGAAACAGTGTTGACAATACAGAAACGTTCTAGCTCTTGACAAACAGTGCTTACACAGACTCAAGGCTTTTTCTGCCCCTCACTCTACCAGTGAGTGGAATGGGGGTGCACAAGAAGCTGGGAGGGGACACAGCTGTCCCAACTGACCCCAACCAACCCAAGGGATATCCCAGACCATATGGTGTCATGCTCAGCAATAAAAGCTGAGGGAAGAAGAGTGGAACATTAGGAGTGATGGTGTTTGTCTCCCCAAGTAACTATTATAGGTGCTCGAACCCTGCTTTCCTGAAGATGGCTGAACACCTGCCTGCTGATAGGAACCTATGAATTGATTCCTTATTATGCTTTGCTTGTGTGCATGGCTTTTCCTTTACCTATTGAACTGTCTTTTTTCTTGATGCTTGAGTTTTCCCACTCTAATCTTTCCAGTTCTACCCCCCATGCCACTGGGGAGAGGGGGTGAGCAAGGCTGGGTGGTACTTAGTTGACCACCCAGGGTTGGTCACTTACTAAAAATCTTTCTCCAAGGAATCATTTGAGATCTTAATTTGATCAAATCATTAGCATAAAAGGATTAGCTTTTCAGAGAAACACCTTTAGAAATCAGTGTATTTTCTGTGCTTCACAAATTGTACTTTATTTGAACTTAATTTCAAGGAGTTTAAAGCAGGAAATCAGCCCTCAGCAAAACAGCCAAATTCATGCTCACTGTCTACGGGACAAATTAAAAACAAAACCAAACCACAAAAGTCCTCCTTGCCAAAAACCATAATTCTGCTGTCTCATTATTGTTTTACTAAAATAATTAAATTAGCAGACTTCATATACAGGAAAACATTTATGCTTCATCAGGAAAAGAAGGGTTGATGGCGGGGGGTGGGGGGGGAGGGGAATGGTACGAGCTGTTCTAGCATAGCAGGAACACGGCGTTGAATTCCTCCAGCTTCGGGGCCAAAGCTGGATTGGCATACCAGAACTAAGCATGGTTTTGATCCAAAGCGGGGGGGGGGGGAAAGGGCAAAAAAAAACAAACACCAAAAGCAAGCACCAGGTAGTCTAAAATTTGCATACATCTGGATTGATACTGCATTTTTCCCCCTCATGAAGTCCTGAAAATATGCTGGCCCCCATCTTCCATTATGTTCTGCTCTGGTGGGCACTGACATTTTATCATTAGAGAATCCCTGAACTGAGGCTTTTAAACATAGCTGCGTAGGCCAGTTCCCCTAGGCTACTCTGTGTCAAAATGCATTTGATTCCTGTGATTCCTGTCTAGGGTAATTTCAACACATTTCCTTTTTAGAAACTCTTAAAGACAGGAAGCATGATTACAGCCGGGCTGCACTCCAGGTCTCTAGGACAACAGAGAACCCTAAAGAAAGAAAAAAAAAAAAAGTACTATGTTTCCTAAAGCTGCTAGCTATGGTTTATCGCATACACTGCTTGACTGCTTATCAGTGCTAGTACCACACACAAGTACCTCATGCAGGCAAGAACTAGTTTTTGCAAATCCTTGTCATGACTTCCACCATCAAAATCAGAAGAGCGCTGCCTGCACCCTCAGTTCAAATTTCTCATTAATGTAGGCATAACTAGCTACTGAACAAGAAACTGAATTACAACCTACCTTGAAAATGCCTGGAATTTGGGAATAAACTGCTTTTTAAACAGTTTTTGGCTCAGATATCAGATGTATTCATCTGTACACATGTATTTCTATGTCTCTCCAGTCCATCTTAGTCACGGAAAAACAATTTTGCAGAGACAAACTGTATTTTAATTTCACTAGCAAAATCCACAGATGAATAGGATAAGCCAAGTCTAAATGAACTGGCAGAGTTTGAATCGCTAGTTGAGATCAGCTAAAAATACTGCTGTGATGCATAAACCCAAATAGAAACCTGCTCCGTCTCCCAGGGCAGTATCAATTCTGCAGTCCCAACAGGTGGAAAAAATAATTTATCTTTGTCACTAAACTACACGAATGCACAGAAGAGGGAGCAGAGCTGTCACAGAGAAGATGCCATTTGTACATAAATGCTCCCATGCTGCAAATCAGATTTAAAAGGTGCTGGTGAGTAGAGCAATCGGAAGCCATTTCTTCATTTAGAGATTTCCAATGATCCTATAAATTCAACATTGCAAAGTTTGTCCATACATTTTATACGTGAAGTGCTTCAGCCATCTGAGGAAGACTTTGAAACTTGACCCATATTAAAATTATGCTTTCAGGGAAGGCTTGTCTTTCAAAGTAGGAAACTAGTTAGACAGTGCCTGGGTACAAAGATCACATTTGTTTTGACTTAGTTGCTCAAATCCTTTGAATATCAGTTCAGAGCATAACCTCTATAAAACACTCATGAGAAACTGGTACAGTGACTCGGGCACATATTGTTGAACCACCATTTACAACTACAGTCATTTAAACGCCTTTTTATTGTAAATAGTGGGATTTGGAAGAACAGACACTAAGAGATCCTCAAGCTGCTAAAGGCTGCTGAATAAACAAGGGTAACATGGTGATTTCTACCTGCTCCCTCCCATTTCAGCTGTACAGGCTCAGGCTGGTGCAGAAAACTGCCTGTTTCCCTGACAGCCTCCAAGCTCCACACCTCTGCTTTCTGGGTGGGAGCATGGAAGGGAATTCAAGGGTGGTTTGTTTTGTTTGTTGCATAAATAAATGCAACCATTTCAAATGAACACATCCTTCCTAAGACACATTGGAGCTTTCCGATAACAAAGAAGACTTATTTTCCCAGTTTCCCCTCAACCCATAACAGCCCTCCATAACACAAGGGAAGCTGAGCCTCAGTAACCCGCCAATTAACAGCTTTGCATACTTATGTCTGAAGGCTGCAGGTCGGCCATAGCGTAACAGATACCCACATACGGCAAAGAGGCAAAGCCACTTACCCGAGAGATAGACAGAGGCATGTTGAAATCCTTGCCCCCTTGAAGTCTGAAACCCCAAGGAGCCGGGCCGACCAAAGACACGCTGTAGTTGCTCATGACGATTAGTATTCAAGGACCCAATCCAAAGGACTGATGCCTGTGGAACAGGATTAGAGTTTTAATTTACAGACGATAAAAACAAAAGGCACTGTTTACCATCTTGAGAGCCTTGTTTCTTTCTCTCTCCATGTTCCCCTCTGGAGTATAAAAACAGACAAAAAAACCCACACCAGGTCTGGGCTTTATTTCTTCACGTTTTCCTCCACAACTTAGGTAGTGACATAACTGGGGAAATGGTAACACAGACTTGGGGCTTTGACAGCTTCTGGTGCTGAGATATTTGACAACTACTTCTTACTAACGGGGGAGGTGGGAAGCAGGGAGCAGAGGGGAGGGAACTACCCAACGCTGAAGCTCATCTTAAAAAAAAGTCAGTCTTCAGACAAGCACAAATTAATATTATCCCTTAAATCCAAGCATGGAAGAAATTAGCACTACTGGCACGTTCCTTTAACAAAATGAGTATCGTATGCTGGCACGTCATCAGCTCAAAACTTGCTTCTAAACACATTATGCTTTGACAGATTCCAAACTGTTAAAACATCACAATTTTGAAGTTAACCAGAAGAAAATAAAATCCCTGTTACTTTTATAGCATAGCTCCGTAGTGACAGAACAATGCTACAGACAAAACAGATATTCAACCCTCAAATGAGAGCTGTGAACTAAAGCAAAATACCCACTGCCACAAATCAATGCTGAGAAAGCAAAACCCAAATATCTCCCTCCCCACAGATGTGGGCAACAAATTACCTTTAAAAGGCAACTGAGGCGCTTAACTGCCGTTCAGCGTCAAAGATAAGGGCTTCAATTTCACCTCAGATAAAGTAATGTTACAATGACATCTTAGGTAGTGGATGCCGTCTATTTTTGTACAGTTGAAGCCAGGCAGGAGCACACCAGGGCAGGCTGGTGTAAGACTACACTGGGGCACAGACAGATTCCACACTTGTATAGGGACATTTAAGGTAGACCTTCAGTCAAGCAGAAGCAAGAGAACTGCAAACCCCACCAAGCTCCGCAGAGACAACGTTCAGTTGTGTCTACACTGCAGGGGAGCTGTGTTATTTTTTCTGTAGCTGATGGAATTTTGCCAACGCAGCCCACCCTTGAGGGCATCCAAGCAGGGCTATCGCACAGCCCCCAGTGGTGCAGGGATCAATGTTTAACATCAGTCCCTGAGAAAGCCTTTGGTAACAGATTTTTCTGGGTTCACCTCTCAGAGCTGCAGAGATCCACTGCCCACACTTGTTTATAAATCAAACGGTAAACTCTATTCACACCAACAGCCACTAAGGTAAGCAGAATGGAGCAGCTGGCATTGGGCAGAACAAGATATTTATTAGGAAGAAGAACTCAGGGCTGCTAACAGAGGTGCCTGAGTACCTGGGCAGCTCCTGACTCTGCCCCTGCCTGTTGGCATCGAGCAAAGGGGCAGCTCCGACTGCAGGTGCTGACTCAACCTACTCTTAAAAGTATCAAGAAGCACCAGTGTACAGAGTGAGAAATACACACTGCTGAGCTGTCACGGGGCTAAGGAGGAAGAAAAGAAATGAAATGCATCCACCAAGTTTGAGCTAGGACTCTTTGGGGCTTGCTCACCACTAAAGCAAGAACTGCAAGTTGTTTAATTGCTCTGTGCACTGAATTCCTTAGAAAAAGTCAGTTTTAATTTGTCACAGCTTTCTTTCCATATGAAAAACAGAAATCTTTTCATTCCCTCTAAATGAACACCACTGCAGCAACAGGTCACTACAGAGACTGCAGAAAAGCAAACCATGTCTAGCGACCAATACACACGCACACCATAAGCACAAGCAGAAAGCTTTACCTGTCAGTTGAAAACAAAGCACTTATACAGTTTTTTGTTGTTGGCTTAGTTTTGTTTTGTTTGTTTGTTTTTTTAACTGAGTAACAGCTAGTTACAACAGGCCTGGGAAAAGATTAAACTGTATTAGAAGAGGACACTATTCTTTTTCATTTGTGGCAACTACAAACAGGAGAAAAGAGACTGAACTCTGAAATGCCACGCATCACACTCGGCGCCACTCATCTTTCCTTTCGCACCTCCTCAATTCTGCCCTGTCTGCATCTCTAGGCTTAGAGACACATCACGAAGGAATGGCAGACAAAGGAGGTCCATTCAAAGTTTAATCCTTGTTTTAAACATCTTTCTGGGTTTTAAGCCATTTAGAGCAACATCGAAGAGAAAGTATCACAACCACCAACCCCGCTTCACGGCGGGGAGCGCTGTGCGATCAGAACAGCTACGGGTGAAACTGTGCAAGGTTCGTTTGGACGACCTTGTAGATCTACTTCTGGAAGAGGGAACTTCAAAACCCAGGCAGAAACGCCGGCCGTCACCAGTGCCCACCAGGACAGCGGAGCCGCGGGGGTCCAGGAGTGGCCAGCGGGGCTCTCCTGCCCCTCGGGAGCTGTTGCCTAGAGGCGGGGAGCAGATCGTACAAGCCCCCGCACCCATTAGTACCCCCTTTGCCCAGCTCCCCCACCAAAACCCTCTCAGCGCCTCGAGACGAGGAGCTACCAGCAGGCTGGGAGAGCGGGCGGCCCCACGGGTCGCTGTGTGCGGGGCCAAGGCACGCGCGCTCCTGGCCTCAGGAGCCCCCGCAGTCGGGAGACCGCGGAGCCCCGCGCCCAAGCGGCCCCACCCGCACGCCGAGTCCCGTGCAAAGGGCCCCACGGGTGCGCCACAGCCGCGGGACGGACGAGGCATCGCACCGCCGGGCGCTGCGCTCCGGGCGCTGCCCTCGGGGCCGGGCGCTGCCAGCACAGCAGCCGCCCCCCGGCCCGGCGCTGCCCAGACCACGGCAAAACCGCCCTCCCNCCCCCCCCCCAAGCCGGGCCGCCACTCACCCGGCGGGCGCGGAGAAGCCGGAGACACCCGCGGCGCGTCTGCGAGGAGGCAGCTCCGTCCTCCCGCCCTTGTTTTCACTTCCGTCTCTCGCCGCTCCTCCCCCGGCTCTGCCCTGCCCTGCCCTGCACTGCCCTGCCCGGGACGGTCGGGAGCGGAGCAGGGGCACGCACGGCTATCCCGGGTCGTTCTTTTGTTACTAAACACGGAAATGCACACTTCCCTCTTCGCCGTGCGTTACACATAAATAAGTCGAGGCGCACCTGTGAAAGGAAGGAGGGAGCGCGGAGGAGGGCGCCGGCTCTCCGTGTGCTGCTCCGGTGCCCGCCCTGAAGGACGGGGCGGCTGGGGGAGGAAGGAAAGGGTCCCGGCCCCCAAAGCACCTCCCGGGTAGCCCTCACCGTGTCAAATGTACTCCTCGGTGCAGCCCCACGTGCGCAGCTACAGCTGCAGGGACGGCCTGCAACGGACCTTAGAAAAGGAGGGAATTGGGCATACTCAACGTGGAATTAACCGGAGGACTGGCAGGTGTCTACTTGCCTCCCGAACTACATCAAAAAGCGGGGAACGGTGTCGAGGCAGAAGAGCTGTTCAAGCTAAAAGAGAATGCTGGCGCAAGAACAAATGCGTATAAAGTGTCTGTGAATAAATTCAGCTCAGAAATGAGAAGGGGTCTGCCAGCAAGGAGAAAAAGGAGGTTTCTGGCACAGCCTCTCTGTGGGAGTGAGTGCAAGAAATCAAAACTGTCTCTAACCTGATGCTTGATCAGATTATGTTACCCAATACGCTTGCCTGCAAGTGGGGTAATTATTAAACACGGAGACTACCAGCTTGACAATCCTTAAGCCTGCTGAATGTGAAGCAAGACAGACTGTCTGAGAGAGCAGCTGCTATGCTGAACCCACCTGGGCACTACCACTACTTCACAGGAGGGAGGAACAGGGTGAAGACAAGCCATAGCACTTCAATTCTGTAGGTACAGCTTCAAGTTCCTGTCATGCTTCACCTGCATTAAAGGTCATTACAAGTAAAAAGTGTCTGTGAAATAAGTGTGCTTTTAATTAACTGTACAATTAGTACTGCAATTCAAAGGATTTCAAGTCTGCTTTTCAAGCATTGACATCCTCTAGAGAAAGAGTGCAGGAAAAAAAGCTTCAGATTCCAATTTGTCACGAGTTGACACAACACGTGGTTCTTATCATGAATGGCCCTGCCTTGCTCACCCTTCTGACTCCATTTAGGCAGGAGGCAACCTCACTTGCTTTGGTTGTCACCTGCACAGCCCAAAGCCCAATTAAAGCCCTGCTGTGCCCATGCCCTCACAGGCTACCCAAAGTGGCAACCCCCAGGCTGGAGGTGATGCCCCAGGAACCTAGGTGTGCCTGAAGCCAGGGTCTGTCCAGTCCTCCAAGCTCTAGTTACATGCACCTTGATTGGTTGTGCTTTAACATTGTCCTGACAACGTGTCTTCTCAGTTGCTGTGGCTAGGACAGATATCAAACCGCATGTCAAAAGCATCTAAAACCCACAATAATGCAACTAAACTACTCTTTCAGAAATCTTTCTTTACTCTGCTGTTTTCCTATTAAGTATCTCTAATCAGGCAAAACTGAAAATCCCTCTTACAAACACAGATTCTCTCACATGATTTTAATTTGTGGGGGTAAAAATTCCCCAACACGGGGATTTTTTACTGTATCACAAGGGCTTTAGGTCACTCCCATGCTGTTTTATTTATTAGAAAAAGCTCCAGGACCCCAACATGACTCACGGGACAGCTCCAAGGTCAGCGTGTTCCTGTGCTGACTGCTTGAGTAGCAATCTGCTATCAGCTCACCAGGGCACAGCCTGTGGTCCTTCTTGATGTTGCACTTAGCCTGGAATGCTGGCTAGCCACATTAGTGAAAAACATCTTTTTCCACTTCAGTTCTCCAAAAGCCTTCATCTTTTCTTGGAGGAGTAACTTGCCTGTGCTATCTACACATGCAGCATCTTTCAAAACCACAGGACATTAATTCATTAGGACTGAAGGTGAACTTGCAGAGAGACACAATCCCGATAGGTGCTGCGGTGAGTTTCATCCTTGGCGAGCCTGCATGCACTCTTCACCATACCCACCCATTGCCCCCAGCTCAAAGCTGGCAGTCTCCTCTTTAAATCAGTCATCTCTTTTCTGCAACAGTTTGTGGCAAATGAAGCTATTTCCCTTTGCTTCCAGAGGCTGGGCACAGAAATTAGAGGCAACTCATTAGTTTGAGATCTCTCCATTCTTGGTCACTTTTCAAATATTCTTCTCTTTGAGAAAAAGCTTTTCATTAGAGCTGAATACCAAAAAAAAAAAAAAAAAAAAAGAGATAGAAAGTTGAGCAAGAAACTTCATGAGCAGTCAGAACTATGGCCTGTCTGTTCTTCCTACCAGCACGGATTTTAGACAGAGCTTGCATTTTTCCCCTGTGAAAGGAAGAAGTCAGGGAAATTAATTAAATGCATTAGTCAGCTAGCCATGCAGATACAGCCTATCTCAAAATTACTCAGGCACTTAAATCTTGTTCAAATGCTAATGAAATGCCTCAGGTGTCAGATAATGAGCACTGCAAAACTGACAGAGAATATCACCTGCGGTCCAGAAGTACAAAAAGGCACTGGTAAACGTGTTCATAAATTATGAACAGATTTACAATGCACAATAAAATATTTCTCAATTAAGCAGCAGTTAATCTAACATTAGCTTTTTGTGTGCTAGGGCACCGAGTTCTGAGCTGTACTTTTACTGCACTGCTACTTTCACTTTTGCTTTTCCTCAGAAGTAAAGCTAATGCAAATATTTACAGTCAGGGTACAGTTGAAGTTCAGCATTAAGTACGCCTCTCTCTAAAGGGGTTAATGTGAACATCATCTATAGCCTAACAAATAGTTTTTGTGTTTTTTTTCTCGGTTCCAAGATAGCTCTCTGCCTAAACAATTAAATAAATCAGATATGTTCTGAGAAGCAGGGCCTGCAGACAGTTTTTGACAGGGCAGGCTGTTAGGCTTCAGTCATGATGAAGCCCAAACTGCCTCAAATTCATATCACTGAAGCATTTGTCTTTTTCTGTCTCTTTGGTGTTTTGTGGTTGTCGGTTTGTTTTTCTTTTTCCTGTCCCTGGTTTGGAAAGATAGCCAGTGCTGAATTGCATCCCCTCTTGTACATCCTGTCCACCACAGTAACCCCAGTTAGTCAAAAGACTTCCTTGCACAGGAGGCAGCAGCCATGGGGCGCAGAGCAGCCAGTTAGGGAGTCAGGATCAGGACAGCTGGGCAGCTACATCCAGCCAATTCACCTCTGGTAAGCTTTGTCAGCCAAAAAAAAAAAAAAAAAAAACCCAAAAAACCACCCCCACAACAAAACACCTGCAAAACACCACGAAACAGTTTACTCTTACTTTTCACCTCTTTTTTCTTCTCTTAGAGCCATGTTGTTCCTCTTGTTCCTCGCTTTTCATCAGCCCATTTTTCCACCAGGCATGTTTTCTCACATTCTTGCTTCTGTAGCTGTCTTCTCTGCCTGCAGTTCACTGACCAAGTAGGTGGTCAGGCCAGTTTTCAGGTCTGTGGCTTTCATCAGATTGAAAGCAGCATTGGTCTTCCCACTTTAGACAGTTAGCCATTAAAGCTCTTAATCCATTTATGGTTTGGGATTTTTATTTTTTTGTATCCTGATTTCTTATTTATTTTAGCTTATCAAGCCTTCTTTAATTTTTTAATTATTGGTGCTTTTCTGTCTGAATAAAAAGTAATATTAGTAATAAAATACTCATTATTTATAACGTCCCCCAGCATTCTGGTAAATTGTGTAAACAAAGGAAATAAGTGTTTGCTATTACTGGACTCATTTGTAGTTACCAAGCAGATACACGGGGAGCCTCGTCATTCATTGAGAAACTGTAAGTTAGCAAATCTGGTTTATTCCCTCCTCCTCAGGTAAAAGAAGGACCACCCATGTGGAGGCCATAGCCTGTGCTACGTGTTAAACTTTTCCTCCCCATGAGTCCAAATCAATGAAACAACAACATTTTTTTTTTTCCCTTAATTCTGGGGAATCACAATGTCACAGAATCTTAAGGGTTGGAAGGGATCTCGAAAGATCATCTAGTCCAATCCCCTGCCAGAGCAGGACCACCTAGAGTAGGTCACACACGAACTGATCCAGTTGGGTTTTGAATGTCTCCAGAGAAGGAGCCTCGACAGTCCATCACGAGAAGCCTTTTGAGGATCTCCAGGTTACATATTTATCACATCAAACATGACCCCTTTTACATCCAGAAACCCATCTGAAGCTTCTCAGTACATCATTCCCCGGACAGCTTCATCCTCAGCCCCACTGTGAAACATTAGCCTGATTTTACAGATGGTGACCTGGGGCAATAAACATTTATACATGCAAGGAATCAACTGTCAGATAAAGAATTTAAACCAGTTCTTCTGAATTCCTGCACAGCTCCTAACTACCAGATTACCAGATTACTCCAGGCTGACATGGCCCTTTCTGCTTTTTCAACCACAGCAATGCGTGGGAAGGGAAAAGTAAAATAATAAAAAGAAAACAGGCTTTGTATTTACCGTTCTCAACAGAGCCACGCATGTTATGACAGTAACAGCTTCAATTATCCACACTCTTACCTCTTGAAGCAAGCCACCTGCTTAAATTTCATTTTCCTTAACGGTAGGGAATGGTTAACAAAAATCTATGCCTTGTTGTGTTTTAATTACAGTCCATCATCTGGGCAGGAAGGGCTTACTGAGTGATGTCTTTTACAAACACCTCGAACACCAATTAAGTAGGGTTTGGCAAGTAAACAGCCAAACTTTCAGGGCGATCCTTGCAGTTATTTATATTAATTACTGTCTTGGGAGAAGAGGTGCAGCTTTGCCTATAATCTTTTATGTAACATATTGCCTTAGCATGCACAAGCTGTGGCATGCAGAATGCTTTGCCTGGCAGGCCTGGAGCAACCTGGCACATGAGTTTGGACAGATGTCACAGGAAGGGAGCAGGCAACTCGCCTGCGTTATTCCTACCAATTTACATAAGCACAGTTATTTCAGACAGCTTTTTCACAGGACAGATCTGTTCTGCAGTTCAGGCATGGGAACTCAGTAGATATCATTTGGGGCTCTACTACCCCATGTCACCTTCAGCAAGTCAAATCACTTCAACTAGTTCATGTAACCGAACTGGTACAAAGATAAATGTAGTCCAACCTAGTGAAATCCCAGTGCATCAAGAGATTTAACAATACATTTACAAGCATATGGAACTAAACTAAGAAAAAAATGAATCAACATAGCATTCCTGTTGTGTTGACTTAACTGACCTGGATTTTATATCTATGTAGACAAAAACATACAAAATAAAACCCCTCTGCACACAGAGAAACCTCTCTAGGCCTTTGTAGCCACCTCTAGAGTTATATTTCTCTGGGGAAAAAAAAAAAAAAGAAAAAAGAAACCAATCATGAGAGCAGTAGGATCTGAGAACACATCAAGGAGATCTTATTTTAGCTGCTGCCCACAAAAAAAAAAATTGTTAAAGCAGCTAATAGCTATTCCCACAGTAAATAAAAGACATCTAATCTTTACTGACAGAGAAGTTTATATTTATACATTTTAAGAATCTGGATCAAATTTGCACAAACCAGCGGCATATTTATATGTGAATTACATTACGATGATTTATTTGTGAAAACATTTGCTCCTTTTCGGCTTTGCAAGGTTGGCTGCCCCATAGATCTGGGTGTCACTGGTTGAAGAATGAAACCCGCATTGTGCCAATGTTTTTCACAGAAATGCCACACATAAATCAAGACAGACAGCAGAGACAGAATGGACTATAGGCACCTAAGAGCATCCTGCATCCCTAGCCAGAAACTGTCACCTGTCTATGCACTTCCTCAGTGGATTCAGGGGTCACATAAACATGAAGCATCACCGAGCCTGGGCTTTCCCTTCCTGAAGGCCTAAAGTGTTTCTTCCCAATCAAATTTACATCTTACACTTTTCTAGTCCCAGCTGTTCTCATCAGAAGGCTGTCCTTGCTTCGGTTCATTTTAATGGCCAACAGTCTGCATCTTATTTCCAGACTAAGTTTAGTTACAGACAAGTTTAAATAGTTCTTCTCCCTCACTGCTGTTTCAGTCCTGGGTATTTTTAGATGGAAACCATATCCCTTGTCAACCTTCATTTTCCTGAGCTGAAAAAGTTGAGCTTGCTTTGCCTCCATTTCTAAGGAAAGATCATGGCACTCCTGGTAATCTCAGTAGCCTTTCTTTACACCTGTTCAGATTTGTATTTTCCATGGACATGAGACATCAAAATCATACATAGTGTCCTGGGGACGCTTTACTGGTATCGTCTTCTGTAATGGACTTAGTGTTTCAACTGGAAACATCTCATTCAACATGTCCCAGAATGACATTTCCTCCCTCTCCAAAGGAAATTGTATTGGTGCTCCAGAGAAACCAGAGAGTTGCCCAGTTGATTAATATTTTTTCTGGGTTTTTTTTCATTTTGAGCTTACTTATAAGTAATTTCCATGTGTGTGCTTTTATTGTATGCCATTGTCCTGTCCTTTTTGTATGAATTTTAATTGGTTTATTTTCTAATTCCTTCCCATAACATTTTTGAGGTCTTTCTCCCTCCTAACAATGCCTCCTAACCTTTTGTCATCTACAAAAGTCATCAGCAAACTTGTACTCTTTGTGCCTAGTAAACCATTGAAAACATTAAGCAGGAATTATTCCAATACCTTTTAATTTTATAAACATATAATTATATATACATACATATATAAAATCCATTAACTATCTTTCGACCTGGTACTTCTTGTTGCAGTATTACCTGCTACAGTCTTCCTGCTCACCTTGCATAAAAACAATGGCCTTCAGCAGCATAAGGATTAGAGTAGAATATCAGACGCTGTCCAAAAGCCCAGACGAATGGGATCTCATGTATTCCTTCTGTTTAGAATTGCAATGATGAAGAAAGCTGAAGTTAGTTTGACATGAGCTACACTTGGCAAGCCCAAGAAGCTGTGTTGGGAGGAAAGGACAAGATGTTCAGACTGAAGCCAGCAGAAGTCAAAGGCCACTCAGAGGTCTAAGTGAAGAAGGAAACAAAGACAGACAATATTAAAATATAAAGAAGTTTCACAATGTCTTACAGACAAAACATTATCATGTCAAAGTTGGCAAGGCAGCAGAAGCAGAAAACTTAGCAGCATCACAGAATTATGGAATAGTTTGGATTGGAAGAGATATGGGAGAGACATGTTTAGCTAGATCACGTTGTTCAGTGTCCTGTTTGTTTCAAAACACGACACAGAACAAAAGAAAGATGAGGAAAACAGTATTTTAGAATTTATTATAGGCTGTTAAAACAAAAGGGGGAAAACTCTCTCACAGAGATTAAGGAAAGAGGAAAAGAAAGAAAAAGCTATTGTTGAGAGGCAAGCATCTCTCATTCATGCTTCCTGTCAGCAAAGTGGTGGCCTAACATGGATACATCAAAACTGTGAATATCTGGGCCATTCTCCAAGAATATATATCAGCTACGTATCAGCTAGTTGCTGTGGATGATGGACAATATATAAGCAACTGCAAGGAAAGTGGTTCCTAATGCAACTGGCTTTACATGCCATCTTGTGCAATTCACAGCATCTGTGCAGCTACAGATGGGACATGTAGTCAGATTAATCAATCCAGGGATAAACAGGAGCTGACAGTAGTACTTTGGAGGAGCGTGACGTGTCTGCAATGTATTAGCTGGGCACAAACCTGCACTTTCCTTCTATTCATATGAGAACAACCCTTAAAAGCACAGTGCCCTCATTGTCTAAGCTTTAATGTTAAAGAAAATGTTACAGTGACAGAAGGGTGGCATCAGTTACCTTTGGTACTGTGTATATGTCAAATGTGTGACCCAGGTTGCACAGGAGTAGCTGTGGTGTTTGTGCTAGATAGATATTTGAGACTAATTAGAACATATATATTAGAGACTAATTAAAGCAATGCCTAGAAAGAGGTCAGAAGGGAAAAAAAACAACAAACCAAACTGAGAATGAGAGAAGGGAGAGTGAAAAGTTTTAACCACCCACATGCTCTACACTCATGTTATTTCTAAAAATACAAAAGCAGAAAGCCAGTAGGAAATGTTGATGCCAGTAGGAAATTTTCAACAAATAAAAGGTTGTGCAGGTGCCCAGAGAAAACCTTAGCCTCCTGAGCACTTGGATCGATTCAAACAGCCATAACCTAATGCTACTGCTCAGCTCCACCATCAGCTTGACCGAAACTTTAAAGACTATTAAAATCAATTAGAAACTTTCTGTGGCTCCAGTTCCTAAGTTTAAAATTGGCACTGGGCTGTATCTCACATTTCACCTCTTCCCCAGCCCTGTAGCTCGATACCCCTTGTTAGCCTACCGAGGATGGTTTCTGTCCGTCTCTCTGGAGAACATTTGTCACCCAGGACCACTCCAGCCCCTGCTTATTTTGTAGAGAAGGAATTTTGGCAGCAATTAGTTGAAGTGAGTTTCTGGACCTTCAGCCTGTTTGTTTGACCTTTGGAAGTAGGTGGCTAATTCAAGGACAATGGAAGCTGTCCTATTACCTGTTTCCAACATGAAATCAATCAGGGGAGGGCCAAAGTGAAGTCAGCCTTTCTGTTTTGATAAGAGGGTGGCCAAAGATCTCTGGAATGAGAGGCACTCCAGCAGCCACCCGGGTGCAGGGATGCCTGATATTTATACACCCAGAGGCAGGGCTAGGGAACAAAGTGGTTCTTCTGTTCCCATTTTATTTTTATTTGCCTGAAACTGAAGAAGAAGGGCACAGCTTTTATCATCCAGAAGCAAGCATGGGTAATGTTCTTGTTTTTTGTTTTTTGTTTTTTTTTCTTTTTGGTCAAGAAAAAAATGTTGTATGTACAGCATTAGGTTATATACATATTATTATTCTACACCTAAACATTGTTTCCGCTTTCAGAATTTTTTCTAAAGACAACCATTTTATTTTGAAATAAAAAAAATTAATCTCATATCCCATATGTAACAATGAAGTACCCACAATATACTTGGTCTGTCCTCCACACATCAGCGAACAGAAGACTGCTTCATTCAAGTGCTCATCTGAATGTACAGAGGGACAGGGATAGCGAAGCAGAACAGCTGAGAGAGATACTAGGCACACACCCGTTCAGATTTTATGTGACAGGAGTCAAATTAACAGTGTTTTGTAGAGTTTAATTCATATGCAGAACTATGTTTGAAATTCAATTATACACATATTTACGCTACGCTTCATTGGAAACAGATCCAAGTAATCCCAAAGCTTAGTATTTGTCAAATCAGTCTGAGACATAACTTACACTTATTGCAATGTTTTTTGTCTTTGAGGAAGGGAGTGGTAGTACTTCAATTCCATTCAAAAGTGCATTTTTCCTGTTGACAGAGATAAGCCCCAGGAGAGTCACATCCAATTCTCCTATGCTAAATGGACATAATAGAGTCTTTGGGAAAAGAAGTCCAGCACAAAACCCTAGGGAATATTAATTGTAAACTTATTTTAAGCATCCTGTACAGTCTGAATAGTTTAGAAGACTGTTCCAGTTGCTGAGAAGTCAGAAGTCTAGGCAATAAAGACCCTTGGGAACCTGATCCATTGGTTTTACTAGTTTACAGGGCTGCTGTAAAAGAGCCAGCAAGCTGGTCCCTGGAAATGAATGAAATATTTCTGTATTGCCTCATATAGTTTGCAACACTGTAGTAGCCGAGTGACTTGCAAGTATTACCGCATTCATCATTGTGGTATCTGAATAATCCAGAGAAGTACAAGCACAAACGGCTATAAAAATAGTTTCACCTCTCCTTTGTGGGCAGGGTTTCCACCACTCCTAGCCTGGCAGGGAAAAATCTCTTTGAAAAGCTTCCTTCCATGGGGCACAACCCAGACCCTAATCATTGGGCTTGGCCATCCCCAAGGCAAGTTGCTGTCTTGTTCCCACCCCAGCCTGCTCTCAGGCTGGCTCTAGCAGGGCAGCAGTGCTCACCTAACCTCAATTTCCATTTCTCAGCACACTAGCCAGAAGATCCATAACAGTTCTCTGGGGAGACAGAGGCACATACAAGACTTAACAGAATACCCTCTATGGCCTGTCTTCCCTCATCCCACAAACTGTGTTAACTGAGACAATAGGAACCAAACATATTGCAAAGGGCATTTAGGAATCATAGGGGCTTTGCATTAATAGTTACAAGTCCTATAATTTAGGCCTTCTCATAGATGATCACCATTTTGTTATGTTCAACACTAGCAATCACTAAGTATGTATCAATGTTTTCAAACAAATGCATGCCTCCAGCCCAGAGGTTTTTTGCAAAACAATTTTCTTCTCCTTCCCACTCCACCTCCTCTTTTACTTCCCTCTCCACCCATAAAATTTACATCCAGATTCAGTTATCTCTGTTTAGCTGACAGGAAGGGCAGAAAAAAAAATTTAAAATGATGATAGCTTAAAGAAAACAATACATTGTATATACAGTACATACATGCCATAAAAACACTTTACAATACCATAAGCCAAAAATCCATATGAAGAGCAACCTAATTAGACTTGTTTCAAAATAGCTGCTGTTAGAAGAAAGAAAAAAAGAAAGAGAGGAGACAATTGCAAACAGAGAGAACAGAGCACATTTTCCATGTCTCACTCAAACTTTTGCAAGACCAAAAAAAAAAAAAGTTTCTAATCAGTTCTGTTTACAAGTGGGAAAACAGCATGAGAAATTGCTTTTTTCCTTCTTGCACAAATCAGAACTTGACTGCCGAGAACAATACACTCTGTCCTGCAGCGTTAACCTTACTGCCTCGGGCACTCTGCTTTGAAATGCCTCGTAAAGCAAACAAACCCTTCTGGAGTGAACCACCTCCTTATCTATTCAGCGAGAAAGGAAGAGGTAAATGATGAGGGAGGGCAGGAAACTCACATTTCATTCCAGTGACGAATTTCAACCAGCCTGTCATTTCTGTTGCTGGAGATGCTAGCGTTTAAGGAGAGCACAAAGACAGGGACAAATGTATATAGCTCCTTGTAAGGAAGAGAGAAGCTCTCTTTTTTTGGCAAACAGACATGTTTCCATCGTTGTGTTGTCATCAAGATCACCAGGCTGAGGGTGTGGTCTTATGTGTTTTCTTTTTTTGGGTCTGTCTAGCCAGGCTTCTGCAAAACTTCCCCCACCCTGCCTCCCTGGTCTCCCTACAGTGATTTGGGCAGTCCATCTCTACAAATTGCTTGTTCTGGACAACCTGATGAGTAACTTCTTAGGAAATCAGCTGTGTCAAGTTGTGCCTTAATCCTTGCCTAGGTGTACCACTAGTCTGGGGGCTGGGGCTGGTCCCCACATTTCTAGGGACTACTCTCATCACCAGAGCAACCTACTGGGGTTGAAGCAGCCTTGGGCAAGCTAGGCATGCCAAATGGTGACTATTAAAATTGTGGGCATCTCTAGTTGGCAGGGACTGTAATCAGTTGAGATGGTGTTAGTAGAGTCTGACTCAAGAGCAAGTGTGTGGGGGAAAAAGGTGAGTTTAACAGCCATATATAGTTATTGCAAGCCCAGAAATATGCAGAACTGTAAAGAGCTTTTCCTGTTATGGAGACAGATACAAATGTCAATTAAAGGTGGGGAAAAAACAAAGCGTATCAGCTAAAAACAGGCACTGGAGAACTCACATAGCTCCCTTGGATAGGAGAGTCCATTTGCTAGACTATAGAAATGAAGTATATTTTGTCTCCCTGCACTTCAGGAGACCATCAGATCTCGGACTACTTGGGAAGCTATTAACAAACTGCAGGAAATGATGTCTACAAAATAAATGGAAATTGGTTAAGAAACTCCCAAATGGGAAATTTCAAATAAATGCTGGAGTCTTTGTAACAGCACTGAGAAGGGACATAGAGATCTGCAACAGGGCTTCATGCAGAGATACTCCAGGTTCCATTTTGAAATGGAAAACATTACATATCTCATTGACTGTACTAATGTAAAAAACAAACAAAAAAATCAGTTTTCTTCTTTTTGATGATAAATAACTAAGGGAGGCATTCTTAACCTGGCAAGGTGAAATAAATTAAGCCTGGGCATTGGCAGCTTTGCAGCTATCAGAGGACTGCAATCCTGGAGCAAACATCAGAGCTTCTGGGACAAGGAAACCTCACTAATTTTTCTGGATGGCATTTGGTGTGTTTACAAAAGACTGCGATATGAGCAGAGGAGGGAAGTGGTGAACAAAGCTGCATGACACAAGTTGGCTTGCTGTAGGGGAAGTCAAATTTGAAGAAAATTCATTCTGAGTTCTCTACCTGCTTGAAAACAGGTAGACACTCTGCTCACCCCCAGACAAAATTCTTGACTTAGGTGTAGCTTCTGACACATCTTCTGTTTTCTCCACATAAGAGCAGCCTGGCCTATCAAACCTGCTGCTACCTCCCTGTTCTTAATCATAAACTACTGAACCTGGGAAAGAGTTTTGGCTGTTCTTTTCACTTTGGCGATTGCTGGCCAACCCCTTCATGGCTGAATGTGGCTTGTGAACTGACTAAATCTGGTTTGTGAAGCATGACTTGGTCCTTTCAACCTTAGGGAGGGTTCCACTCTCTTAAACACCTCCCTTCATGTGTTAAGACTGACAAAACATAGGTATCTGTTGCTAGTTGTGATGCAGGTTTGCTTTTTATGAGCAAAACCTGGAACGTCTCTTTTCACACAGCCTTTCAACTTCCTAGTGGAAAACTGCAATTACTCATTGGTTAATGGGGATTTTTAAGGCCAAGATGATGGAAAAGTCTGACAAATACCTCATGGGATGCTATTATATAGTTCAGACTGCAGATATTGATAGAACTAGAGCCTACTGTAACCATTATCAAGAATAACAATACACACTTGTCTTTTATATGCATTAATTCATTTTGGAGGAAAGTTATTTTCAGAGGGGAATTGAATAATTTTTCACTTTCACTGTGTCTTAAAAATTCATGATATTGAACATAATCTTTAATCCTTGAAACATTTAAAATATCAGGAATAAAATATTAGTTTATGGCTTTTCCCTCTTCCTCATATCTTTGGGTAGTATCAATTTTTCTAAGGACAGCTAAGGACAGGATGCAGGATGTGTCATTCCAGTAGCGATCTTTCTTCACATTTAGCTTTGTTCCAATGGCTGGAAACCTGGCTTGACCCTAGCTAAATAAAAAGGAGGAACTAAAATGAGCTGGAGTTTAAATAAAAGTAACATTGCATCAGGTGCACAAACTTTCTGGAAGAGCTAAAGTATGCAAACAGTCTCATGCATTTTGGCAAAGCACTGGCATGCTTTGATGAGGTCACCAAAGGTGTGAAGTGACCACAAGACATTGTATTTGATTATCAATTAGATTTATGGAAGATTTGCTTGCTTGGAAAGAATTTTTAAAATGATTGGCATACACGATTTGTGTAAGCTAACGGTGTTGGGACTTTATATACAATTCTATTTATACACAAACTGGGGGTAGTTTTGCATCTTAATCTAAGCTTGTGCGTAGGCAGAGGTTGTGAGTCTCCATTTGCTGCTTGCATGTTTATTTGGACACATCCCCACAGCAAATGCCAAATGATCCCACAGCAGAAGGGCAGTGTCTTGGTCTCATATCAGACTGACAGAGACCTACTCAACAGGCACAGAGCAATAATGAAATTGCTCTACAGAGAAATGGTATCAACCAGTAAGGAATCAAACAAAGCTTATCAGTGGCCTTAATATAATGGACACAGAAGACTTTGTGTATCTTTATTCTAATAATGACCTATCCAAGTAATGAAACGGATTTAATGGAAAGAGAGCTGTAGACGCCTGATGCTTTAAAAAATATCTCCTTGCTCACCATCATCTTTCAATTCCACTCAAAGATACATTTAGGCAATGTATGCACATGTCCATAAATTCCCTGAGGCTTAGAGTAAAGGCAAGGAAAAAAGTATTCAGTTTAAGGTATGAAGGAGACTGGGAGAAGTTACTCTGTTGACCTTAAGTTATGAGTTAAGTTCCAAAGGACAATGGTTTCTTCTCAAGGCCTCACCATTAGCCCCAGGATTTGGTGAAAAAAAGAATTGAACAAACCCCTCCCTTTTGCCATAGGTGTACCTCAAAAATGGATCTTGAGCATCTTCCCTCTGCAAATGAGCAAAGCTACACCTAAAAGGAAAAATCTCTGCTTATCGCAGCATGAGCAGAGGAACAACAGCAAAGGATTGAACACAGGCCGCTTACTAGAAAAATGTCAAGAAAGGCAGAGGATCACATCATAGGGCTTTTTGCCTTTTTTTTTCTCTCTCTTTTTTTTTTTTTTTTAACACTAGAAGAAGCAGTTTCACAAAGATGAAGACAGCATACAGAGGGAAGGGAAACGGGCTGCAGATGGACAAGCAGATGAGAATCAGAGAAACAAAGACTCCTATATGTGTGCTGAATGTGGGGGTGGAGGAGAAGATGTCACTGGGTTTGTAGGTGAATTTGCTGGATTCACTCCCTTGTCTGTTGCTCTCCAGCTGGGGCACCTAGCTTGTAATCCTTGTAGACAGATTGTTTAGAGGAATAGAACTTTTTAAAAAAAAAAAGTTTATTCCAGATAAATCCAAAGGAGAAAATAAAAGTCTGAGAAAAGGCTGAGCTAATGCATCTCATAGTTTTTGTGCATCCCTTGTTTTAAGAGTGATTTGTAAGGTACATATTTAAGGACTAATTTGAGAGCTAAATCGGAAGCAGAGGTCTGGACAAAGAACTAAAAAAATTAGCCAGCTCAACAATACAGGAGAAAATATCAACAGCAAAGCATGATTTTTATTTTCAGTCTCTCCTCCAGAGAGTCTGACCTCCCAAATATTACTTGGTGTTTAGCTGCAGTCATCTTGAGAACCACATAATGCACCTTCCCTCTGGCTTTGTGAAGCATGCATGCATGGATGAGAATAACTAACCACCTAGAGTCATTCAGGCGGGGGAAGTGAAGCACACTATGAAGAACAATCTTCTTTATAAGATGAGAAGGAAAAACTGCTATTTAGAAACCATTATAGTTAAGAAGTTGCTACAGAGGCTTCATGTGGAGCATGACACAGGATCACATCAGCTACATGACAATGCTTTTTCCTATCAGGTTCAAGTCAAAACCTGCTTCTCAACTGTAAGAGAAGGCTATTTTTTCATTTGCAACTCTCTAAGCTTTATTTTGCCAATTTCTATTTATGGCAGCATTCTCTCCCACAGATGGCTGCCATCTCCTCTGCTTACAGCTAATTCCTCATATGCTGCAATTTCCTGAATGGCTTCTTATTTTTTCATGAGTTAAGTGTATCTATCTAATCCAGGATTTGCGCCAGTTAGCTAAGGGGAACTGGACTAGGCCATGCATTTACTTTTCAGACTTTATGAAAAATAGCCTGCTTTAGTTTCACACATGCTAGATTAGATTTTAGGTTAAATATACATCTTGGTTTTATAGATGCTACTGCTTGAACCACATTTCTTCTATAGAGGGAGCTTGAGATATTGCTAAGGCTGAGAGGGGAGGCAAAAGGGTTTTCTTCTAGCTCAAAGATGCTCTTGTGAAATGTGATGTTACAGAGGTTTTTGAATCTGAATTATGGCTAGGCTTCTGAGGTGCCAGGATTTGGAAGTCTCTACTGCCACTACAGCTGACACCTGCAAGAACTTAATTGAGGATTTGGA
Organism: Urocolius indicus; assembly: GCA_013401255.1. Taxonomy (NCBI): domain Eukaryota; kingdom Metazoa; phylum Chordata; class Aves; order Coliiformes; family Coliidae; genus Urocolius; species Urocolius indicus. The sequence goes on along the minus strand of WBNH01002445.1, from coordinate 236,995 downwards.
ATGTCTGTGTGAGTTTAATCCCTAAACACAAACAGATGAATCTCCCTATGATTCCTAGCAGCTAAGAGAGTGGATGTCCAAAAAAGAGAGAATACTGAAAAAAAACTCTTCTATTTAGTATCAATAATACACATACATCTCTAGGAAAGTAAGAGGAAGAGAGATAAAAGTATTTTTTTCTTTTTGGAGTTTGTCTCTTTCCGGCTGTCACCTCCATCCCTGTAATCTTAGCACCAGAGATGACCAGGAGGGAGAGAAAAAAGAGACCATTCCCTAGGATGAAAAAAGTAGCTGCCTCTTTGTTGGCAAAAAACCCAACCCTTTTCTTCTTTGGGGTTTGGAGGACTCAGCAGGGGACAATGAAATCAGAGTTGAGGCAAAAAGAGATTTTTTTTTTCCCTGCCTGCAGCAGTAAAATCTCTTTGAAAGCTGTTGGGGCAACTTTGGCTCCTCATATTTGTCTCTTTTTTTTTTTTTTTTTTTTTTTTTGTAATGTTTTTGTTTGGGTTTTTGTATTTTTTTTTGCCGTTTTGTTTTGATTTTCTAATCAGTTTAGTGAGTTCTGTGCCCTCTTTGGTAACAGAAAGTTCCTTTTGGACCAGGAGGCTGAGCTGTGCACTGCTGGTACACTGCTGTTCTTGTTGCAATGACAGAAAATAGCCTCTTTGAACAACAAGTAATTCTCATTTTATTTTAGGAGCTTTGCACTGCAATAGGGAGAGATTCATGCAGACAGGAGAAAGCGTAACAGAGAGAAACAGAAAAAAAAATCCTCAGTAAGATCTAGCTGATAACTCGAAAACAAATAAAGGACAAATTCTATTTCACTTGATATTGTGATAATATTTTCATTTTTCATAAAAGTAGGATTTTAAAAATAGCTTTCTATGCACTTAAAAATCAAACCTAATCCTGACATGGTTTTTACTGGACAACTTGAACTCTTGACTGGACTTGTCTGGGACAAGAATTTCAGAGCGTCTTTCTGACTTGCTAGGCAATTGCTTTGTCAATAGCGTTTCTGAGGGTTCTCAAATCCAGTTGTTACTGTTGGGAAAAAAAATCCTCACTGATGACACCTAGTGTTTTTCCAAATCACAGCTGAGGAGACTTCACTGGTTACCCAAGAGGCCTCCTCTCCCACGAGTGTCTGTGGAAGGAGAGTGCTGGTGGGCAAAGCTGCAGTTTGTGCCCAAGGGTTTGCTTTTCAACAACTGTGTCCATGAAGAATATTTACTGAAGCCACTTGGCTGCCATCACATCAGTGGGGAAGGAGACCAAGCCTCAAGGAATTCACATCTGCTGAAAAAAAGTACAAAACCTCACCTATTATAGGCTTTGCTGCTTTTCACAGCAACTTGGTAACCAATTCTTCTACAGAATGTTTGTGCAAAGAAGTTTACTTGCACAAAAAGCAGATCACAGCCTTAGATACAGCAACATGCAAGCTGTAAACCCACAATAAAAACCCCTGAAAGTGCAAGAAGTGGTTTCTACTGATCTTCAGTAGAAGAAGTGAGCTTCTGACTGTGGATGCATAACGAGCCTCAGAACAGAAGCTTCTCTTTTCACTGGTTTGAATAAGCAGCTACAATAAATTTAACAGTGACCACTTTTAGTAGCAGATATACAGCTATATTTCATAACAGTGCCTATTTAGCAGCTGTACAATAGCACAGTAGAAAAATAAAGTCAGACTTTTCAGCCAAATTGAAGCACTCAATGTGAAAATGATGATACAAAGTCCAAAAGTGCAGCTAGGAAAAAGGCAGACTGGGTGCAAGCCCATAATACGAGAGTCCTGCTGGTTCCTATCAAATGACAAGTGGAAGGTTTTGCTGGTTTGAGGAACACAGTGTAAAGAGCCACATGTCTTTGTTTCCATCTCCCCCCTTTCCTGCCAAAGCAACTGAGAGGATCATGAAAGAATGAAAGAGTGAATGAGTTTTCCCAAATCTCTTAATCCTCAGACACCAGTCCAAACAAACAGGACCAGCCACATGCATTGCAAAAAGAGAATATCCAGGCTAATTCCTGCAGAGTTGCAGACAGTGGATAAAGTTTTATAGATTTTTTGTTGTTGGTTTTTTTTTTTTTGTTTGTTTGTTTATTTGGCTTTTAAAAGAAGAAAAACCACAGTAAGACTGGCTGAAAAGAGAAGAGTGCAAATTTGTCTTTGCCTTGAACTGCTGCATGCAGCATCCTGTAAAATTCAACCTAGGTATAGAGATCTTGAAGGCAAACAAAGATAGATACATAATTCACACATGGGAATGCAGATACAGAGAATAAATAAGTGGGAATATCTCAATAGTGGTACAAGGCTGTCAGAGCAATGCATTGGCACAGCCTCTATTTAACAAAGAATCTTCAGGGTAGCGTATTTCTGGGAAAGCTTTTGGTCGTTCCTTTCTTGCCACTCCTCTGCACTCTGAGTGAAGTGATGACTGAGTATTTACAGCCTTGCCATGTTGGTGGGCTGTCAGTCTTGCTGATTTAAAGCATGGTTCGACTAGGAAAAGTAACTCTGTAACTTCATGGCTTTCTATTTATTGTGTTACAGTGATCTCCAGATCAAGTGAACTGGAAAATAAATCTTGCAAATAACTCAGACAGATTGGGTTGTTTCTTGAATGGCTGGTAAGAACCCATGACTCAAGCTCTGTCTTTCTTCATAACGGAGCAAACTAAAACTGAAAAGTTCAGTGTAGCTTTTCTACTTTTGCCATTTAAATGAAAGAAAAGCCTCCCTCCAGAGCTCTCTTTTCTGCAATATGTAGCTCCTCCTTGGCTGCCAGGTGCCCTGGAGCCTTTCTGGGAAGAGGATAAGCTCCAGGGTCTCCCCTTCCTGATGGCAGAGGAGGGAGAAGGGAATGCCCTACCTGCTTGTTTCTTTCTTCCTGTAGCAAAAAGCAAACTTTAGACACAATTTTCACGAATGCGTTCTCCTCTACTTGAAATACCCATTGTTGTTCTATTATTAGTTCTACTATTAGTTCTACTCTGCTAGATATATAGATTGCACGGCAATATAAATCATCAATAACTCCATCAAAGTAGCTGGAACCAAGCCAGCAGAAGAAAAAAAAAGCAGTCCAATTTTTTCCCCTACTATTCTGGCCCATGCTTTCTCTTTTCCATTAGGCAAATAGTCATTAAGTATTCAAAGCTGCATATAACATATTGCAAAAAAGTAACCCAGCAACTTAGTTCAGCTGCTCGAATCATGCAAGACTGACATTATTTTAAGACTGCCTCTCAGTTTGCTCTTGATCAAACTGTAAGAAGGCTGAGAGCCTGTTTTTTCTGTTGTGTATTTTCTCCTACTTTCCTCTGTGGCTCAACTTTGTGGCCCAGAGAACCTTTTCCATCAGTTTGCTTTGTTATGATAGAGTTTTTCAAAATTTGGCTATGTTTAGGAAAGTGCTGGAAAACAGCAAAAGGAAAAAATGGAAAAAAGGGAGAACTGCCAAGCCATAGATGCATTTGACTCTGTTTCCTTCAGTAAGGAAGTATGGAAACCAAGGATGTAAATACTTCCTTTAGAAGTATTTCATGAGAACTGGGAGACGAACAAACCATATAAAGTAAAGTTTTAACATGTTCAAGGAATCTCAGCTCTGCTTTCTCACAGGAAGCTGAATTTGAACTTTGACCTCCAGTTCCTCCATCTCTCAGCTTTAGGTAACAGATGGGATCCTGAGACACCCTTGGAGCAATATTTTCATTTTTACCAGTTAAAAATGGAAAAGAAGGGGGCCATAATAATGCCCAAGGAAACATTGCTTCTCTTTGGGCAATGTGCTTGTACAATGGCTTATATGAAAATAAATAAATTGACCCTGAAAGAGCACATCACAGAGCCAGCAATTTGATTTTTACTTTTTCTTTCTTGTGCTCACTTTGCATTTAGGATGCATGGCCACTATTGGTTCTCCTGCAGGTCAGGGAAACTAGGAATAGCATGACAAGCATGACTCAAAAAATATCTGGTTTTAGAAGACTGATTGCTCTTCAAGTAACATATAGCTCTTCTCTTGATAAGTTCCCTTGTATCTCTGAACACGACTAATGGTGCAGTCTCTCCCTGAAAAGACCCTGAAAAGAATTAATCAAAAAATGAGTAACTATTATCAATAGCTACATTTTCTATACCTAGTGCCTTAATACCAACTGCTACTGCTATCTCATCCATTATCTTCTAGTAGCATGACGAGTTGCCACGAATACTGATCAAGTTGGGATTTTTTTACTGCATTAAAGAATCAAGTCTTGAAAGCAGACAACTAAGGTGGCAGAGTATCATTTCTGTATTTTTAAAACTTTAAAAAATAATTTTTGTCTATCTCTCTCCTTCTAACCTCCTCATCACTGCCAGCATGCTTCCCACTGGTATCATTACAACCAGATATTAACACCAGCAGTAATATGGTAACAGCATCATGAGTGCTTCTTTGGCAAAACACATCAATTAATGGGATGCAAAGCATGATGACCAAGGAGAATCTTGATTAAAAGCTTAATTTGCCTGTAGGACTCACATTTATTGACTTAATGGTGCTTTCCTGTAGTATTATTAGTATTGCAAAGGCAAGCTTTCAAAGACACAGAGAAAAAAAAAACACCATTTTTTTCTTTGTCTATAGAATTTGTTTTTATGAAAATTGTATCCCTTTGTAACAACAAAGTTGTTAGGAGCCAGTTCTCTACTTCTTACTGGCTGCAGCAAAAGTTATCAACAGTGATTTTGCAAGTTCAACTACCTGCAGCTCCAGCCATTGAAGGTATCTGGTAGCACGCACTGAGCATTTTTTAACCTGAGCGTCAATAAATAATGTCCAGGTGTAAAAAAGTACCAAGTGCTGCAGGACAGACTAAAACACAATGCTGACATTTTTTCAACAGACATGTAGGTGAGGTGCTGTGGGACATGGTTTAGTTTAGCCATGGGCCTGGCAGTGTGAGGCTAGTGGTTGGACTCGATAATCAAAGGTCTTTTCCAACCATAATGATTCTGTGACTCGGTATCTCTTACACTAATAAAAGCAGCTGAGAAATCCCATAGATGCCTTGTGTACAACAGAGAAGGGGTTAAACTACAGATGTGTACTGAAGATTTTCTCCTGGGAAAATAGCTCTGTAACCTCTTTGTACCATTTTCTCTGGATCTTAAGAAGATAAATCTATTCTGGAAGGAAGAAGGTGCAAAGCAGAACACAAACTAGAGCCTGCATAAGTGAGAAAAAACAGAGGTTCTCATGCCCCCAAGCTCCTTTTGCTGCCTGCATTGGGCTATCACAGAGGGATGCCAGGGGCAGCAGGGCTGTGACAATCATCAGTCTACGGTTAAGTGACTACAGCATGCTGCTCAGCCAGAGAGAGCACCAAGGAGAAAGGTGTCCCTCCAACAAATTCTCCATCACTGTATTTGTTGAGAACATATATATATAAATATATATATTTATATGCAGAGCATTTAAAGTCCACACTGGCAGGCATGTCTCTACAATGAACTGTTCTCTGATTCTATGATTCTATGAAGGGATGCTGTCTGCAATCACATTATCTGCCCCTTCAATTTTGCCTTTTCTTTTGAGTCTTTCTTTGCAGTACATTGGAAGAATTTCTCATTTATCACATCTTGTTAACATTTTGTTAACACTGAAATATTCCATTATTTAATTCTTGTAGGAACTCAGGAAAACAGAAAAGAAGCATTACTTGCCTCAGAGCTGTTACTTCAAACCTTTCTTTATAGAAAGGTTTGCCTGACATTAACTCAAGACACCTGTCACGATGTCAAAGCTGTAGCCAAAGAGTGTCTGAAAGAAAGGCTCAAGAGCTGAAACCTATGGTGAATTGTTTTCCAGGTTACCCTGCTGTGGCAGCTTTAGGTAGTTTTCATCCTACCTCTTTTTATTCTACACTTGCTTCTTCCCCCCTGTATTCCTGATCACTGCTCTATTCTGTGAAACTCTTCCAAGTTTCAGCTCTCACCACTAAAATTTTCTCTCTCACTTCTTGGTCCATACATTTCATGCTTTAAAATGCCAATACCTCTGTCTTTCCCCCCCAAAAAAAAATGTGCCTCCACTATACAATAGATTTTAGCTGTACCGCAACTTTCAGGTCCCTTGCATATTAATCTTAAAACCTGAATTTTAGAAGGCGCTGATTCCTGCTGTTTTTCCTCCGGACCAGGGCTTTGCCAGACACTTTCTTGTTATGTCACTCAGATTCAATTTCACTTTCCTTTGGACGAAATATTGCTGCAGATACCTAACACTTTCACTCTGCCATGTAAAAATAGAGAGACCTTTCATCCACTTTTCAAAATCTATTGTGATTGATGTGTAGTACAACAGAAAACTTTGCAGCGAGCGTTTCTGGTTTCTGCAACTACCAACCAACTGCTTGTGTTTAGATGGCTGGAGTCTGGCCGTTTGTTGTTAATGCAATGAGAAGTGTTTCCATTCACCCTGGTACCCAGAAGCTGGATATAGTCTTTGCGTCACCTGAAATCCAAGAGCACCCCTGTGGCATGTGGCACAGGACATTCCCAGGAGCTGGAGGCCACTGCCTAGTTTTTAATGGGCTTGTTTCCTCTGAGTGCTTTAGAGCAGTATGAGAGTAAAAAGTTATATATTTTAAAGAGATGGCTGTCTCGAGTTGCAGTAACGTATGTAGCTTTTCCCTCAACAACGCTGTTAAAGGACCTTACAGCTTCCCTTGTTCTTTATGTATAAAACAGCCTCCATGCTTTCACTGCTCCCCTACTTTGCTGCTAGTGGAACTGGGAAAAGGTGCTTTTACTGGCAAACTCCACCATGAAGTAGGTGTGGAGACACTCATACCAAACTTTGTGTAGAGAGTGGCTCAGTGGGAGACAGACAGGGGTTCGAGCATGATAAAAAAAAACCCTAAATCCACCATGAGGAATTTTAAATATGCCTGAAATACCAGTGTTGTGGAAGGAAAGAGACTAAGCCCAAGGTCATGCCTGTCTGCCCCAGGCTGCCATTGCAGACAGGAGGGTGGTGCATGGGTGGGTGCATTTCAGGTCATTGCGACATGGAAGCACCATGACATGCTGGCTATAGAAGCAGAAGTTATTGATGGAACGGGTTTTTTAGGTGCATTTTCTGTGTAAAACACTTTCTCTTGATAGAGGCGTTGGTAGTGGGGTGGAGGCCATAATGTTAATATTTGACAGTCTGCTCAAAAACAAGCCCTCTTCCCCAATGGTTAATGACCTTCTTTTGTTCAGTCCACAGTTTTTCTTGTGGGGCTGCAACAGATCTGGCAGTACTATACAGCCACTACAGCACTACCTAACTGTATTGGCCAGGAGGAACAACATTTGGAGAAGAGAAACCCATTAAATAGACTATTACTTCATGTAATGAATTCTGAGAAAACAGGTTATATTTTGATTATGGGCATTCCGAGCGGGAACTGCTAGTACTGCACTTGAGATAAGGAAGAGGCCAGAGAGACTTAAATAGCACATCTTAGTATGACTTCTTATGTAATTATCTGCTCCCCATCACCATGAGGTCTGCATGTCTCAGGCAGCTAAAAATAGAGCAGCCTTCCGCTGCTTTTCTCTCCGTCCAGCCTGTGTGAGGAAAGACTTGCCTCACTCACTCGTGTTTGAGTCATCCCAATGAGACACATCAGCAAAGGGAAACAAGGGTCACACATGCTGAAGCAATCAATAGTGGTCTCTCCCTAGGCTGCAGCAGACAGACAGAGAAAATATATTCTCCCAAGCTATTGTTGACCTGAACAGACCAGAGGCTGCCCTTGGAAAGTGCCAGTTCTCCACTCTCCAGCTCTGGGCAGATGAGTATCTCCTGATGAGGCAACTCATCAGCTGCTCCCAGCCACTCTAGGACGCAGAAAACCAGCTTACAGCCTAAAAACTTCTGGGTGTTTGGAGTTTGCTGCACCAAAAATAGACCAAGGCTTTAGCTTGTGCACCCATCCATGTGCTTAAGGGAGGAGATACCTGCCTGCAGTGGCATCTCTGGTATGCTGTGCTGGCAGAGCCAGTATGGGTACTGGGGATTGTGCGTGTCACTCATGCTTTGCCAGGGCAGTACGAGGACATTTATGTGATTATTAATGTGTTAAGTGTCTTCATCCTTACGCCACCCTTGGCTGTTTCCTTTCAAAGACAATATAAGCATAATACTGATTTTCTAACACAACATCCCATGCGGCACATTCACAAGGTGCTAGGACTTGCACTATCATTGTCAATATTTTATAACCTTGAGACTAGATGGCTACTATGCAAAAAGGAAAATATCCTATATGCTGGAATAGAAGTCTAGACAGCACATTTTTCAAACTGATTATGAAAAAAAGATATAATGAGGCATGCCAGATTAAGGGCTGAGGATAATACTGATCCTATTTAGTCGTGTGTCCTAGAGAGGGACCCAGGCCTATGTTTTGGTGAAAATTCCAGCTGTGTGCTTGAATAAAAAATTCACCACATTGTACATGTATAAATATTAAATAGCAAAATCTGGATCTCTCTTCCTGCTTTTTATGCTTTCCCACAGCTGAAACTCAAGTATTTTAGTGATTTTGACCGCATGCTGTAGTCAAGGAGGAAGAAGGGTCTGGTGTCTGGGCTTGGGCTAGGGAGGAGACTACTATAACTCTGCTACCGTCTGGGCACATATTCAAATTTTGTCTCAGCCTCTGATAATGTTAAATGAGGATGATTACATTTTCCTTCCTCCGAGAAGAACTGGGAGACAGTCTGTTGATAAGTTATTTCCCAAAGTGCTTGCCAACTGCTTAAATAACCTGTAAATATTTTGCAGATACTCTTTACCTACAAGCATATCACATTTCAGCTCCAAGTTTTTCAGGCTTTTTCCCAGCTTCCCAGAAATGCAGTTGGAAGAGGAGGCAGAGAGCAGGGACACACCAGGGTGGGAAAGGAGGGAGCCAAGGTCGAGACTAGGGTGTCCAGGGGCAAAGACAAGGACAAATGATCCAGGATCTCCTCCCAGGATGAGCAACCAAAGCAGCTTTGCAGTTCACCCATAGTATCCAGCAGCCTTCAGTGGGACTCCAAGGAAGGTGTCCACCAGGCAGCGATCATCTGCTGTCTTGCACCATATGAGAACTGAAAGGCACCAAATGTAAATCATAGGTATTGCATTGAAAAAAAAGTAAAAGGAGGCTCTGTTTCATGTAAATTGCAATTAAACCACAGAGCCTGTGGGATGTTTTTGGTAGTTGGGCTTTCACGTGAGTAACAGAAAATTCCATAAATCCCTGAGAGAAAAAGAGGCATGCGAAAGATCATTTTAGACAATTTCTGGCACAGAAATGCTTAAGACTGGGTGACCATAGTAGGAAAGTATCAGTACTGGTTTTGCTTTTCTTCCTAGGCACTTGTTGCAGGTCAGTGTTGGAGACAGGATGTTAAGTCAAGTGGACCCTTGGTTTAAGTCTGTGACTTCCATTTCATTTTTGTGTGCAAAAAGTCATGTTTCTGTCTACTCAGCTGGAGAACAAAGCTTGAAAAGAAGGTCAAGACTCATGAAAATTCACTGTGGTAGTCCTCTGCATTTTCCTAGTTTTGTGATTATTTTAAAGCCTGGCTTGTTTAAGTGTTTGCAACCACTGAGACTCACTGTGTTTGCCAGAGTCCCAGCTTGGACTTTAGGAGCACAATGGAGGAGAATTCATTATTACCTGCCCTTTACTTTCCCACCTACAAACTGATTTTCTCCCTTTTATTCCCTTGGGTTATTGAAACTGCTGATTTCTCTGTAGCTTGTGGTATAAGAGTTTCCAGTACTTTAACACCAATGATGTTCCAGCAGTGCACACAGCCTTTTCTGAGACAAAGGCATGTGAAGAAGAGAGGTTAAAACCAGCAGACTTTGTGAGATGGTTAAAACCAGCCTTCAAATTTTCCAATTTAAGTGCTTCTCTTACACAAGTTTGGAAACAGCACCTCAGTCAAAATGGAAACATGCCATGAGAGTTTCTCCTCTGGAAATCTTAGTTGTTAATTCATGCTAGGCAGGAGGATCTTCATTCAAAAGCAAATATCTGGGTGCTCCAGTAGCACCAGAGCGTGGCAAGATAACCCAGATAGATCCTCTGTCAGACACCTTCTGTATCACCCAGAAGCTGTTCCAGGAAAATCGTCACACAATGAAAATAACTTCAGACCAGCGCAAACCCAAAGGCTTTCTGAGGAAACATCTTATGCCAACAGAGATGAATGCCAAGGCAGCCATGAGAAAAAAAAAACAAAAAACAACAAATCAAAACCAGCCAATCACTCCCAAAATAGGTGAGATAGTGAAACCATGGAAAACTCCAGAAGGCTTATTTTCTCTTGCCTATTTCCCTTGGCCTCACAGACCAGCACATCTGGTAGACTAAAGTCTAGGAGGACAAGGCATGTAGCAGAGAGTCCCAGGGTCCTGTGAGGAGGTTCGGCACTTGCTGCTGGACTCTCTGATGCTGAAAAATAAGCTCTTAAGCTACTCTGTAAACACAATTTGGAGCCAGAAGGAGAAGGCCAAACCAGCTCAACTCCCAGCCTTAGAGAGCTTGTGGCTTTTAGGCAGCATGATGGTGAGAAGTATAACGAAATTCAGGCTCAATCCTTCCAGGCAGCTGAAACTCAAGTTATTACCAGATTGCAAAATACCTTAGGGAACAGGCAATTTTCCCACTAAAATTTGCAGAAAGGATGACAGAGATCCTACTGGTCACTCAGCAATTTTTCCCCTCAGCAAATTGGAAAGAGTTATTTGCTTGATGGCAGTACACTATCAGAAAATTTGTTTCATTTCTCCAGCAAGACTCTTGCCTGATGTACTCTCCTGACAGTCACCTATGCACTGGGACTCAAAGAAATCTCAGCCTATTTAAAATCATCAGCAAGTCAGTCATTTCAAGATGTTTTTAATACCAGAATTTGGAGGTTTTGTGGGTATTTTCACTTTTCAAATATAATTATTATTATTCCACTGAAGCAGTCAGTGTCTGAGACTGCCCATGGATGGTGGCCACTGGAGCTACAGCTGTCTAGATGGCACTGCTCATATGAGGCTTGAGCTCAGTATAAAACAATATACTTTCTTTTATGTCCTCACAACACACATGCTCCAGGCTCAAAAAAACCCCTATCCCAGCACTGAAATTTCCATGTAATTTTCAGAATACATTAATGCACAGGCAGTTTATGCTAACTTATTCCTTTGCCAAAATTGACACTTTGAGTGAACAGCCTATTTCCTCCCCATACACATGTAAAAATAACAGTCATATCCCCCTCAGTCTTTTTCTGCTGGATTTAACAAAGAAAATGAGGTTTGCTCTTATAAGAGAAACTTTTCATCCCACTTTTCTCCACATGCTGGTGCCCAGACAGTCTGGTGACAGTGACTCAAGCATGACAAAGCTGCTAGTGGCTTCAAGTTAATTTCTATTGAGTTGTCCATAGTTGGGGTTAGACAAAAAGACCTGGGGGTATTGATTGGTTGGATACAGATTTTATGAAGATGGCCATTTTGCTGCACTCCTGGTGGCTCAACAATTTCCACTATAAGCTGCTGTTTTCATTTGTTTTACATTTACTGGACTCAAACGTGTTCAGTCTCACATTTTCCACACTTATATTCTGCTCCAGGCAGGATTTTTTTTTCTCCATGTCAGGAAATAGGGATCATTTGTTTCCAAGAGCACACCCATGGAAAATTAGTTGTTAACGTTAAATACATCCATCTGTTCCTTTGAAGAGCTTTACCACCTGCTTACAGTGGAAAGGAACCCGAAATTTAGCAAGAAGACACTCTAGGGAGGCATCTTCTGCAGTCCCCATGAAAATCTATCCACACTTAGTTGCCTATGAATTTCTGGAAAATATAATTTTCACATACACTCACTAGCACATGTGTCTGACTGTTCCATGGAGAACAGACTTGAACCTTGGCACGGAGGGCAAGGGCTGAGGTGTATTATGCTAAGGACTGTGCACCGCTGGTAATAGCATCAGCCCATCTCTTCATGTATTATGACCTATGCCTTTGCTTTGTTCCATCAAACACAAGGTCTTGAAGATGTCATGGGTCTTCTGAAGCTTTGCTTTAAGATGAAGAACACATCTGATTTTTAAAATGTCTGCATGATACATAACCACAAATAAAGACTAAAAATGTTGCAGAATAAAGATGTCAATGTATTGTAAAAGACTTTCTCCTTTACATAAACTTTCTATCTGGAGATTTTACCATTAAGTTATCAGCACCAGGATTGCTGGCATGCAGATATATCCCCATGCTGGCACAGGGAGAGAATTAGTAGTGGTGAATTTTTTTGGTATTAAAGCTTGACTTTGACATTTTGCAGTAAGCTTTTCATGTCCTGTTACCACATATAGCATCACATGCAACTACAGTGCAGACATGAGTGCAATCCAGACACATCATAAAGCAACTAAAATATATGGACAGACACTCAAATTCTTAGTAAGCCCTAATGTATGTTAATGTACAGATAAACATGATAGGTAGAACAAAGGCATCTCAGCGCCAAGCTCTCCACTTAAATTTACTAGTATCTATTCAAGGTATGCAAGAAGAACACTGATGTGTAGACTGAGGCTATGGGTGAGGTGCAAAGCAAGAAATAATCATCAGCTTGTGTTGAGATGCCTTGGGAGAGACAGCTGCATCTCAGCTGCTTCCACCTTGTTTGACTTCATCCTGCAGCTACTTGGCACATGTACTTGCTGAACTGAAGTACTGTGGTCAGTTTTGATCTATTATGCAAGAAGTTCACACTTAAAACACTGCATAGCACACACTGAAGTTTCCAGCTCCCCACTAGCTTGCCTAGCCTTCAGATGTTTGTGAAAGAACCAGACAAAAACTATCAAGGATAACCACAGTAGATCAGTAAGGAGCAGCTGGAGGTGAGGGGAGTGGGGCAGAGAAGAGTAAGGAAATTTTTAAAATAGGCTATTTGCCTCCCACTATTTTCCAGTTTTGTGCATCACAACATAAACATTTTTCAGACAGCAAAGTGGAAGATTTTTCTTGCTCATGGATGTCTTCTGAAATGAGGGAAATCAATGAATGCCTGGGAACTGAATGAGTTTTCTGGAAGAAAATTATATTAGGTCCTGCCTGATAGCAACTCAAGGTAGCAAGGTTCATTAAGATTCAAGTAAGTTTTTTCGTTCTTACTTGAATCCTTTATCTAACCATTGATTTAACTATAAGATGTAAATTCATTGTCCACAATAAAATAAAACGTTTACACTTGTTACCTGATTTTTTGTTAGTCATGAAAAAGGGAACATATCCTACAACTCTGCTATGCAAAGATTTAGTAGAAACAAACAATTGCTGCTTAATTGTAATTCAGATTCAGGACAAAGATCAAAAACTACTTTCACAGTTCTAATGTATTGACTTTGGCTAATTTTTTTTCAATTTTGTCTTCCTGATTCCTGACATGCCAGCTAAAGTTGTTGTATTTTGCAAGTTATTGAGCAACTTCAGATTTTACCAAATCAGTCAATGTTAATTTTAGATGCTCTGTACACAAATAGGCACAGGAACCGTCTAAATGATGCGAAAGGGGCTGTTAATGTAAATAAAGTTATATATATATACACCTTACTATTTAGAGCACAGGTTTCAAAAGTTTTGACATCACATTGTCTTTCCTCTTCCTGGCTCCTGAAATTAATGATTAAATAATAAAAACAAACAATGGATAATTTAGTTTAACTACTAAGATTTTTTTTTATTCAATTTGAGCAAACCAATACATTCTTTTATGAAATGAGAAGCAACAGTTAATATTGTACATTTTTATCTGCCATCTATTCTAATGTGGCAACGGAGAAGTTTCTAAATTTTTTCTGCATTGTGGTAGTCAATTTAAGATTCATTTACTCTGTAACTGATGTTTCTGCAAAAATTTCACAGTGAATGGAATAAGTCTGTCTGATATTTCGCGCAACTTTATGTTTTATCTCTCTGCTACTAGCTTGTGTGGCATTCTAGCTTACATCAGTTGAAGTAAACAGTAATCTTGACATTAACTTCAGAAGCAACAGTACTAACAGCATATGACATTACCAATACAAAGGTGAAACACTTCTTTGTATGTACCTCAAACCCACTAGTTTTCTGAGACACTTTATTGTACCAGCACATATGCAAACATCACTGGAGAGTCATCTTGTAGTTTAACAAGTAGAATGCAACACTTTGTCTGGATACAGAAGAGTTTATTGACTGATAGTTTAGGTCCTATTTTCTTCATCCTGTAGGCAATATCCTGCCTACAGTCTTACTAGCACAGTTCTGTCTGAGTGTAAAATCTGCTCCAGGGTATGCTTTTATATTATGGAACTCCAAGTACATTTAGAGTAATTACAACAGTAAAAGTCAGATATAAGACTTGGAAGCCATATAAAAACCCTTGCTTCCCAACGTCTGGCTCAAGAAAAAAGGAGCTACAGCAGCTGAAAATATTAAATGCAAGAAGTCACTGACTGTACAGTTGACAGTGGGAAAAAAAATCAGAGTGGGTTCAGCAAAAAAACCTGAAAAGAATCAGAGATGGCAGGACAGAATGTTTAGCCTAGGAAAAAGCTTCCCCTGTTTTCCATGAACGCTAATGTTTAATTAACATTTGATTACTCATTGTGGTTGAAACCACACACTGGATGAAAGCCGAGGAGCTGCAGGCGAGCATGTCCCCATCCCAGTACCCGGCAGCTGCCCCAAGCTGCCTGCTCACAGCACCAGTCCTCATATGCAGGAGCTGTCTTTGGAAATGCTGACCTGATTGCAGATGACCTTGGCATGAATCCAAGAATCACGTGCATCTGAGGGGCACGGCCTTCAGCTGCAGTCCAGCTATGGGTACCGCAGCATGGTGCTGCCCTGACTGTGCCCCTCGCATCATGTGCCAGGGCCACATGTAAACAACCACATGCATGATGTAGTTCCATTACCCTTTCCTCCCTTTCTCTACAAGGTAAGGAAGTGTGTTGGCCTTGTTTCTCATGAGAGTCTCTAGGCATCAAAGTACCTCAAATAACAGCAGCAATGAGAGTGTTAGCATCACAATAGGCAGCCTGTCTCAGCAATCACTTCTGTAACCCACCAATGTTGGGGTTTTTTTTCTTAAAAAAACATAGCCTAGACAAAGAGCGTCTCAGTCCTCTCAAAGGTCCGCTGTGCTGGTATCCTGAAAAGTCTTGGGTCTGTGAGCTTGGAGGATTTTCTCTGTAACTTGTGATACTTTGGGTTTTAGTGTGCTCTTCAGTTGTGCTCCTCTCTAGCTAGTTTCAAGCAAGATTTATGTTATCTTATTTTGTAATGAAAAAAAATAATTAAAAAGTACCTCTAAGCTTTCCATCTGTTTTTTACATCAGGAGAACAAGAAAAGAGAAATTACTTCTCAAGACCAGCCAGTGCATGCACAAAACCTGGAAATGTTGCCAGCAGTCTCTGCATTCTCTAGGATACAGTCAGGGGAATAAACTGAGACCATGAACATAAACTCTCGCCCTCTTGTTGAATGTCTGAATGCTACTAGCCTCACTGGAGCAAATATTTGCACTATTATATCTGGAGAAATGCCTATTTTCTACTCAGATATACCGATATTATGTGGAGAACAATTTAGTTCAACTTACTGCCTATATTTGAAAGCCAGAGACTGGCTTTCAAGACAGAGATCATGTTATCAAAAGGAAAAACAAGTAATGAAAGGGAGAATGCAGTTAGGAATAAAATACTAGGACAGTCTTGTGAACCTGAGTGATAATGTAAAGCACAGATAAAACAAACATAATGAATAACTACAGGTAATGATGTGACCGCGGATCCTGTAGCAGACACCACAGTACTGTGCAGTTTTCTTCCTGAGATGATATTTTACCCAATCTGAAGGCCTCTGGTAAGTGACCTCTAGGAGAAGACATCAGCTGGTTTATTTTAGAGGAAGAGAGGAGAATCTCCTCTGAAGAGACAAGTGATATATAGCAGCCAAGGCTTTATTTTTATCAATTGCTTGTCAAGCCAGCTGTGAACGTTCACCCTTTCAATTACAGACTTATTGGGAGTCATACATATTTAATCAAGACTGTAACTCTAAAGGTGCTCTAAATGCTTCTACAAGTAGTAGTGCATGTTTCAGCATATGGCACCTTGCCAGACCTCTAGCACTAAACTTCAGTCAGTCTCTTCCCACTTACACCATCAGTTTTTTAATTTATGTTTAGCAAGATGCCTATTTAAAAAACAAAACAGAAACAATGCTGAGAAGAATGTGATTATAAGAGTTCAGATCATCTTGGGTTGCTGCTGGAGCTGGTGGAGACTGTGGTCTCATGGCTCTTCCTGTCACAATCCAGAAGAGAGCTGTCAAAAAATGAATGCTCTTTCATGCACAGGTAGCAGAAACGTTCAGCAGCTGCTCCCACTCTTGCTTGGTCACTTTTCTGCTGGCTACTCTATCTGTGGTTGCAAATCAGTGGCTCACAAAGCTGGCAGCTGACTTTACTGATGTTACTTGATCATGTTTGCCAGATCTTCCTTTGCTCGTTTCCTGCAGCACAATCTGAAAGAAAGACTGTTTCCATGCCTAAGCTGTTCTGGACAAAGATAAATCTGAAAGCTGCCTAGTGACTACTGTATAAACATACAAAAAGTCTGATGATCTAACCTACAAGACTTTGGTTATTTGGTATAATTAAGCGGAGAAGATGCCACGAAAATAATTACCGGAAATTTTTCTCTTGACAAACTTATGATAGAAATTTCTCAACAGCTTCAAGGAAGTCCATGGATGAGCTAAGCCCTTCCAAGTCCAGGAGATTGCCTTTTTTGTCATGAAAGTGGAATAATTCAGTCTCTTCCTCTTCCAGTTCCTCTTGAAATAGGTTGGTCTCTGAGGTAGGAATGATGATGATGCGAGGGACTGTGTTGCTAATGATAGAGCCCAGGACTCCATTAACTTCATTTTCTGGAGTTGTCATCTGTGAAATACCCAGGTCTCCTCCTCTGTTGACACTGCCAATATTCAGATTGACAGGCAGAGAAGCTGCTCTTAAGGAGCTGGTCACAAGTGTTGCAGGGGTACTGTGTAGGACTGGCTGCCCAAGGACCTTCTCCAAACAGCTGGAGGAGAGCAGAACCTGGAGCACAGACATAAGCTTTAGTATTGTCATACAGCATATGAATATGGAAACCCATATCTGAAATATTTATTTTCACTGTTCACTATTGGAATCATCAGTTATATTTTCTAAACAGTCAAATCAATGACTAGAAAGAGTGAAAATCATGATGTGTTAACATCTACAGCTTAGCAGGATGTTAAATGAAACAAAAGAAGAAAAAAGTCCCATTCCTGTATCTGATGTATTCTGTGTTTAAGAAAAAAAAAGTCTCCATTTTTAACATATCTCAAGGTACTGGATATTTATACCTCTCTCTCTTTTGTGAAAGGCATCTCAGGTAAGACTCAAGCACACTGTATTCTTTGCCCAAAGTTTCATCATCCTTGTGACAATTTCTATCATGAGTGTCCCCAGGTACTGTCTCAGGGCAGTCAGTGGCTTTGCATTCATATGTTTGACAGTACTTCCTGGTACTTACTGGTTTTGTTTTGCTAACCATTTCCCACCTGCCTATTTTGAGAGAATTCTAATTTCTAGCTTTGCCCTGATGGCAACTTCCCTGTGACCTTTCCTGAACTCTTCATGCACAGAATGCAAATCCAGAGTAAACTAAGTAAGCTTTGAAAGTGTTAATATTTAAATACACTGGCAATGGAAGGCATGAGTGGTCAATTTTGGCCTGCTTTAGAGAATGATCGTTAAGGTTATAAAAATCACTGTGCTAGATAGAGAGAGAAGTTAGAAGTCCTTTCCTGAGAAAAATCAACATTTAAAGTAAATTGCATTTTTTACTTTATTACTACATGAATCCTCTTGAAGCCTAATGGAATTTAGAGTATAACTAAGCTTTACTCATATTGCTGTAAACCGTCTTTCAGAGTTCTGTTTATTTCTCTTAACATAGTTGTAAAGTAAATCAAATAGCTACACCGAGTCTCTCCATAGCTTGTTTTGTAAATTTTTTCTCTAATGCAGATATTCCTATTTTAGTCAGAAACTTCATAAATTCAACTTTAGTCTTCTTGAATCATGCAGGCCTGTAATTACCATGGATTTATAGGGGTTTGGTGTTGAAATATCTTTTTAAAATATCAGTTTTCAGCATGATTATAGCCCAGCAGGGTTTGTAACCTTGGCTCCCTTTGTCTCCATGCTGCATTTTTACTAACAAACTAAACGATTCCTTAAATCAAAAAGGAAAAGTGTTTTTGTTTGTTTGTTTTTGTTTGTTCATTTGTTTTGATTTTAAGATTTAGGAGTCATTATCTCAGTCTTAGCAAGTGGTTTGGCAGAATATGTTACTGCATGGCATAGGTCAAGTCTGTCTGTTTTTACAGACAGAAAACCGAATATATTTGTTTTCCACACAAATTTTGTTTATCTGTTTTGTTGGTTGTTTTAGTTTTTTTTTAATCAGAATTTTTGATCTCTCTCTCCCCTCCTCTGTCTCTCTGGCATATACTGAAGCATTGTGTGATCCTACTCTACAACCAGGAATCATTCGCCAATCCCTGTCAATAATGATTTTTCCAGCTACTGTACCTACCCAAGTGGAGGGAAGTACAATGTGCTAAGAAAAATATTTTAAATCAACCTGACAGAAAAGTCCATTCTTCCAAATCAAAGATAACAATAGCATGAAAAAAAAACAAACCTCAAACCATTCCTCCCTGCCTCAAGTGCTGTTTTAATGGGTTGGATTTTTTTTTTTTTTAATATGAGTTAGTGGGCAGGACACCACTTCCAAGGTTGTTTAAATAGTTTTCACATTGAGTAGTTCCTTTGACACAAAACCTGTATTCACAGAGCACTTCTGGCAAGTGTCTTTTGAAATGAAGTATCCAAACCCATCTTATCCTCATAATACATGCCAAAAAGGCCTCTTCACTGTCACACCAGGTTTCCAAATGTCAGTCTACATCAAGTCTGGGACCATCCTAACTAAATGCAATGTCATGGAACTAGAGCATATCTTTGTGGCAGCATAGAAAACAGTCCTGTGAGATTTTTATGCTCTGGAAAGCACCAAGTCTGGGACACCGATTAGCTTTTTCACTTTGACTTGAGGGATATCTCTTCTCTTTTGACAATCCAACTGCAACTTCATTAAGAAGCCTTGATCTCAGTCAGTGAAAATAATTTAGATGTTGTTGAGATTAAAAAGAAGAAGTTTAAGATTCTTAAAAAAAAAGTCTATATTTAGTTAAGTCAAAAGTTAGGACCTTTCACTGAATTCACATTTCTATTTCCATAATTGAGCATTTTTGGGAATGCTATATTTGGAATTCAGTCACTGACAATACAGTAATGCTATTAAAACCTTAAAATAAACATCTAAAAATAGTGGTGGTCTTTTTTAGCATTGGTTAGGGGTTTTGTAAGGATAAATGGATAGCCTCATAGTGAAACACTTCAGATGCGTTTGACAAATATTTATTCTGATAGGATGGATATTGATGCATTGCATTTGGCTAGCATACAATGGACCTTCCCACACAGGAATCTTTGATGAGAATATTAAAAAAGGCAAACAAGGCTTTGAACATTCAATGTAAACAAACTTGAGACATCTCAGTGAACACCATGAAAAGCCTCATCATGACGGTAACTGTTTAAAGGTTTTTTAGTAAAATAATCCAACAGTTGTCTTTCAAAGACAAAGCAGAATGTCTGAGCTTTCTTGTGGGCTATGCAGTTGCTAAATTCCATGAATGAACTGTTTGTTTAATTACTGAACACTTTTATGCAGACTATCTCAGATTTATTTTCCATCTCCTTATGAGACCAAAAGCCAATGATTCTCCAGAACCTGGAGACATCTTTCCCACTTGCCTACAACCTTGGACACACTGGGCTACTGAGTGAGGGCAGCAAAGGTGGATAGCAGATTTGAGCCCCTGTTAACCTCCACCACATTTGAAGCCATTGTTTCTCCATCAATGTTGTTTATAACAATTACAGGAAAAGACCAAGCTTTCACAAGACTTTTTTTAAGGAGACACATGAAAGAAGAAAGGGCAGATGCATGCAGGCAGTAGGTCATTGAATGGCTGGAAATTTCCAAAACTGCTATAAACTACGTTGTCTCTAGACAATCTCAAAGCTGAAGGAAGCATAGGAGACAGAAGCAGATGCTGCAGCTCCACAAGGTGCAGGTGTTTTGTTACGCATATTAGAGTAACCCCATGAAAGAGAGTCTCTGGCAAAAAGTGGGTGCTACTTAGTCCAGCCACAAACAGAGGATCTTAAGCCTATGCCTGTCTTTTCTTGAAAACGCAGAGCTGGTATATGCTTGACATTGTGGCACCCATACAAAAGCTTATTTTGAAACTGGCTTTACTGTTCTGGCAGGAGCTGACTCTAATGTGACCAGCTGCTCCCATCCTCAGCAGTTCCTCAGGGAATAGGGTGCTCCTCGACAGCATGATGCCAAACCTCAGTGGCTGGGGCAACAAGGGTGATGCATCCACAGAAGATGCACTGAGTACTCACCATCTCTTTCAGTGAGGGAAGAGTGGCAGCTGCCAGACTCCTACCCTTAGGGAGAAATAGAAGTGTCTTTCTTGTCTTCCCCCTCAACAGAAATAAAACATTTTAATGTACACAGAAAAGAAGGAAAAGGGAGGCTTCTGCCATGTCAAACTCTGCTTTGCAGCCTTGACTTTGTAGTAAAAGGAGGCTGGCACAATGTAGACATAAGGGTCAGGAGGGGAGAAATCAGAGCTAGGATAGATAAATAGGCAAAGAGGCAAAGGAATCAACATCTTACATTTTGTGCTACTGACTGTTTTGTAGTACAACTTTAGACCAATGAGCTGATGCTGGCTTTCAAAAAAAACCAGCAACATACCAGTGAGAAAAGTTAATAAGAGATTGTTGTTACCTCATTAGTCACAAATAAAGAAATAATAGCAAGGATGAAGAGGACATGGGAATCAGTATAAATAAAACCTTCAGATGAAACAGATGGGTATGAAGGCTGAATTACTATTCCAGAGATGAGGTACCGTAGCAAGAGAAGGAGTGTCTCCATCAGGGACTTTTATTGCTTACCTTTTCTGAAGTTGGTACACTGAAGCTGCAAGTCTTTGGAAGTACATCTCTCTTCTGTTTCAGACTTGTTGAGAAAGAATGGCTTCGTTGAGGCTGCAGTTTCTTATGAGCTGGCTCTACAGAGTCAAGCTCTACCTCACTCCAGGTCTAATCACAAATGATGAAGACAGTTACATACTTTCTCAAATTCTAGCAGCAACTATGCACTGACAGAAAATGAGCTGTTCTAACACAATCAAAACTCTCCCTTCAAGAGGGTTTATTTTTAGTCTTGCTGTTTAGCTTGAAAAATTTTTGAAATAATGAAAAGTTATTTAAACTCTTTTCACCAGAATGTTTTTCAACTTTTTTTTAATCTCATTGCTTGTGCTATACTTACAACTGCATTGGACTTGAAATCTAAAGATGGGAGCAAGTACAATGAATCTGTTTAATCAGGCTTATGGAATTCTGTATGATCATCAGTTGATACAAAACCGTGGATATGCACAGGTCCAAAACTACATTTGCATACATGTCAGCTGGATACTCAGAACACTCAAGGCTTCTCAAGCCTCATGAGCTTGCTTCTTCTCTGAACCATCATTATTGGATAGGAGGCAGCAGGTGAGCTCTACACTTACTTTGTAAGAGCACGACAGTAATGGAACACAGTCATGACTGCAACCATGCCAGTCCATTTACAGGCTTGGGCAGAAGCCATCCATCAGCCTTAGCTTTGCAGCGATTTTTTGATTATCAATGGTGAGGTCATTCCACTATTTTTCACATCAATAAATATGTTTAAATAGATGACAGATAGATAGATAGAGCAAGCTCTACACAAGTGGGAAGCTAGTGTATAATTCCATTGCATCACCTTGTTCACACATCTATTGCCACCTCTTTATGTCCTCCCTTGTACACTCAAACTGTAAATAAAACTTTATGTGACTCACAAATATGTTAGCTTCCTACATTAATATGTACACAACAGAAGGAGGAAAGCTTTGGTGGCAACAGCCACCTCTTCTACAATGTTCCTGGTGTCTTTCCTACCCTTAATACTTTATTGGAGCATTCCAAAATTTCACTCAGTCTTGCTGTCATGTGAGAGTTGTTGAGCTTAGCTTTTATTTCAACAGCTGCTCCTTCACCTGCACTAAGCTCTCAGTTGCCCCAAGGACACTTACCTTTGGCTGCATCAGCTCAGCACAACACGGTAACAGCAGGTGGGGGTTTGAAGATTCCTAAGACAAAGTAGTGCCAATGACCGAAGCCTCTTATCCACATTCTCCTATCTCTTTAAACAGCAAACCCAAGAAAACACACACAACGAACTGATAATCCTAATGAACCAAAACCAAGTATTGACCACTAGCAAAGAACAGAAAACTTCTTGGAGCAGGATGGGTGATGCAGCTGAAAATTACTTCATGTGACATCAAACAAAGGATTAATGGGGAGAGAATTTAGAAACAAAGTGTAAGTCAAGCAAAATTAAAAGCTAAAATGGGCAAAAAAGATTTGAAATAAGTAAATGAGGAGCCTCTTTGTTTTAAAGTATTTCAACACATTTCCATGTCACTACACATGCTATTTACAACCAATGAATGAAGCACAAGTATAAGAAGACAAGTAGTCCAAGTGATCTCAAAGGGATATGTGTGAGTGCTCTCTTTGCTCAAGCTGTTAAGCAATCCCAAACAAAGTACACTCTTGTTTTCATGATCAGATATTGCTGTGTTGCATATACTAACCTCATACTGCAAGGACAATCTGGGTATTTTGCAGTTTATGAAATCATCACAGTTGATACTGTCATGCATCGTTGTGTAATCAGTGGTCTGTGAACAGAATTAAATCAGTATAATATCTCATTTTCATTCACATTGCAACAGAAATACTTCCGCATTTATTCATATCTTCAAGAGCTGAGACAAAAGCTAGATTTCATATCCCATAGAAAATAAGTCACTCTTTTTTTCCTCTCATTAAGGTCTTTTGCCCTAATATTGCAGCAATCAGATAAACATGAAGGTACTCCCCATGCCCTGAAGACTGTAATAGCCCAGGCAAGCAAATTTGGGACCCTTGTGCTGTGTGGTGTGTTACAGTAGCGTGTCACTCCATAACAGTCCCATCACACACGTGAAACTTTTAATTGGGCTTTAATCTGAACAAATGTACACCAAAAAGAGCTTTGTCCAGGCTAAAAGAGACCTTTCACTCCTCTATTTTTTTTTTTCATTTAAAAGAGATTTTACCGTAGACTTTTTTTGGGAAACACTAAAGGAAAAGCTTGCCACTTCTAAACCAGGTCTTTCCTGAGAAGTAGGTCCATGGCATCGTATTTAAACATCTAATTTTGAATGACAAAATGCACTCCATTTAAGAGATTTCATAATCTTTAATTATCCTCACTACTAGCTGTCTGTAATACAATAACCCATAGGCTACTTGGTGATAGCCAGAAATGCTGCTGGGATATTTGATATACAGTCACAAAATGGAAGAGGATCCCTGTTTCCAAGCAGTTCACAACTTCACAAGCTGTGCAGCTGAGGCTAAACAACAAATGATGCGATGCATCATTTTAACTGAAAGTCTACCTGATGCAGTTATGTGGTTAGTGTGCAAGAGAGGCAGTAGCATGGAGTACAAAGTAATTATTCTTTTGTAACGGGCTAGATTTTGTTTCATTAGGGCTCAGGCAGTGAGCCTTCACCTTAGGTAGTTAAAAGTGTGCTTTTTAAAAAAATGTTCTGGGTACAGTGCTAGTGTTTGCTGTGACTGCTTGGTTTCCCAGAGAATAATGCATTTTTTTTTCCTCAGGTGTGTTTGCTTTACTGTTTGGCTGCCATGAATGCATTCAGAAATCTCCCTGTCACTGTTACACGAAAGAAAAACTTCCATTCTCCAACAGAAAATTCAGTGCAAAATTAACCTGTTCCAGAACAATGCACTATTCATGCTGTTTTCCTAGTGGTCCTAGACCCATTTCCACATCAAAGAGCCCAGTCTTCTCAGAAATACATAGTTACAATCTCACAGCAAGGCAATTCCAGGGCCTGACTCCTGGTGACAATAGCCTGAAAGTAGTAGTCTGTGGGCTACAGCATGCAAATAACGGAGCCCCATCTTTCCTCAGACTGAGCCAAGAGTTTGCCACTCAGCCCATTGTGGTAATTTATATCTTCATGAAAGGTTACCAACTGCAGCCATCACTCTGGGAGGTTTCTTGTGCCCAGGACGAGTGCAGAGCAGAGCAGGTGCCCAAGAGGGCCAGCCCCAGCCTGGCCCCTGCCACGGCTGCCATCCATCCCCAGCAGCCACCTTCCCACCTTCCCAGCACCTCTGCTGGCAAGGCTGGCTTCTTGTGATTTAGAGAGACAGGTAACACCATGCCAAGATGGGCTGTGAAGAATTTTGAGGGATCCTCTTTCTAACTTCCTCAGTCACCATCCTTACTGAGATTTGGGGTACATTGATGACAAAATACCCCACTTCAGGTGCAGAAGTAACCTCATGACTCAAAAAATGTAGCTACTTCCTCTCTCCCTGTCCCACTTCTATTCTCTAATTTTGAGTAAGCTTTTATAAGGTCATTTATTTTGTGAGTTGGAGAAACATTGTACTCGCTTTGCTTCATGGAAACAGGAAAAGACTTACAGCTTCTCCAGTGGAAACTGATGAAACACAAGTGCTCTTTGATCTGCCAGCAAGAGACTGATGGCTGGAGAGAGAGGTCTTGAATGATGACTCATTTATGGAGCCTCTCAGGAGGTCGTTCTTCGATATTCGTATTAGGAACCTCAAGCAGGGAACAGCATTGTGGATGGTTTTTCTGAAGGAAAGTGGAAGAAGAAAAAACCACAAATGGCACTTTAACGACACAGCTTTGAAAATCATGTGGTGAAAGTACTGTGTCTTTCCATAACCTCAGCATGGCTTCTGTTTTGATTGAGGAGATCTCAAAGACTACATGGAAACAGCATAGTATATCTAGTGGAAAATACTTCACAGGCTGAAAGGAAAATAACAGGTGGCTTCTGGGACTCAGGTCAAAATATGTACGGAATAGCTGCATGGATAAGTAGTAAGAATTGAAAATATCTTGGAAGAGCAGGATTATTTCTCATTTGATTCAAAAGTTAACCCAGAAATCTTTCAGGTTAGCTGGCACAAAGGTCCTCACTGTGCAAAGACACAGGACAAGTGAAAAAACAGGGGGAGGAAGGGGCCTGAAGAATCAGATATTGTTACTTATTTGTATCACAGCAGCTCCTGTAAACTCCTATCGGGAATTAACACTCCATGCAAGCACAAAGGAGAAAGATGACCTAGGTCTCAAAAGACTAAAAATTTTCCTTATTGTTTAAATAATAGTTTCAGTCATGGTTGTATGAGTCTATTCCTGCTGACCCTAGCCCTGGCCCCGCATGGAGAAGAAGAGCCCAAGAAGCCTTCCCTGTGCGATGCCAGCTGGCCTTGCCCCTCACTGCCACAAAGGACAAGCAGGGCAATGCTACACAGAGCACTGCATTTGGTATAACATCTCCCCAGTGCCTCCCAATCCATTTTTTCAGCCCAGTAGCCAAAGCAAATACTGGCAAAAAAAAAACCTAACAAATAAAAAAGAGAGAGAGAGCAACAAGACATTTGGAAAACAACTGATGCACAGGACTTACTGATCAGTGATGGTTGTTATTCTGTTGACTTTACACTGAAATGTATATTGTAAAATTTTTGCTTCTATAGTTAGCAGGTTTGTTGAATAACTAGTACATTTAAAATCCATGATTTCTATTCTCAGAAAAGATCAAATGTGTTAAAGTGTGATAAAAAAGAAGGAAAAAACCCCAAAAGAAACCCATCACCAGCAAACTCTAATATTTAGCGATATCACCACTCTCAGTATACTAGACTTCTGCCTATTTTTCTTCTCTAACTTCAAAGGTAACTGAACAGTCAGTTCTGTGCCTACAGTGGAGATAAGGAATGAAGAAAGCTTTCTGCCTGCACCATCTTTCCTAATTCTGCCAACACCCCTGCCCATGAACTGGCAGGGCACCACTGAGCTGTTTGGGGGTACAGGAGGCTGCTTGCATGGTGTTGGATAAAAACCCCAAAGACCTAATACCATGCAAAGAATTAAAAAGTTTTGAGAGCCAGCAAGGGTTTTACAGGATCTGAGAAAACATCAAGCCCCCGTTAATTAATTTTCACATCGAAGAACTCAGTTTGGTACTGAAAAACAGCTATCAGTTTGGGTTTTTTTTCCCCTCAGCTGAGAAGCTGAACTGCTTCCCTCAGACATAGATGTGCCTTTGATGTCTTTTGTAGCCTACCTGGGCCTGTAAACTACTCAAAAACTTCAAGTTAATGTAAAACACACCATCCTGTTTATGATATGGGATTTCACGCAGAGAACTCCTCAAGCTGGAGATTCAGGAAATGTGTATTTGGTAGTGGATTTTCAAGGACAACATAAGAACCTTTTTGATGTCTTGAGGGACTAGAGTATCACTTTTAACAATATTTGGGAGGACTGTTGAGGGACATTTTGTGGGCTGGGATGAAAATACACATTTTGAAGGGAGTTTTAATACATGTGAAACACAAATAAGTATAAACCAAAGTACTTATTTAATGATATTTTTATAATCCCCTGAAATAAAAGTCACCCAAAATCAAATATGTAGTAACTACAAGTAAATTTTGGAGAAAATACTGCAAATCATAATGAATCATGACGGATCAGTTTCAAACACATCATTTTTTTATAATTATGCTTTACTTAAGAGCAAGTTGGAGATGCAGAATTTCCCTGTTTGCTATCAACAAATAATTAGAAAATGTAAAACTTCCAAAATCTAAGGAAGTTTCTGTAATAACTCTAACACAGCCTCTCTCTCATAGACAGGTTGTCAAAGGAGTAAAATCTTTCTACTCCCACAAAACAGCATTTCATCAATTAAAACTTTGCACACATTTCTTTCCTCACTCAAATTTGTTACTTCCAGTGATACTTATCAGGGAGAAAAGTGGTTTTGTCCTTTATATTGGTGTGTAGTGGATGGGTAGGGTGGTATATGACAACCTGTCAGACCAGTTCTTAAAAGCCACATGCTAGCACAAAGGTCACCATTACATTTTCAGTTACATTCATTAGCAATGTACTTGATATTCATTGCTTAAGATAAGGAAACCACACAAACAGTATTGTTTGTTTCATTTGTTGGAGTGTTAGGATGTGGTGACAGTGATTCTCTGTCTTTGGTAATAGCACATCATAGGTTTGAGCCATATCTGAACTCTTTAGAGCCTGATTTCTAGATGTCTCTTTCTAGAAAGATTTGAAAAATAACTAAGATTTAATTTGGTTCAGTAGTTGCAATACAAAATGGCAATTCATCCCTTGCCCAAAGTTGTAAATCTTGGGCCTAAACACACTGGCTCATTTATCCATCATTGGATAAATGGCTTTCAAGGCATAATGTGAATTATTATAAGATTTGGAAATTATCCAGGAACCCTGATCTTTATTCACATATTCATTATTCACTGTTTAAGCGAAATTGGTCTTGCCAACATATTTTCACGAGCTGATTTGTTGGTGTACTGTAGCCGCTTTTTCAGTTTTGAAAGTGTGTGCTTGATCCATCAGCAGTGACCTAACATTAATTCTTTTCCTGACTGGATGGCTCCCAAGTCTATGAAATGTCTTCACAAATACTCCATAAACACTTTTTTTTTTTTTTCTGTTGATATGTCTAGGAATATAAATTAGGAAGCAGGGAAAAAACAAAACAATTTTAAAGAGAGTGTACAAAATCCTCTTGTGGACTCCAGCCTTTTCTTAATACAGTCTCAGAAAAGCTGATGCTGGTAGCAAAAAGATTAATCGAAGCAGGTCAGTATATAGTATCTGCTTTGAAAACAGTCACTTGACCTTGCAAAAATAATGTATGGAATCACTGAACACAATAGCTTTGGATGAGAAAAAAATACCAGATTCATAATGTGTCAGCCATGAATGACTGACTGCTTCTCATTCAACTTCTGCAAGCCATCAGGCACACATCATTCTCCTAAACTAAAATGCTCTGCGGCCTTCAAAAAATAAGATGGACTCCAGTTTTTGGAGGGTGCAAACTGCTGTTAGTTAGGAGAGCAGGTATTTGCAAACAAAATATGTTTTCACCGTTTCTGCATGTGTTTCCACAAATCTTTAGAGAAATTTTCACTGCTCCTACAACCATGCCGTCATTCATTAGACCTTAGAAACAATGTACTCAATTTCCAGCTTCCAGATCTTAGTTTTTAGGCAACAGAACTTAGCAGCTGTTCCACAAACCTGATAGTGACGACTAACCCTGCCATCTAGTGGCATTTATATATTTATCACGTTTATCATCATGGCATCCCGGTGTTTCATTCAAACTTTTGATGCAGCATCTCTTTTTTGGTGGATACTATTTGAAAGACTTGCAGGAAAATGTAGAGATATGCTGGATATCAGTTCTAAGCATTTCTCCTTCAAGAAAATAAAATATTCTTCACTGTCAATGTTTCAAAAACACATTACGTACAGCTACAGAAGGAAATGGCAAGGTCTGAGCTGTACCTTTTGTGTGAGGTACAGCTGCTTCTGAGTACACTGCTATGAGATATAAGGGTGAAAAAAATATTTAGCAGCTCACTTGATATTGGAGATAGGTCTGAGAATACAATGGAGTAGTATACCTTTCCTTATATTAAGCAAACAACTCAACACCCCTCGAACTCCATTGTTTTTGGTAATTATTTTTTGAAACTAGTTATTTTAGAAATTTTAACAGAAGTGGCTTACTTTGTCAATACTTGAACACGTTTCTCAGCTGAATCTCTGAGGACATTTCTGAATAATGTGTTGTCTTCAAAAAAAGAAAGTTTAGCTTGTATAGTGTCTGGGAAGTGCATGGTAAGTTTGTCCATGTTTGAAACCATTCAGCAGAACACCATGACAGATTGTTCCCTTGCAAAAGTAATTTTGTAACTCCTTTTAGGACCACATGACTGAAGACACAATCCTTTTGATGTGTCAATACTATGTATGCATTCAGGTCCTAGTTAGCTCAAAGAGCAGGTGACCTGTCTGAAATCCAAGATGATTCCTTCTCATGCTTTCTCTAAATCTTGGGGCAGGCTAAGTTGGTCTTTGGAGATGAATTGAAATATTATAGAGAAATTAGGAAAGGAGATTATAGTGGATCATCTTCTGCAAAGGGAAAGATTTCTGATTCTTTGAAGAGGTGTCTTTTATGGTATATTAAATTATCCTTCTATTCACCTAATCTCGTTGGTTTCCCATCACAGTGATAGGATAAGAATCTTTTTTTCTTACCAATACATTGTTACCTTTCTCATCATCTAATCTGTGGGAACAAGTTATCTTTATACTTTCTATCCCTTACCTTACTGTAGTCAGAGGGCCTCGATAAAAAGCAGAATTCATACTTTTCGGCTCAGAAACTCATTCACTGTCTGTGAGAGGCTTGAGAGGGAAATAAAAAGGCAAGAAAAGTTGTCTAACCATGCAGCTTATTTAGACTCAATAGTGTTTGAGTATTTGCAAGTGAAATTGCTCTGGGTTGGCACAGTGTTCTGTTTTATAATATACAGTAATTGATATATGTAATACTCTACACAAAGTAGAGTATTTCAGAAATGTCTGCTTTATTTTTTAAAGGAAACTACTTGTTGACCAAAGTTAGCAAACCCACTAATTATGAAGCAGTATTTTCCATATATTTGGAAAACTTTCTCATTTGTAGGGAGCTCTGTCTGGATTACTGGCCTCCTACAGCTCTCACTTGTCTTATCTATGGATAAGCTGTTTGCCTCTTTACAGAGATTCTCCCAAAAAAACAGCAACTTGTTTACGTTTGTATTGAAGACGATGTGAAGAGAATAATTTAAGTGCTCCAGCAAGCAAGACCTGGAATTTATACTTATATAGCTTCTTTAATCGATGGTAATGTGTTTTTTTGATCTTTATTGGCTGAGACCTATTATTTGGAGTGCTCTTTAGCAGCCATCCCTAATATGGCAAAAGATGACCCTGAGCATCACCTCCTCCTCCTGTCAGTCATGGTGTTGTGCAACTGCACAGGACAGAGTAGTGTTGTGAGGGGGAAGAAAGGTGAAGGCATGGACTGTTCTCCTTTGTTGGCCAGCCCTGAGGCCATGTCTGGAGCTCCATGTGCAGTCTGGGCTACCTTGTACCAAGTGGACACTGTGCAGGCTCTGACCACTTTGATCTCATCATGGGATGGTCAGGACTGGAGTGGGCACCATGTGGGGTGAGATTGAGGGGATGCAGGTATTTTGTTGATTATTAAAACCCACATTTACATGTACATTTACACACATACCTATATGTTTACTGTACCTGTATCTTGGGTGAATTATTGCGTATATGATGGGGTTGTAGATTGCAGAAGCTTTGGCAATAACAGCTGGCACAGATTTGGAATATGGTGATAGGGTGTTGCCTCGACTAAAACAAAGCAAAAATATTACACACAGCTATGCCACGGATATGTACTAGATTACTAATATGTATTACACTTTTTGACTGTTTTTGTGCTGAGATCTCTTTGTTAAAAAAAAAAACAAACCTATGAAACATACTTGGTTTCACTCTTTTGGAGAAAAGGAAAGACGTGCAAATAATTAATTACCTATTTGAGGAAGACCAGGAAGACAAAGAGAAACACAACTGAGAAATCTGAATGCTCTGACAAAACAACAGGTCTCTCTGGAGTAGAGAATGTTGAAGGAAGATGGTAACTTAGGGGTGAATATCAGGGAATATAACCTCTTTTGCTCTCTGCCAGAGGCAGCAGTGTATGGGGGAAGTTTTTTGACAAAACAGAGGAAAGGAAAAAGATAACTCCTCCATTCATACAAAGAAAGTACCATGAAAGAGGGGAAACAATGCATAACAAAAATGCAGATAAAAAGTCCTGACACTTTTAAACCACACAGACAAATAATCCCTTTTCTGGCTTTATCCACAAGAGTATAGTGAAGAAAGTAATATCATATCTAATGTAACAACTATTTAAAGCTCTTTCAAAAGGGAGATCTGCTTCTTGTGGGTGACATTACTAGTCGTATTTGTATTTCAGAGTAACCTATGCTCCTTGGATTATATTTCCACTTACCCTGCCCAGGCAATTAAGGTGACACAAGCGTATGGAGACCAGGACAAGACAAACACAATGATGACTACAAAAGCAATTTTTGCCAGTTTCCATTCATTCTTCATTGACTGAGAGAGGTAGGACTTCCGACTGCAGGACCCCAGCTTTTCAACATCTCTGTGAAGCAAAAAAATTATAGATACATCAGCAACAAGAAGGTGAAAAAGCAAGGTTCAACATCTCTAATATATGCTCAGCGATATGCAAGATGAAGCAGATTTCATCTTTCCCTGCTTTAACTCTTTTTTTCTCCAATATTTAAAAACTCCAGAAGATAATTAACAGTAAAATAGTATCAGGCATTCTGGCTGAGCTTTGTTTGTTCAAGGGACTGAACCACAAGAACCCCTGGAAATGCAGGAGGGGACTATTGTGTCCTTATCTTAACACAAGGAGGGTATCAGGACAGGTAAAGAAAGTGGTACCCCTTACCCTCTGTTGCTGTCAGAGGTGGAGCAAGCAAAGACACAACTGGATGCAAAAATCAAACCTTATGGCTTTTCTTTTCCAAGGCAGGAACAATTTGCAGAAATTCCAGCTCAAGAGGTAACAAGTGTTGGAATTCCCTGACTGCTCTGAGGAATCTGGCCCCAAAGGCTTAAGGAGACATTCTTGTATGACATTACATTTATCCACTGGAGGAGACTATTTTCAGATGGGAGTACCACAGGTAGTTTTTGCCAAAAATGTCTCATCAAATTTTCTTCTCACATTAGACAAACACCCCACAACTTATTTAAAAGATGGTTTTATATGGTTTAGCATTTTATATAATTTAGCATAGAAATAACAGTTTCTTACATATCAGTACTATTAAATGAAATTATATTTCAGATTGAAGACAGTAATTACCAGACAGCAGGACAAGAAAGTACTTCCCAGTGCACTTTGAACATACTCGTAAAGTGAGTTTACTGTTTAAGTGAGCAAAAGGCAAGGAAAACTCTTGTGGCCGCTGTGCTTCATGGATGTACAAAACACCATTGTTTTAAGGATGTATTCTTTGCTCATTCACTTGGTATCAAATATACATATACAAAGCATAGTAAAGACCAAGACAACTGGAGTTGGATCAGGCCAAAGATGTCATGTATTCATTAGGAGAAAAAATAACTGACAGAAGGAAGTTACCGATCTAACACTCAACAGATTTTTTAATTTCAAATATAGACTAAGAAATGTTTGTCCTTACAAGCATAACCAAATACTGTGTATGCTGTGTGTTGCAGTTAAATAGGACTAATGGACCAGAGGTTAGTTATTCAAGCTGAAGTTTTTGTTTACTTTTGTCCCTAACAGAGAAGGGGAGATTTAAATAGCTAAGACTCAGGATTTAGCCTCTGATACTCTGTGCTTCCATTTACAAGTCAGAATGAACCTGATGATGCTTGAGTGAACCACAAGGTTTTCTGGGATGCCTGTCTTAAGTAAAACTGTTTTTAAAATGAGGGCTGTTATGTTTACAGAATAGCTTAAAGGCAGATGATACCTCAATTGCTACATGTTATTTATCAATCCTTGGTGCTGAAAACTGTGCTGGAATGCACGAGGACCATGTTCCTTTTACTGGAAATCTCAAATGCAGGTAATCCATACTATAAAATTTTCCAATGTAATTCATTATCACACTCTGGGATGAGATTGGAACCACTGGAGATTTCTTTCTCTATTTCAAAATACATACAACCAATCCAGTTTTTACATTGGCAAAAATATTTCTTCAGTTACATGTCTTAATGATCTGACATCTTATTTCCAATTTCAATTCAGATTAATTTTTTTCATTCAGATTTTTCTACAGCTAAAAAATTTAGAAAATCTTCTAATACAAGAAAAGGAAGATTTAATTATTTCAGCTACATTACTTACCTGCCCGTACGTCTTATGGCCAGGAACATAAATAAATAACAATGGAATATTATTATCAGGGGAATAAAAAACACGCAGCAACATAAAATCATGGTGTAGCTTCTGTTTGCAGGGGAGTAGGTTACGTAGTCCCATGTACAGGATATCATCAAGCCCTCAGGCACATAGGAACCTGTGAAATACAGGGAAAATGTTATTCATGCATGCACACAAACTTTGCACAGTTGTTGATCCAGCAACTGACCACTTAAAATAAACCCTGTACTGTGTACCTAAGTCTTCAAGAGTTATGCTGATCGTTTTGTGATCTGAGAACACAAGTGCACATACAGAGAGGAGGTCCTGACTGTCAGACTCTCAGGTACACCTAATACTCCATCTGCAATTTGTTCTGATTAACCACAGCCTGGGAGTAGCAGAGAGAAGGGTATATGTACTGTGATAGGTGCAGATACATGGTATGACAACAAACCATCAGGTGGTAACTAGGTACCCACCCTAAACTTAATCAAACATTAACTTTTCAACACCCCAAGCAAGGCTAAAACAGATCACATAGGGAAGATTAGAAGAGACAGAGAGCAGACAACATACTCCACCCAAAGAGTGGAGCCACGCTCCATCCCAGTGAGTACAGCCACACGACGGCAACGATCTGCATGGTGCGTTTCTTTGAAGTCCACTGGATGGATCGCAGGGGCTTAGTGATCACAAGGTAGCGGTCCACAGAAATTGCTAATAAAGTCATCATTGAGGTTATTCCGAAGAGTGCCCCACAGAAAGCATACAAGTTACAGCCTGAAGCAGAAAATGGCAATGTCAGGGATTTTCTTAAAACAAACACAAATGAACTCTCAAATCCTGATGTAATAAACTCCTCTTTTTCATTTTTTTTGTGACTTCAGATTTCTCTCCAATTAGAAGAATTTTCTTATACTCACAATTTCATAGTTATTAAATGTTTATTAGAAAAAAAGTAAATATTAACAAAATACGAATACACGTATTTAACAAGTCCTATTCTCCACTCTGGGCTGCAACATGGAACCTTTTGTCAATGGAAAACTGCCTCAAAGAAAATCCAATCTAATTAAAGTTACATTTTCCTGGACCTTTGCCCAATATATCGATCAGGCTGCAGCAGACATCTGTCTGCTAATGACATGGATGTTTCAAAAAATGACTTTGGTTTTTGTGGCTTAAAAACATAGAAGTACTTTAAATTTGATGGTTAAAAGACTAGCTGTAAAATACAGCTCCAGCTTCTCTATTTCATAGCAGTACTTGAAAAAAAAAACAGAAAACAAACCTGTCAGTTTTTACATGAAATAGGCTTTTTCTCCTCTCTTTGCATTCAGGCATTGTACTCATAGATGAAAACTTGTAGACTTACACTGCCTCTAATTTGATTCAGAAATCTGTATCAAATGATGATTACTTTTTTTTCAGATTTCACATCACTCCATGTGGTTATGAACAACAGCCCACCAGGAATGGGAGGCAGTCAGAATATCGGATTCAGCCTTAAAGCAGACTTCTTTTAGAGTCTTTATAAGTAAGGACCAAATCCCACTCAAAACAAATCAACTACTTCATTTGTGGCAGCATGGTGATTTACACTAATTTTTTCTAAGGGGATAGATAAGACTGAAATATCCTCAAGCTGAAGAAGAGCACCCTTCTGTGTTACTAAATAATACATGGTCTCTAGGCTTGCTCCACCAATACATAACCACCACTTGGTGCAAATTTTTACCCAATGACAAAATGAGCAGTGCCAAGCAGAATATATACTCACATTTCCATCTCCTATCATTCTAGGATTCTATGGTTTCAGCTGTAATTTGGGTACTCGTCACATTTTCTTTGTTGCAGTTGCAATGAAAGAAGCTTAAATTGACAGTGTCCTCAACTCACTATTGTTATTTAAATGTCTTAATTAAATGTTATTCTTAAAGCATGCTAATGGATATTAACATATATTTCTAAATAAAAATATTATTTTCCTCTTAAATTAGTACAGAAAAAATATTTACTACTTAAGTAAACCTTTCAACCCAAATTCAGACACAGCATCTGCCCTTACAAGCCAGAGGGTAATTATGAAGCTGACTAATGATGTCAAGAACCTGGATTGGCTCTCAAGGGTCTTGTGCTGCTGTCCCCACAGCACAAGCCAAGACTGTTATGGCTAAAAGAGGCTGCAGATAGTACCTATCTTGTGAGGTACAAATTAGTGTTGAAAAGTACCTATATCTCCAAGTATCCACTTTCTGTGCAAGCTGTTGACAAAGCACATGGGTGCCTGAGAAGCTGACATCAAGAAGTCACTCACAGCCAAATTCATTATAAAGTAGTTTTGGGGTGTCCTCAGCTTCTTGTTGCTTAAAAACATGAGAAATACATGATTTTAAATAGAGGAAATGAACAGTTAGCTTTATAAATGTGACAAACACTGTCCAGGTTAACACTGGTCCTTACTTACAGTCAATCAATTGCTAATCCTCAGTTAATTACTGCAGCTACAGATGTAGACACTTCAAAATGATGAATGACAATAGCAAGGGACACATAAAATGACTTATTTCCTCTTTAAGCTGAAGAGAATTCCAATTGTCTTGGAAAATATGTATTGGTTTGGGAGAAGAGCAGGTCCCTATAACTACAGTGAACACCGAGAATGTCGTGCACTGCACAAGAACAGGATTTGAAACAGGTTACAGAGCATATGACCTGCTTTTGGTGCATTTTAAAAAGCTGCTTCTCTGAAGAGTCACCACATTACCACTAACTAAATGACTCTTTGTAAAGTGCTATGGCACAAGCAGAGCATGCACAGAGATTTGAAAAATACTTTTTTGTTCGTATGCATCTCATAAGAGAGAACAAAAACTCTCAGCTGCAGATGAACAGGCAACATTAAATAGCACAACAAAGAGTGTGAAAGCAGCAGCCAGACTGCAAGAAAACTTCATCTGAAAAAAACAAACACCATTTCCATTCTTTTTCCTCACATCTATCCACCTCAAGTAGTCCAAGTTGCTAGCGAATATCTGGAGTTGCAACCTCCTTGGAAACTTTCAATTGGTATTCAATATTACTCTTGACTAGGTAAGAGGAATAAAGGTACTGGTAACATGATAAAGAACCTCTTACATTTATTTGGGGTTATTTGGTTGAATATGCCCTTGTTGGTCTGATCAAATACTATGTCCCACTGGGAAAGTTAAATTGTGAGTTTGGCTCATCCAAATCTGCCTTAAAACTGGCACTTTTCAGGGATGTACTGAGAAAGTGTAACACTGAACTAGTAGTCCCTCAAAACAAACCACTGTATTGGTCAAATGGAGAAGTAAAGAGCTTTGATACATAGAGTTTGAATTCAGAACTTTTCACGCTGTCAAGTAGATATAATACAAAAAGAGGTGACTAGTCACACTCTGTGAGATATAAGGAAGAAGCAGGATTTTATAAACAGTTTTATTCTTGCAAGTTGCATGTAGTAATTCTCAAGAGTTAAAAATAATTGTTTTTCCCAAAATTCTTCCTTCAGTGTAGAAAGTTGAATGACTGAGTCATCTCTGATATGCTTTAAAATGCCAGTGTTTGCTGAAAAATAAATTGATAAAGCTACCTCAATGCTGCTGTAATTCTAACAAATTCTTGGGTCTCATAACTGCCTGCAATAACTATATGGGACAGAGGGCAGAATTCACCTTTGCAGGTCCATGTCTGCCTGTGAGGATATTCCTACTTGGTTTAGAGCTTTTATTACTCTAGCTAAAGCAAATATATTTCAAGAAAAATTGAGAGCTTGTGCTGCATTTAAAAAATCATGCAGGTATCTACAGATAGAGGAAAAATAGAATTCCTTTTATATCTCATATTAAAACTCAGTTATTCAACATAACTAAGCTAACTTATTTATCTTAAACGTTTAAGAATAGGAAATTAATGCTTTGTTCATAACCTACTGGTGTTTCTAGTGTTTTAAGCTCCCTTTGCATCAACATACATGATGACAGCAAGCAGTGAGTGAGGAGTATTTTGAAATTGAGCATCACATTGTGGGACAGAAGATTACTATTTATTTTTCCCATGAGATTTTTGCATACTGTAGCTGCAGTAGCTTTGGCTCTCTCTTATGTTGTTAGAAGCCAAATGAGCACACAAACTGACAGAAATCCTATGATCTGCCTGAAGTAAGGACTGAGCATGAGCTCATTTCCTGTAGCACATAGCTTTCTTGGTCCTTCTAGGACATCTGGGCTGCTGGGAAGAGTTTCAGTTTTTGTCAACAGTTTTTGTAAATTTTACAGGATGAGGGAAGAATTCTGCAACAGGGAGACTGTGATTTCTGTCATTAAAATTATCAAAGTCCTCTTTAAACATTCAATTTGAATTTGTTATAGAACAAGGTGTTTCTTTTCTCATTTTCCTTGATTCTTTAAAACATGAGGAATTTACACTGAGGTTATCAGTGATGTGCGTGGATGGGGGATGTGGAAGTTTGCCTTCCTCTGCCTCAGTTTGTTGCCATCAGCCTTTGCTTGGAGATTTAATCCAAGAGGGAACCAATGCAGAACATCTGCACACAGACACATGTGAACTTCAAGGCCAGTCAGATTAACCTAAAAGGAATTTTTGTACCTGTAAAATGCGTAGAGAACAAGGAGGTTTCCGATGATGCCAATGGAGCCAATAATGAGCACACACGTTCCTACAGTGTAAAGAACATGGTCAGGGATCTCTGTCTTGGTCAGAGCATGTGGTTGGGTGCCCATGTTCAATCCCTGAATGAACAACAAAGGAAAAGGAAAGCTTATCCCGTTCAGGACACTTATTCCAGGGGACACATGCTCAGCCTGTTGAAGTAAGGCAGAGTATTCACTTCCACAGTACGTGTAAATCAGATACACACCTCTGAGCTCTTTTCACACTCCTTGTAATCAAATTGCCCTCAAGTAGCCTTCATTACTTTAACAATACATATTTATATTTAAAAAATAAACCAAACCAAAACAAAACAATGAGAATGGACTGGAAAAATATCTGGGAAGTTATGATGATGATGTGAAAAAGGCAAAGATATGCTAGTGTAAAACTTGCTCCGGTTTACTATGGCACTTAGGAGTGCAGAGCTAGCTGACAACACAATACAAACTTGTGTTCAACAAGGAAGTCTAGAAAAGAGGAGACTGTGGGGGGATCCTGTTAATATTTACAAATATCTAAATAGTGGATGTCAGGAGGTTGGGACATCCCTTTTTTTCTGTGTCTATAGTGACAGAACAAGGGCTAACAGAAAGAAGCTGGAACACAAAAAGTTCCATTTAAACATAAGGAAAAACTATTTCACTGTGAGGGT
This sequence comes from Urocolius indicus, assembly GCA_013401255.1. Taxonomy (NCBI): domain Eukaryota; kingdom Metazoa; phylum Chordata; class Aves; order Coliiformes; family Coliidae; genus Urocolius; species Urocolius indicus. Next base: position 198,273 of record WBNH01002445.1, on the reverse strand, counting down.
GAGGGAGCCCTGGCACAGGCTGCCCAGAGGAGTTGTGGAATCTCCTCTGCAGGTTTTTTGAAAACCTGCCTGGATGTGTTCCTGTGTGACCTGATCTAGCTGGACCTGCTGGTGGTGAGGGATTGGACTAGATGATCTCTAAAGGTTCCTTCCAACCCTATCATTCTGATTCTATGAATAATCCATTATACTTTGGTTTTATTAGGAGCACTTATATAAAATCCCACACTTACAAACATTAACTCCCCTAGGTCTCCTCAAGCTCCCTCTTCACTAACTTACAGTGCTGCAAAATCTGGGAATTCCCTATGGAAAAGGTAGGACACCAGGGATAAAACAGCAGCAGAAGCATTGCCTGTGTAAGTACAAATACATTAGTCTTGACATATCTTTTACCACCCTTTATCTCCAGCACATGAATAAAACTTCACCAAGTCTCTACATTTTGGAGGGTTTTAAATAAATTCAGATTTAACACCAGCTAAATTCAGCAGCAGCACAGCCTACAGCTAATCCACTCGGTTACCTTTAGCATTAATAGACAAAAAGGGTCTGAATTGCCTGATGGAGATTCCTGTTTACTGAGTCAAAAGCAGCTAAGCCATACAGAGAACTCACACATGCGGTCAGATCTCGACAGTTTAGTCAAAGATATGTCACCTTGTCACAGGTGAGGACCTGCTTTGCATTGAAAGGTTTGCAACTGCACAGCTCAGTTGTATGGGATATAGGACAAGGATGACTTTGGTCTGTGACAGAGGAGTTGGGTGAGAGAACAGTTTCAAAATGATGACTATTACTCCACTAGTAATAGTGAAGTGGCCATTTGAAAATGCTGAGAACACCCGTTTTTCCCTCCCCACTGTTGCTAGCTCCTAATCTTCCATACTGCTGCTTCTCCTCTACCTTCCATTGTTGCTCACTCACCTGTGAAGTGCATAAACTACAGCCCCCTCATTGTTCAACAGCTCTAGCTGTGGGCATTATTTCCAAAATTGGGCAATCCTACTGAGGGCAATCCCCATAACGAGTTGCATTCAGGCATCAGGAGTGCCCAGTGAGATGCACAGCAAAACAGCAAGTCTGGAATAGCAATGCTGACAGCAAAGCTCCTGGGGCTGAAGTGATGTAGTAAATATCACAAAAGCTATGGCTTCAAAGCAGAAAGCTGCTTCCAAGCCCTCTCAGTGGTCTGACAGACTCTATCTGTAATAGAATGGCTACTGCCAACATGACACTTCACCAAAGAAAACAATGCTGTAAAAGTAGAAAGCAACGAAAAGGAGCATCAGCTGGTGCTGGCTGCACCAGGGAACTGTCACTGCTGTTCTTCGCAATGAGGTGGCAAGAAAAAACACCATCCTGTGTAGCATTTACCCTTGAAGAAGGTGTGAGAGTGTAAAACTGGGCAGAATATGGGGAGGTGGCCCAGTGAGGAGGAAAAGGTATGGCTGTTTGGAGGCAGCAGGCATGACTGCACCATACCTTCACACTGGGGCTGCCTGGGTACGTAAATTAACCACATTAAACTCCTTTCCTATTCTCTCAAACCTAATCTTCTTAGTAGCATGCATGTCAGGACTCCTGCCTCATTTCTGGCAATGCATACCAAAGAGGCTAAACTGGGGAGAAAGGAAAATATCATTTCCCCCCTTCCTTTCCAGCTTATCTGTTAAGCACGCTCAGGATTTATCCCTGTATAGAGGGTTATTATATAGAGGAGTATTATATAGGCATAGTACTTGCCTGTCATATGTCTTACGATTTACTTCACCGTTAGGGCACTCATTGTTGCAGAAACTCATTTGAGAAATGAACTATGAATTTCACACCCAAAAGTGTCTCATCTTACCCTTCTGCTGAAGACACACTGACTTCGGATGTTTTGCCTTCCTTTATTCAGTTATGGATGTGAGCTACCTCAAAAGCTGAAAAATGTCTCATGTGACACATTTGTAAACTCAGTGTACAGTTTTCTGACAATACTAGGTGAAATACAAACGATGGAACTTGGAAGGCAATAAATACCGTGTATAACCACAGAGCTTGAAATCTCAGTGAGAAGATAGAGAGGCGGGTTCAGATTACACAGGTTTTGAAGAAAGGATCTTGCCTTCAGGAAAGCTCACAAAGTACAAGAACAACTTCAAGATCTGAGTGAAAGACAGCTACATATTCACTCTGCCACCCTGAAGACGGTGGGATGTGGCAGGCATCCAGATGTATGAAATGTGGCAAGACAATAAAGACAGAAGACCATTAATATGGGTCTAAGATGATGAATGTGAATATCTACATGTGTGTGCCTGTATATGTTTCTTAGAACACCTCAACCTTGTTAAAAAATGATTTCATTAAACTAGAGAAGATTTTCTAAGTGAAACAGGCTAAACCAATACAAATAGCTGCAAGCTAACTAAAGAGATTTGATATCTCATTTTCCTCACATAAATTATTTCACTAATTTCACATAATTTAACAATAGAAAACTTTAAGAATAAATATTTAAATACTCTTAAGGTTGAGAATTGAAAATCTACTTGACTGAATGAATGCTGCTTTTCTAATAAAGACCCATTCTTAGTACAGAGTAACAATTACCTGGAGACAAACCATCAATTTCATTAAGTCTTTAAGATATTCACAAAAATTAAGCTTTTTCTCTTTTCTTACGCTATCACCTCTGAGAAGCTGGCCTCTTTGGTAATTTTGATTAGCAAGCTAAATTTACTTGCAAATGTAAATATTCTACTGTATGAAGATGAGTACTAGGAATATAAAAACAACCCCTAAGCTTGGTGAAGGGCTGGATGAGAAGCTGTTTTTTGCCGATACTCTCAAAAGCCATTACCACTCTGTGCATTTTTTCAATACTTTTTGTTTTCCCCAACTAATAAGAATAAAATTAAGCTACAGAATAATATTCCAAATTGCCATGACTTTTTCCAACCCAAGAAAACTTAAATAACTATTACAAATCTTTCCAGATATCTTGGTAAGCAAGACAGTAGCTAAGAACAGTGGGCTGCAGTCACTACAGTCAAGGCTGTGTCTTACCATGTTATGTCTAAATTAGCCTTTCCTAGCACCAAAATGATGTATGGTCAACGACAGCTGGTAGAAATCAGAAAAAAAAAAAATCAGTTTATATGAGTGGAAGTGTCCTGCCTTTTAGACATAGCAAAGTGTGGATTTTTCTCATTACTCATGCCACCACTCCTTGAACTGCTAGAATACACGATACATTAATACTTCAGGCTATCAATTTTTATTAACACTGAACTTACTTAGACTACTGGAGAATGCAGTCAGAAAACTTGCAAAGTTAAAAGACATGCTGTGAGATGCTTTCCCAGCTTCAGTTGTTTCACACTGCATGGTAATGCACGTCTGCCTGGATTCAGCACATTTGTCTCAAAAAGTTGTGTTTATGGGTGCTCACTATCATTGCATCTACCTAATATAGAATAAAAAGTCTGTTCTATATAAGTCATAGTCTTGTTGCTTCTCTTCAATAATGTGATTTAAAATAAAGATAATGAAGAAAGACGTCACATTTCATTAAACTAGTATGTTAAATCTTCAATGACTTTTCAAGAGCTCACGTGAGATATGTTCACCTGTCCATTTTTGTCCCAGGCTAGCTTGGCCTCCTTCCATTTGTGGTCTTGGAGCAGAATCTCAAGCATTCAGATGCAGGTATTTCCTAAATAATGATTTTAAGACATCGTCCAGAACAACCTGATTGTTTCACTCAAAAACATAGACGTAAACAACCCCATGAAGATGTCAATAATTGCATCAGGGCCACTTCTGTTCTACTTGACTATCTTGTTTTGTTTGGCTCCTTCTAAATTAATGCTACAATCACTTGTGCTTTGTCTCTATGAGATGTGGGGCCTGACAACTCACATTAATCTTGATGTGGTTTTACCCTTATATGTGATGTGACTACAACACCAAAACACTATCACCTACATGACTGCTTGAAGGGCTTTCCTGGTAGGGTAACCAACAGATCTGCAGGCAAATAAAGGATAAACAATTAACACCTATCCCTCAAGTAGCTGGCAAAGGAAGCAGGCACCAAATATAAAACTAAACTTGCTCTACTTCTCCCAAAATAAAGATAGAAAACTTAACGGATGAGTCAAATCAAAATGCCACCATACACATGTGGAAAAGTTACTTTTCTAATCAGTCCCCAGACAACACTCTTCTTCCTTAGCTCATTCCAATCGGTTCCAATGCCAGTGCAGGAGCACTCAAACATATATTTATGGCATGCATTTAATCAACAAGACAATTTGTTTACCAAATGGAACTGTGAATTTGATGCATTTCATCCAAAATGCCAAACAAGAGCACAAACTACTAGTGCTGTCTACAACATGACAAATAGCAAAGGCAACTGGGTACCAAAGTCAGGCATCTGCTCCAGATCTAGGCAGGTATATATCCAGCTGAGGTGGTAAGCTTCTGGACAAATCTTGAGAATTTTTTTCTGTAATAAAATCTATATCTAGTTAATTCCATTCTATCACATGCTTCTGACTTGTTACTGTAATGAACAGCCATTTAAAAAAAAACAAAAACATATAATATTTGACTCCGGGACTTATTTGGGATATGTATCCTTAAAAATCTCACGTTTAGCACAGCCCCTGCTTTGGCAAGATGCTTTCTTTCAGGCCCTCAATATTTGTGCTTAAACTTGCATTCGTAGTTGCAAGCAATCTAATGACAAATGACTGGAGTCATAGGAAAATCTCAAAAAGCATCTCAAAGACAAAACCACATTCAACAAGATAGGAAAACTCAGATATCTGCGTATACAGCCTTGTGAGTCAATGTAAGAAAGAAGTATGAATAATTCTTATGGTTTATAATTATTAAGACATGATTTAAAAATTATTCACATGAGAATAATACAACAGAATTACACAATAAAAGTTAAAATAAGTAAAGTTTTAGCATTTGTCTGCTATCTAAAGACGTATTTTCATCTCTCTGGAGACTGACTAGAAGAGCCTTAAAATGTAAAGTCTGTTCTTGAAAGCACATGGACACTGCTTTCTGTGTACATCCTCAGTCACACCACTGAAATTGGTGATAAAAGACAAATATACTTCTCTAAGTTAAAAAAAAAAAAAGTTACAGATAAACAACAACAAGAAAAATCTGCCCAGTTGAAAAACATTCTGGCTTGAGTATTACCTGTGCCACCAGGCAGGAGTTAGCAAACTTGACAGCTTACTCAAAGTTTTACAAGTGACTCTACTGAATAGAGTGTGCCTTCACAATCCAGCCTTGGGAGGAACAGTGTTACTCGTTTGCTTGTTTTTGTGAAATAGCACTGGCAAGTAACTAGAACATTTTTTTTCCCTGCCTCAATCCAAGCTACTCTCACCAAATCTTGAGGTGACAGATTTTTATTCCAAGATCCAAAATTATTAAAGCAAGTTACCAAAGGCACATTTTCTGGTGGCATTTCTGTTCCAGTACTGGTGCACTTGTATAATCAAGACAGTCAGCATTAACCAGGTGTTTGCAACATTTTCCTCTACAGAAATTTAATGTTCTATTTAAATACATCCATACGTAACCTAAGAGTACAAAATATAAAAGAATCAAGTTCATCCATGGCAAGTATTTTTGAAAAGCAAACAATAAAAAGCCCACTACCAGAAGGCTGTTAATACACCACTGAGTTGAGGGCTGAATCCATCTTCCTCTTGTCATCTCTCACAGGCTTGCACATCAGCACAGTACAATTCCTTAATGTGACCCCCGAGACTCTCACCACATTGTCTCCTTGGCCATAAATACCTTCAAAGATATTTAATGAGATGTCCAAATGCAGTTAAAACTACAACACAAGCTATGCATGCTTAGCCAGGCAACACATTGAACAAATCCAATCAATGCTAACACGGCATCAAAATTAGTTGGACTGTTACAGTCCAGTGCATGTTTATTTGGCCAGAAGGCAACAGATGACTGTTGGCACAATGCAAGAACAAAGCAGGTGGCAGAAATCCCAGGATATATTTCTTAGAGCACTAGAGCATGTTAAAGAAAAACATGAGGTCAAAACCTTGCTATTGGACTTATTTCCTTCAATATTAGATTCCAGGATGAATCATTTATACGCTATGGCATCATATTGTCATAGGTTATTTTTTTCCCTCTAAGCATCTTACTACTAACTGCAGCTCTTTAATAGTCACACAAAGTTCACCTAAAAAAAATAGAATCCCTTTATTCTACATTTGCTACTCGGTGGTGTGAGCACCCTGAACTCACTGGCACTGTAACATGGGCTCTTCACATGACCTACTCTCTTCTCCTTTAAGCTCCTGTAGCTCCTTCTGGTACAATTTACCCATCCCAGGCTGCCAGACAACTACTGCTCCCATTTCAGCAGCCGTGGATGCCTCTCTCTGATGCTCCCTCTCCATCCTGCCCACCACTCATTAAAAGCAATTTCACGGGCTGCAACTGCTGTTGGTAACACGGTGCCACAGTTCCCATCCCTTGCCCAAGCTTGCTCTCACTCCTGCAGCCCCAGGCTTCAGGCCAAACCTCAGTGAACATGACTGCCAGGTGATGCTCATATGTTACTGGTTAAAACAGGAGCAGATGAAGAAATCTTTTTTTTGCCAGTTCATAAATGCTGGCACAACATTTTGAAATTCTGATTTCTGCCCTGAGGTTTCAAAAAGCTTGAACAAAAACTCTTGCTTCTGGACAGCTAGATGTTCTTACTTTTTTTTTTTTTAATTTAAAAAAAAGAATTATTTTCTTCCTGCTTTTATCCACATTTTCTGTTGATAACAGAGCAAATCCTTCACCATCCACCTCTAGCCTTTGTGCATCTTGTCTCAACCGTAGTATTAATTTTATTGCACTGTTCTGCTTCTCTGGGAGACTCACTCAGCTGCTGCCAGAAGATCTGTGTTTGAAATTGCTCTTGAGAAGCTGGCTCTGCATTTTAAATAGATCTCATGAAAACATGTGCTTATCTTTAAAGATTGTGAAAAAAAAAATCACCAAATGGCATCAGCTTTTCAAAAAGCAATTCCAAAATGAGAATACAACCTAAAAAACTAGTTAAGGTAAAGTATTAATAACAGCTAATAATCCTACAGAGACTTTATAATACTACTTTTAAAAAAAACAAACAAAAACACCCTAATACTTTTTATTCAATGTAGTAATTTGGTTCCTACTGGATGCTGGGTTCTCTGCTCTATTTTTTTTCTATTCTGTCACCCATGATGAAGTGTGGTGAATGATGAAGGAAGAGGAATGATAACAGTAGAAATACACATCCTCTATTATCTGCATTTCATTGAAGTTATAATTGTTACTAGCTAAGCATAATGATCTGCAGTTTTACCAAAGAATCCATCTCACTCTCTACATTTCCCTAATTTTAAACAAACTATTTATTCTTCTGTAGGAAACATTCTGAGTCAAAGGCCTGAAAAAAGAGACATTCTTTACCAAATAGGGTAATTTCCACATTTCAAGAAAAAATTTTGGTCTTGGGAGGTAAGATGAAGGGCAATTTAAAGCAATCCCCATCCTCCTTGGTATCATTTGCATCATTCCATCATTCACATTTAGGAACATGAAGATGGCTAAAAGTAGTCAGATCAGAGGCTCACCAAATCCCTTATCTTATATGTGACAATGTCTGGAAAGAGATGCTTGTAGGGGAAGAATACAGTGAATATAGCAGGTGCCCATTTTCAATCTGTTAACTTTAGGAACATTACTGACATTAGTATGAGCATTGGAGCATTTAGTTTCTGTTTAGATCTAAAAAACACTTAACCACTCTAAGATGAGGACTAGTCTCATGTAATATCTGCTTACTTCTGTTTAATATTCTTCTATGTGTGTAAGAATGGAATGCAGAATGCAGAGCCAGACTTTTCATTGAGCTGCACAGTGAACGGACAAGAGGAGACAGGCAGAAGTCACAGGAGGTGAAGTTTTCAATGAGATTGGTGAAGTACAGAAACAAGGGACCAGAGAGGCTGCACAATTTTCATCCATAGAGAATTTCAACATGATGAAGTTAGCCTTGCTTGGAGCAGGAGGTGAGAACTGATTGTCTTTCCAACTCAAAATATTCTATGATGCCAGGACTAAATGCTTCCAAAGCACACAATTCAAAAATATGAGTTTAAGCCATAAATAAAATGAAATATTATTTAATTTACTTGAGAACAGGTATACTGTCTCAGTAAAGAGAAGATCTTCTACCTGTCTTCTTTTACTTTAACATGGACCTGGGGATAGATAACGAAAGCCAGATGAATCTATATGCATGTTTTGCACTCAGATGCAGTAGGCTAACTCCAGGAGGTAATTTGAACAAGGACTGCGTTTATTGGGCAGAAAGGCTGCAGTAAGTGTTCCATTTAATTTCTAACAGTTTTTCCTACTGTGGCTTTAAGTACCACATGAAAACAATTTCCAGAGGTTTCTAGGTACTTCACAACTATTGATTGCACTGGTGGCAATACACATGCTTGTCTTCTGTGTTGTTGAAAATACTACTTGGTGTTTATCTGCACTGTTAGGTTCCTAAGTATCATGAAAATGTGGCTTTGGAATATTTTATGATTAATTTTAGACAATCTAACTGGATCATTGATACATTGTTTAGTCCAAAGACGTATGTGTTTTACTCTGAGAGATGTCACCAGATATTCTAAATATTCCATTTATCTAGAAGACCTTGCTACTACAGGTAATGAAGATAAGGGAGATGACTGGGAAGAGGAGAAAAGTAACAGTTGAGGTATGTTCAAGATGACCCATCTTTGCAGTGAAAGGGAAATCTTTATTGCCAAATGAAAGCATTTAGCAGTAGCAAGCATTTCTGAATTCCTTGTGGATTTTGCATTGCTAAAGGAACAAACTGACCAATGTCCATCAAATAAGTGAAACTGGCAACTCTATTTACAATTAGCAAGGTATTGCAGTACTGAAGAATTATTTCAGGGAAAGACTGAAGCAGCACTTGAAAATTAATAATGAATTGCAATGTGGGCATAGAGAGAAATTACAGCTATCAAAAGACTCTCAAGAATTATAAAATACTAAAATAAGGCAGAATGCTTTGACACATTTGGTGGGAATAGGTGTGTGTATTAAAAGTAACTTCTGTGTCTCTCAGAAAACAATGATATCATGACAGTGCTCATCTTGGAGGAAGAAACCATATCTCACACAAAAGCAAGTGCCTTTATTTTGGTGTGGAGAAGCATCAAGAGAACTTTGATAAAGTAATGAAGGAGCTTTATCCTTTCCCTCTCCACTGCTGTGTGTAGCACACTGAAAATAGAGACAATGTAGGTTTTGTTTTTTTTTAATGTGGACTCTTGTTTTAATTCTGCAGATCTCTTTTTAACACACTATGAAAGGCAACAAAAATTTTAGCACATCTATATTAGGAGATATCATCTTCCTCTCACCCTCACAATGATCTCCAGATATGGGATGCATTTGAAGCAACTCCTACACTGACTTTGCAACATCCGCTTGGAACCATGAAGAACTACTAGGAAAGAAAATCTCAGCACAAGGCAGTTTCCTTTTCTGAGTTAAGGACAAAGTGCCATTTTACAAAAGAGAAGCCCACAAGGCAGTTACGTTCAAACTTGTTTTTACTGTGCCAAGTCAGAAAGCCTCAGGGAGTCCCTACAAGTTTGGAATTTTTTTCTGTAGAGCCCTACCTCCTCTCATCTCAGAAAAAAATAGCTTCTTCTGAACTTTTGTTTTTAAAAACCATATAAGCAAGGCAGGAAAGTGATATGCACCAGAGAGTCTCACAAAACAAACAAAAGTCAGTATAAGAAAGAATTATGTACGTGTCATAGATTTTAATCCACACAGAGCCTTTCTCAGTCTACCTGCAGAAGAGCATTGCACTTCAGAACATTTCTCCATGGAAAAATGGTTGAAGGAATAATCAGCTCACAACAGCTGTGAGAGTAAGAGATATTAAGTTTCCTCTGGCAAACTTGTATTGAACTTTCGCAGTAGTTTATTGCTGTTAATTTTGTTGTGATTGAATGGTAAACATTGAGATAATAACAGTCGAAAAGCAATTTCACAGCACTTGTAGGGTAACTACAGTTGAATACAAAATAATCCTATTGCAAATGGACTACCTAAGGGTCTTGAAGCATCACCCAGGACAGCATCAGACCACTGCTCCCATGCATTGTTGAGGAGAGGCAGCAAATATGCATATCTTGCAGACCTCCAGCATTTGAAACAACCTGTCTTCTCTCATCAGCTGCTTTAGAAGTAACTGGCTGGCACTTACCTACTGCATCACTAGAGTTTTCCAAAGCACCGTTATTAATCCAGGGCCTGCTGGTGCTCTTGCTGTCACTGCTAATAATTTGCTAATGATAATTTTCTGTGCAATGGTCTACTGCAATGTCATGGAGGGAGGAACCTTTTATGTCAACGAGGGCATGGTGAGGCCAACACTTGTGCTTCTAAGTTCATTCTTTGTCACAGTAAAGGTTTAATCAGCCGATTTATTTGAATATTAGCACAAGTTTCACTGTAGAAATGGTAGCAAAATATATTAAGTAATAAGAAACATGCATATTTTTCTCTCTAAAAACAAAGACTAAAATTTATTGATCACTAGTTATTCCTTGTAGAAAGTTCAGTGGAAGCACTTTATAATTAAAACTCAAATAAATGTCCTTCTCACTTGACATCAAATGCTCTTTCAGGCATTGCTAATTTAACAGAGTACAAAGAAAACATGCTCCTCCCTGTTGCTTTATTAGCTTTAGGCTAGTTGTACCTGTTTAAATGTTATTCCTTCCATCATCCAATAAGTGTGGGCTTGGTTTCATCTTGCCAGTTATTTAATCGGCAGCACAACTGTGCTGATGGCAGTCAATAAGTTTCCATTGGCATCAGGCACATATCCCCACTTGGCATTCAAGTCTTCTGGTCTGCATCCCCCATTAAACCCTGCAGTTTCACATGACGCTTTGTCCATTTGCACAGCAAACATCAGAAAGGTCCATCTGCCTATTTCTTGGGCTTTCTACTAGGCTATATTTCAACTTTGCAAATGCTATCAAACAAAGCAGTTGATAGCATTTCCTGAGTCTGCTCTCAGCCAGCCAGCCAGTGACTCCAGGCTTAGATCTGCCCCAGATTCATCTGCACAGCAGCCCAAGTCCACGTACTTGAAACATGTCATGCGTTCTGCATGTGTCACATTGCATGTCAAACTATTGGCTACCATTCAGTATCAGGCATTTCTGACTGATTAGTTATCTAGTTGCTAAGCAATGCTCTCAAATCCCAGTATCTATCAAAGCTGTTGGTGATGTATGAACAACACCTTTTTATTTCATTGTTTCCCAGGGTAGCAGTCCTCATCACAGAATTTATAAAAGGTGTCTAGTATCTACACTCTTGAGTGCTTTAGTACAGCATGAGATTGTGCAAGTCAGCCTGACAGTTGCCTCTCAGCTGCACTATGAGTGACTCCTTTGATTCACTTCAATGCACCAGTAAAAGATTTCCTACTTTTCAGGACTCAGAGATCTTGGCTTGTATTCTAGTTGCATTGCGTTGCAATTCTGTGTTTATTGTCGTGTTTACATAACTTTGAGAAATTCTTGGGCACATTGATACTAAAGACTGAATCATCTTATCTGGTAACATTGCTTTGTCATGCTCTGGTGGTTCAAGAATGTTATCAGCCTTGTTTCATAGAATCATAGAATGGTAGGGGTTGGAAGGGACCTTTAGAGATCATGTAGTCTAACCTCTCTGCAGAAGCAGGTTCACCTAGATCAAGTAACACAGGAACGTGTCCAGGCCGGTCTTGAAGACCTCCAAGGAAGGAAACTCCACACCCTCCCTGGGAAGTCTGTGCCAGGGCTCCCTCACCCTCACAGTGAAATAACTTTTTCCTGTTCATCTATTTAATGAAATTAATTAATCTACTTTTAAAATTAATTTTACTTTTATTAATTAAGTTACTTTTTTCTTTCTAAATTAATCACCTGCAACAATATGCAGATATACATTTCTATTCTGGACCTGAGTCTGGCATGTGCAACGAATTGTGCTTCAAACTCTGCTTGGCTGACTGATGAATTAAGCAGACCACCCTCAGCAGTCACACTTGCTCTGCAAGCTAGCACCCCATCCCATTGGGAGTACAGGACATCTCAGGGGGGTGGATAATTTGCAACCTCTGAAGGCAGTCAAAAAGTTGTAAAAACATTTAAACTTGAAATCTCTTGATCAACTTACCAAGGTATATTTGCACACAGGGATGTTTTTTTACAGCTAAGTTTATGGCAAGAGAAAGTAATACAGAATGTGAACTAGCTAAAATTTGGAAACTATATAATAACAGGGAATAAAACTTGGATGTCCTAGGAAGCTTTAGAGAAAGTTTAACAGCAAAAACAGCCCACACAGTCACCATAATAAAGATGTGATTAAAAAGACAAAATCAATTAAAGTTAAGACCTTCAGCAGTGCCAGAACACACAGTGCATTTAAACAATTTGGAGTGATGAGTTACATACTCAAACTCTTTTTTGCTCATCACTCATTTATTACTTAAGTGGACTCTATAAAAAGCTTTTTCAACTTCTTCCTTTCTGATTTATTCCAGGACAATGACCTGTTGCAAAGAGATGACATCTACAGCTTCCCTCCCAACCTGGAGTTCCTCCCATACCATTCCCATAACCCTTTCTCTTGCGCTCTGAACACTAGAAAAAGAAGCAGATATTCTTGGTTGACTTCTTTGAATGCCAGGGCTGAGTGACTAATAAAATGAAGTCCAGGCAAATTATCAAAGGTTGAAGAGGAAATATATACTGAAATCTACACAAAGTATTGGAATGGTATAAAATTAGGGTATACAGAGATGGGGTGGTATGAGGACAGGGGTGCACAATTTCTTCATATTTACTTTGCTGAATGTAGGAGGCTGTGACTCTGTAGGAGGCCCACACTGGAGCAAGTTCCTGGCAGGACCTGGAAGCCGGTGGGGAGAGAGTAGCCCACACCAGAGCAGGTTTGCTGTCAGGACTTGTGGTCCTGTGAGGGACTCAGGCTGGAGCAATCTGTCCCTGATGGACTATTCTCTCAGTGGGTGACCCACATTGCGGCAGGGTGTGAGGAGCTGCCCCCATGGGAGGCCCCATCCCAGAGCAGTTCATGAGGAACTGCAGCCCATGGGAAGGACCCACACTGGAGAAGTTCATGATGGACTGTCTCCTGTGGGGAGGAACCCTGTATTGTAGCAGTGGGAAGTGTGAAGAGGCCTTCCTCTGAAAAGAAGCAATGGCTTCCATGTGTAATGAACTGACCACAACTCCCGTCCCTCATCTCCTGTGCCATTGAGGGGCAGGAAGAAGGAGGGAAGGGAGAGATGTTTTAAGATTTGGTTTTATTTCTCACTTCCCTGTTCTGATTGTTCATTAATAAAGCAAACCCTTTTCTCCCCAAGCTAAATCTGTTTTGCCCACAATGCTAATTACTGAGTGACCTCCCTGTCCTTATCTCAACTAACAAACCTCTTGTCATATTTCTCTCTTCCCTCTCCAGTTTAGGAGGGGGAGTGATATTACAACTTTGTGGGCATCTGGCACCCAGCTAGGGTTAAACCACCACACTGACCTGTCTCAGTCTTCTGTCCCAAGTCATCCTATCTAATTTGCAATGCACAAGAAAATCCTTTTTACTTTATGAATGTTTTCAAATAATCCCAGCTAAGCATATAAACAATTGACAAACCTTCCTAAAGCACTTCATTTAGGTCAGTTTACATCACATTAATCGGCTCCACAAAAGGATAACAACTCTGAAATCTGCTTTAGGACTCCATGTGTATTTCTTTTTTCATTGACAATTTTTGGCTATTAATGACCGGATCACAATAAGGTTTAATCAACTAGATCTTGATGATGCAACAAGTACCATCATAAGCAATCCCCTGCTATATCCTCCCCTGCACAGTCAAACTCCCATCAGCCAAAACTCCAAGTCCATCATAAAAATCTAAAGAAAACAGTTTAAAGAAAATGCATTTCCCTTTAGGGAGAGATGGGTCAGCTGCACAAAAAAATAAATAAATCAAAACCCATTCGGTGAGATTGGTTTTTTTCCTCCTTTTAAAGGAGAAGCAATTCATTCAAACCATTCCTTAGAAAACAAAGCAGAAGACAAATGCTCCCTTCTCCCTGCCCAGCTCCCACTTTCCAAAGCCGTCCTCCTGGCACGTACTTTTTGGGTTCAGCCGAAAGCATCTCCCTTCCCTCCTCACATCCGCTCTGTGCAGGTCTGCCGAGCCGCGACTCATCCCGAGGAGCGTTTGAAATGCCAGGGTTTAAAAAGCCGCTCGCCAGTGAGCACTCCTCCGCCCCCAGCCTGGCAGCTGCGGGAGCATATCGAACCGCGGCACTATCCCCCAGCAAACCACCCATCTCATTATGCATCCTGACTGGCCGAACCGCCACTGTTTCAAGTGCAAAAAGATGACTTTAAAAACCCCCAAAACATGTTCCACAATTCTATCCTTCTTCCCCTCCCCTCCTCCACCCCTTCCCCAACGATGGACACCCCAAAGGAGATTTTTCCAGGGCATTCCAGCAGACCACCTCTGCCCAGCCCGGGAGCATCCCGACCTCCTGAGGGTACCGCCCCCGAGGCTCAGCGTCCTCGGGCGGTCGGTGCCCGGGGTTTTGCCTGCTGCATACCTGCTCCCCGTAGTTCCAAGCGGGCAGCCAGGGATGGAGTGCAGGGTCTGGGATATCCCTCACAGCGACTCACTGCAAGTGGCCTTTTATGCTTTTGCTGCGAGGAGTCTGACTCTGCCTTCCCTTTAACCCCTCCTTAGGTGGCAGAAAACAGCAGCTGGGAACCCCCCTGCCACTCCCCTCCCAGCTCCTCCTGTCTGGTCAAAGCCAGCACTGGCTTCCTCTTTGCATGCCCTGAGCTCCATCCTTGTGGTCCATGGCTCTGCCCTGCTGTACCTGTGAGCAGCCACATGTCTAAACTCACGGCTGGCTTTTCCAAAGTGCTGTCAAGGAACAGGGACTGTTTACAAAATGTGAGTGCTTCTTAGCAACTTGTCCTGGAGTTACCAAAATATCACCTGTGGCATATGCCTCAACATTGAACCATTGTCTATCCCAGAGATACTTGAATAACCACAGAAAATAAAGTGAATGGCACTGAATGAGGCACAGGAATTTCTTACCTCACAGCATCTTCTTGGTGTCATGTTTGTAAAGCTGAGGTCTTCGGGGCACTGAAACGTGATGAAAAGAGCAAGGATTGGATGGCAGTCATGCTCCTCAAGAGCCTCCTTGTCTTCACTCTGGCCAGCAAAAAAATTACATTTCTGTTCCTATATTTTTTTCAATACATTGACAGTGTTTTCAACATAATTGGTTTTAGCATTCCTCTTAAAAGACATGAATGAAAAGAATTTGTGAGACTGAGCTCTGCCTGAAGAAAAAAAGACTGGAAGCACTAGAGTGAGGAGTAGAAATAGCAGTTTAAACATGTTATTCAAGGGACTTACATGCTCCCTTCAACTAGGGCATGATAGAAATCACAGGTTAGCAGGAGAACCTTAGAACTATTTCTTGCCTACAGATGAGCTCTTTTATCTGATTATTTTATAGTTGATAGAAGTTCAAATACAGTCATAAAATTTAGAAGTATGGTGAACATATACCACACAAATACACTATAAGTGCTAATGAATACAGCAGAACTTCCTAAATCAGAGGCCTTGATTTGAAAACAAAGTTTTCTTTGGCATTTAATATCCAAAGACTCGATGGATCTGTTAAAATAAAATGAATAATGTGCCAGTAATATGTGCTTCAGTGAAAACACAATATGCTGTTATGCATCGTATTATAAAAGCTAAAATTTTGTTACCATTGTCATACATGAATGTTTAGACTTTAGTATTTTATGTTGATCGTTATTATTTCATAGCTGGTTTTCATTCCTTGTTGGATCACCTTATTTCCATTAAATTATTTGACTTGACAGGTTCTACACTCCTCACCTGAAGATGTCCAGTAAAACTAAAGATGGGTATTAGCTGCTGTCTCTTCCAGTCACTTGTACCTTGGCATCTTGATCCTTTGTTTTTCAGGGCCACCAGTAGACTTGATCTCTGTGATCTGCTGGTTGCAGATAGGTTTGGAAGAAAACTACAGTTCTTTCCACTGGTTTATATGCTCCAAGCACAAATCCACCAAATAACACATACTTTAGACATTGTAACAGTTGCATAGTCAGTTTCTTTTTCTTTGTTCATTGCATGTCTCCATTATTTAAATGATGTTAACTATTATCTTACCTTTGTTATCCTTAAAAAATATTGTGTTGATATTCTACATATATCATGAGGTTAAAAGCTTTTGCTTACCTCACAATTTTTTCCATAAACTTTGGCATTCAGAGGAACATTTATAAACAATTTCAGAAGTAATATATACTGTCATTGCAGCTTCAGAGTCTGTAGATTAATAATTTGCTGTCTGATAACATTTTTTATCACAAATGTTCTTTAAATATTTTTTTTAGGCAACAGAGGCCACGTGAGAGAACAGCCCTAAAACATTCACAGGTGGGTTCCCCCACCCTTTTTTTAACTTACAGAAATGTGGGAATGCTATTTCCTGAAGCTATGAGAGACCAGACAAATTTCAAATGTATTTTTTCAGGAATTATTCTCTTTGTTGATGTTCACTGTTACATCTGTAAGTTAGAGCTGAAATTTCTCTGAGGTCAGGTCACTACATACAATACTTAATAGAGCTGGACTCAAAATGAACCCTATTTTGTGTGAGATATTCTAATTAAACATAAGAATTTGATGCTAACTAAAGCAAATTTTTTAAAGCTTCAAGTTTGTTTAGACTGACAGGGCTTTGATTGATGATTTGAGTTGGCTCCATGAATGACACTGTTGAGATGCAACTACCAGCTAGAGGCTTACTGGTCTGCTGTATCATACATCCCTTCCCTACACTCGCTTCAAGACTAGTTCTTTTTCTTGCCTATTTCATCTGTTTGCAATTAACCCTGGAACACAGGAAAATATGGTAAATTCATCAAGTGAGTAAAATCAGACAAAGCATTTGGACTCACTGAGCATTGTGAGCTGCATTTGCATGCTTAAAATCACAATGTGAGTAAAAAGCACCAAAAACCATTGCCTTAAACTATTCACAGAAGATAAGATTGCTCAGACAACTAAAGAAGTAAGATAAATAACTGTCTAGCAAAGGTCACAAGAAATATTTTTTCTGAAGGTAGTCAGTATCCTAGGCTAAAGGACTAATGAAAGTAGTTCAGTGTGGAGACTTAAAGAAACCCATCAAACATTGAAAAATATGGGGGAAGTAAGTATACACGCTTTTCTCTCTTTTAAAAAAATAAACAAACAAACAAAAAAACCCAAACCAAAATGGGACAGAGTCTTTTAAGATGAATAATAGCACTTCACATTTCTATGACACCTTCTATCCTGCAGGCTCCCAAAGCAGATGGCAAATTCAGCAAATTGAAAGACATTCTCTATCATACACTGACATCATTTTATCTGTCACTAAAGGCATCCCCATTGAAGCGAAAGGCAGTACCCATTTAACAGGTTAGAACTGTTGTGACAAACACTGCAGCTAAGGAAAGCTACAAGGAGAGTGCAATTGTCAACAGCTGGAACCGATGCTGAACCCTGGATTAGGCAGTTGTTGGGAAAAGTCTTCTAGCATTTCTCCAGTTGCCAGTGGTGATGAAGACTTTATCACAGATCTTGCAGACCTGCCAGGGCAGACAGTCTCATGAGCCAGTTCCTCAGGACACATGTCTCAGAATGAGATGCCTTCACAACCCCCTCCTTTCAACACTCAAGTGTTAGATTCACTGGACAGGGAAAGAGCAGAGATAGGCTGTGAACAGCCAGGCACAAAGACAGAGCCAGTGGTCATCCAAGAGGTGCTGCATACTTTGTCAACTTTGACCTGAGTCTTTGTCATGGTCATCTTTTTCTCATTGCAGCCTGAACAAACACTCCAGAAAAAAAAATGCAGTGAGTTTCAGAGGTGTTTCACATCCAAAAGACATGAAGTCTGTTTGTCTAGGAAGTGCTGCTACCTAGGGCACATGGATCTGACTATAGCCTATCTGACTAGCTCCTCAGAAACCTGTGAACATTAGAATACCAGGGTAGCAAAGCAGGAAAAATTCATCATGCATTAGGGACTGTTATCTAGAATGGCAATGGAAGCAGACCTGCAATGAAAAGCTTCTCCAGGATACAGATTCAGAGGGACTGGAATGAATTCTACACTACCCCTCTCTCACAGACACATCAGGGATCTCGGGTCTTTTAGGAAATTATGGCCATACTTGTAGCCACGGATGCTATGATCACTGAAGAGTGAAAAACAAGGCAAGCACAGCACGATTATTAAAAAACAAACAAGCAAAAAAAAAAAAGCTGTCAGAAAGAAGTATAATGACAGAGGAGTACATGGCCATTGAATTGCTGTATTGTAGCTTTAAAAGGAAAAGAAATAGCATCCAAGACTCTTTCCAGATTTGCTGTTGGACTGAAAGAAAGGTTAGGCTGTCAAAGACTGATGGATATTCTACAGTCAAATGCCCATTTTGGGATGACACAGAGGCACACATTTGGAAATGTGTTTTGAGCTGCAGAATAAGGAAGTGTGAAAAAAAAAAGTGAGAACAGAATCATATGCCAATAAGCAAAATAGACTAATACAGCAGTCCTTATCTTCCACTAGTTTAAAATAGCTACAAGGTTGATCTGGGAATTAGTCTTGGAATTGCTATAAACTGCAGTTATAAACTGAAAACACTGTCATCCTACTGAACTTTTTACATCTTCATTGTGCAACATCTTTGTTGCTCCACCAATCCTTTAAAACCAACCTCAAATTACATTTCTTTAACAAAATTTCCATAAGTAGAATACAGTATTTTTTCTTTTAATGCTCATTTTGGTTGAAAAACACATTTTGTGATACTAGAATTTTCCACAGGAAAGACAGTCTATTTTTTTACTAACAACTTACAAGCTCTCCTCTGGCTCTGTTCAATCACAAAGTTTCCTGCAACAAATTATGGAAAAACCCTAAAAGTCACAACTTTTGCTGTCAAAGTCATGGCAGTGACAGCCACACAGATGTTTTTTTGTTGTACTGTTATCTTCTATACTGAAGTTTTCCATTTCCGGTCGAAGGTGACTTATTTCTATAAATGGAAACATTTTCACACTTTAAATGCTTAAAACAAAATCCTTCTGTGTAAAAAGCTGGCCTGGAGAGTTTCATCCTGGAAACTGCGTCAGAGTCCTATCGATGCTTACAAAGGGCTCTTGGTAAAATGAGGTTGAAAAACAGAAACGCAAACTTGGTCTTGGCTCCCTAATTCAAACACTGTTTTAACAAGAGATATGCAGAAAGAAGGAAGCCCTTATAGGTCATCAGTTTCTGTATGCTAAAGAAAATAAATGTATACTTGAGTGTAAAGTAACTATGACCGACATGTCCTTGACAAGCCAGAGGGACAACTGTTAAAATCCAGAAGGAAAACATGTTAGGCAACAATCATGCTTCCACTCTGACATCCCAGCTGGGAACACTTAGCAGAAAATGCTCTGCCCTGTTAAGTGTGGCTCCAGGGGATCCACCACAGCACCTAGTACAGCTCTGCCAGGCCCTGGTGACACAATGACATTGGCTCTGCATGCTGTGCTGGGCAGTGTGTTGGCAGACAGTGGTCTGCCATCTTCTAACAGTGGCACTTTGCAGAGTGTGGCGGTGGAAGCACACGTAATGTGACCTTCTTGAGCTTTGCCCTGACAGATCGCACCTCAGTAATCAGACACCAGTTCCAGCTCTGCAGGTCCCTTCTTTGTGATCTATTCCCATCAGCCAACTCTCAGATCAGTCAGATTTCCATTGAAATTAAGGATATGAGACAGTAATAAACTTCAGAAGCTCTCAAGTTGTACTGTGATGCAAAGACAAATACATAACCATTTCTTCAGCCATTTTGTGCCTGATAACCCTGTGTTTTTAATTGCTCTTTGCATTAAATTGTCATAAAACAAAAGCCAACTCAGAATATTATGGAATTTAAACTACAAACTCCTTTAAAATGTTGTATAGAGTCTCGACTTAAATATCTTTGAGACTCAATGGCAAATACAAAAACCACTGTTGATTCAGAAAATGGAAGCAATAAGATGCAATAACTGAATTAGATGCATAATAATACATTTATCCTGAAGTGAGAAGACACTTGAATTTCATCTCTGCTCTGAAAATAAGACATCAGTGGATTACAATCTCACATTGGCTGGTTTTCAGATGGAGGTGTTAAAATTAAAGAAAAACATATTTACAGAATCTAATATTTATTTCAGTCAAGATCTTTTTGTTATTTTTATCTTCAAAAATATTAATTCTGCAACAGAATTTAAAAAAAAACAATATGGAAGAGAAAACTTAGGAAATTAAATTCATATTTGGTTTTGTTGTGTTTTTTTTCCCCAGAAGAAACAACAAAAAAAGCAGCTACTCAAAAACCACATTCTTCTCTTCACTGTATGATCTCTGGTCTATAATCTCTGTTACAGATTGAGTCTATTTCTGGGCTTTTCCTGGTGTAATGCCACATGAGTTTCTGTAATCCCTACCCCATCTGGTATAGAAATCATCAGGATGCACTTACCTTCTTCAGCAAAATAGATGTTACTTTACTGAAATCAAACATTTAAGATAAAGCATACATTTAAGATAAAGAGCAGGGCATAGAAATGAAGGGATTTGATGAGTACCAGGAAGGAGGCTGGTACAGCACTCAGGTGTCTGGACTTCTGCCACCAGCTGGTGTCCTCCCAGGCATGAGCAAGAACAGATATTTCCAGAGCTTCTTCCCTGCATTTCTCACAGAAAACAAACCACAAAGATATATGTTCCCCGAGGAGACAAAGCTTTGCTTCCTCTAGAAAGAATTCATGAAGAAAGCTTTGAAATTACTTTAACTTTCCTTTTCTGTCAAATATAGTGAATAAGGGATAACTGGAGTGTAAAAGCATTCTAGCAGCCCTAGGTGGTTTCAGGGGTTCTTCTCCAAAGCTCAAAACTACAGGGCAGAGAGGGAAACAGGTGGAATAAGATACTAAAACAACAGACCAAAAGGAGAGAGGTCAGGAGATGCAGTGAATTATATAGGGTTACTTTGAGGACCATTTCAGGTATATCTGAAACAGGGTTTGTGTTTCTTTTAAACATTTTAATTAGGTTGTGGAAAGGGGGTTAAACCACAATTTTATGCATAAACATTACAGAAAAATTTGGATTAGAACTATAAGCAGTTCAGGTTATATACCCTAAACTGCTGAAAGTGCCTGCATGCATGTGCATGCATATACACACTTCAAAATAAAAAAAAAATCATTTCAACGTTTCCTAATGTAGTGAATAATTCTCATTGCTGAAGTTAAGTGTGCATTTACTGATCATTTCTTCTGGCAACTGTGACTTTGAATCTATCTAACTATTCAGATCAGGAAAAGGCTGGCCTACAAAAGAAAACATTTTCTGCTCTTTCAGAAATATAATGGGATGTTAGACTGTAAAGAAAGCATTGCTACAGATAAATTCAAGGGCTATAGCTGCATAGGATGACAGGGAAACAGTATTAAAGAAATTCTTTCATTCTCTTATTCTTTTTAAGTTTTTCTCGATGCTCCAAAGTATTCTCCCTATCTTTTTCCCACATGATAAAAAAAAAAGAACTAAGTGTGTGTTTGTCAGAGTTATACTCTCATAGCAAGGCACACGTCTTTGAGGTTTAAACACATCAACAACAGCTACACTTCTATCCAAACTAATTTACAAATGAAGAGAAAGAACAGTGAGAAACCAAAAGTTCAGAGACGGACAAGATCCAGCTAGATAATCCAATTCTCTCTTGACTGTTCTATCAGTTGAAATAGTGGATTGCCATTGTTCAAAGAATGACTAGAACTATTGTTTTTTACAAATGGAACACAAGAAGAATCTACTAAATTTGTTTCAGATGAACCAAAGCAGTCAGTGTTGAACACAGTTTCTGTTAGGTAGACAGTATAGGTTTGTGAGCTCTCACATATGCTTAATATAATGATACTTGTTCAGCTTAATCAGTTCAGTGTTGTAACTTTGTAAGAAATCTACAGCTAATGCTGAGGAAACAGATAAAGACACTTCATACACCTTCACAGCAATAGTGTAGCATCACAAGCCAAGGAGGGAAAAAATCCTGCACTCAACTGGCAAGATTTGCCATGGGTTTTTGTTATTAACAAAGCAAAAATTAAATTGTCACTTCATCCATACATGATAAGTAAAGCCAGATGGTGGCAAATTTGGATTTGGTACGATACACAGGAGAAATGCTAAGCTGCTTTTCAGTAAAACTTGTTCATACAAACTCAGTTTTGTTATTCCCCCTGTTGCTTTCTCCTTTAGCCATGGGTACCTGACCAAAAAAAAAACCACTTAAATTGTGTAACCAAATTGTATCTTTCTGTCATAAGCTTCATTTGGGCTTATATCTTTGTGTTAGGCTAGTGAGAAAAAAAAGTTGGTCTACAGCATTGATCTTCACACATTCATCAAAAACACAGCTTTATTCTATTTTCACATTGCCAATGAGAGCTATTTCTGGGCAGAAATCACTAACTGTTAGCCTTTACTTCAAGAGTATTGGCCCTTCTTTTTCCAACTTCTTCACTGTAAGCACTTTATTCCCCACCTAATTTCTGAACTTAAAAAGTCTGCCCAAAGCAGAGCTGTCCTCATCAAGCTCCTGCTGGGCCTTTTGGGTATTGCAGTGGCTAAAAAAAACCAACAGAAAATGAGAAGCTATCACCAATTTTTGAAAAACATAAATTTTCCAGGAAGGAGCAGATTCTGAGCAGATACAGAGATGCTTGCAAAAAGTTCAGGCTAATACAGTTATTTGCCAAAAGGAATTAAAAATTATTGCAGCATAATGTGCTGTGCGAGGAACTGAAAATGTAATTACTCACTCAGGGCTTCTGAAATTCAATATGAAGGTTGGATAAACCTAAGTCAGTACTGCCTGCCAACAGACCACAGGATCCCTCAGAATATGAAGAATGCTGCCCTAAATCTATATTCAGTGACTAGAAACCAGTATTTTGTTCCATCAAGTTTTATATGGAGAGCACACAGTAATAACCAACACCATAAGAAGAAGAGTTTTGGCAACTTGGCAGTGCAGAAGGAAAGCAATACGTTATGCTACAAGAAACTGCCTGTGGAACAGCAACAGAAAAATGCTACTACTCAAATTTCATTGCACTGCCTTGCAGATTTTAGAAGCAAAACAAGTACCATGTAGCCCTCCTTCACTGTGCAAATTTTACAAAGAAACTCAGTGCCCATATGCAACTTCAAAGAAGAGAATGGTTATCTACTGGCTAATACATTCAGCAGCTAGCTAGGCCTGAAAGGCTATGACAATAGGGATCAATATACTTTCCCCTCTCATCTAGATATCTGCTGAACCTCTGCTGCCAGATCTGCTGGACAGGTGGAGTAGGGTCAGCCTCCATTACAGCTTGGGCAGGCTTGTCCCTGATATATCTGACCTACCAGCTTCTAGCTCCTCATCTTCTTCAGTTTTATGCCTCTTCATATCACTGTGGGGATTTTTTTTCTTGAACTCCTAATCTTGCTTTTGCCTGCAGTTTTACCTTTCTTATCATACATGACTCTCATCTCTGTATTTTCTCACAATTAAGCAATTTTGTCAGAAGTCTGAGCCAAGAGTTTGCAGCTGTGCTGTATCACAGCAAGGTCTTGGATCACACACAGCAGAATCCTTCAGAAGTGAATCATGACTCTAGGATCAGGGATACAAAAGGTAACTTGAAGTAACTGAAGTATTAGATGAAATAGACAGCAGATTAAGCCTTTGAAAAGAGACTAGCAGGTAGGTAAAGGGTGAAGAAGAAGTGAAAAAGAGGAGATAAATTACCACTTGGGTGGGCTAGTAGGCTAGAGACAGAAGTGAAAGTCATTATACAAAAGAATCTTAAGGAAAAAAATAAGAGCACAAGACAACCTCTTTCTGACTATGACAAAGAAACAGAGATGAGCAGTAGACTAAGTAGAGAAGAAACTAAGACATAGGAAAGAATAAGGTCAAACACACAGATATGCAAAGACTATTCAAATATGTGATGTAATGTCTTTGTATGTCTTTTGTTGCTTGGTGCTCTTCAGGAAGCGGACATCTCAGACATGAATCTGCTAGAGTCTTATATAAGGCTTATAATGGAACAACAGAAAAACCTCTGCTTTCTCTCTCCTTTGTAGCTGTGGTTAACTACATATAGATTTGAAATGTTTGCATGTAGGTTTGTAAGATCCAGGTTTTCCCTTGTCCAAAAAACACATAATTATCACAGAGATAATAGCCGAGGATATAGTTTGGTATGACCAAACTGTTTGCTGCCATAATGATTTTAGAATTTTAATAGCAACATCAAAAGTTGAAAAATGAAGGTTTGACCTGAATATTTCAGGCTCTCTAGATCCCAGCAACATCAAATGGTGAAAAGATGTATTCTTACACATGCATCTGAATGTCTATGACATATTGATTCTGAAGGACCCTCTAGCCATGGGAATGCCTCTCAGGATATAAGGAAGCAATAGCACCTGATGGCATTACCACAACCTCATCAGTTCCCGACTTGGCTCAGCAACACAAGCTGTTAATTCCTTTGCTCCTGATCCATCTCGTATCCAGATTTTCTCTTTAATGATTAGTCATACATGGTAATCTGTAACCAAATCAGGCTAGAAGCATAGATGCAACTACTCAGTTACTCATAACATAGTAGACTGAGATAACAAGTCAGCTGCAGTTGTTCCTATTTGAGCAGAGACATGATAAAAGCCCTTGAGAGTCTATTTCTACTGTCTGCTGTTGGGTGCAGCTTGCAGTTCCTGCCCTTTGCCTGAAGAGTCTCTTTGTGCTAGCTAGGCATGGCCAGAATGGCCTGCTCAAGTGGCTGACTTAGGAGCTCCCAATGGTCCTTGTGCAGGTGGACTTCAGCCTCACAACTGAAAAACTTCCTGGGGCTGACTGCCCAGTCTCCTGGTGGGAGCTGTTTCACACTGTGTAAATAATACCAACGAGATCCAAAGCAGCTTTCCTACAGGTAAATGGCATGAGAAATACATGCCCTGGGGCTTGGGAACACCTAAACCCTAAGTCACATGACTTGACTTTAAATACTGGGGGGAAAAAAAAAGGAAACATTTATTCAGTAGAGCCAAGGTTTAAATTTTGGGTTACAAGCTAGAAAATAAAGACACAGACAAGACAATATTTAGAAAACCTAGCCTTGGTCTGCTCTTCCAGCTTGACCAGAGATTTCTACTGGGTATATCTTGGTAAAAACCATTCTATGATTTTTATCTTGTAGCTTTTTAAGAATTGAAACTGATTTTACTTCAGAGCAAAAAAAGTATCCATATATATACTTTTAATGTTAACTATACAAATCACTTATTAGAACTTTGAGTATTACCACTGTAGTAAAAGACACATTTCTTAAAACACGCTTGTATACAATTGTATATATTGTATACAATATTGTATATATTATTAGCTATATATATTATACAATATATATTAGCTATATATATTGTATATATTATTAGCTTGTATATATTAGCTAACAGATTTGCATGACACTTTAAACCCCCAGCATTCTTGCTTAGTATAAAGAACACAGAAAGTCTGCTAACAAAGCTAGTGCTATTCTGTTTGTAAGGTCTAGTAAAAAATTACATTACATTCTCCTGCTGCTTTGCACTCATCCTTAGCTCAAAAGATGAATAAATACAGAGCAATATGACTTATTAAATTATATTATTTATATATTATAGCCAGATGGCTCTAAATAACTGCTGAAATTTTATTAACCTGTTAAAAGTTAATAGACAATGAGTTATGGAGATAGCACTTGCTTCCCCCATAGTAAAGCCTCTGTACATTATGGTGTTAAGAAGTGCTGCTACTCATGAGAGACTTTACACAAAAGAATTAACACCTTACACACTACATGTTCTGCCCTTCCAAAACCATAGCTGGATGAGAGGTATCCTGCCTCAACTGCTGTAACAGTTCACAGTCCAGCATTAATGATGCCTTCTTGTCCATCATGTCCATGATAAAATCCTGTCCAGTTTAG
Organism: Urocolius indicus; assembly: GCA_013401255.1. Classification (NCBI taxonomy): domain Eukaryota; kingdom Metazoa; phylum Chordata; class Aves; order Coliiformes; family Coliidae; genus Urocolius; species Urocolius indicus. Next base: position 171,902 of record WBNH01002445.1, on the reverse strand, counting down.
ATTTAAAAGCCTGTGGGTAAATGAAGGATAGAATCAATATGTGTTTATCACACCTAAAATCGTATTAGCATGCTAGAAGTTATTGAAAATGGATGCATTTTTGCAGCTATATTTGATTGTATAAGTATTTTTTTTCCCTTGATATGTCTGACTAAGAACTCTCTTAAGCTGTGTTCTAAAATGTGTTCACGGATATTTTCTGCACTTAATCTGTTGCTGGTTTTTCCATTTCCTATCTTGGCTAAAAAATTTAAACATTTCATACCATTTCTTAGTTATAATTTAGAAAGCTAGTAATGTAATGAAAAAAATATCAGTGTAATATTACAGACATGTACTAATATTCCTCAACATTCAAGGTTTTGCTACACACAATAACTCAGCAGAGGACTAAAAATATCTTCAATTTACTACACAGAACTATCCACGAGCACTTTGTTGAGGTTATTTCAAACAGAAATGCATTTTCAGTTAAATTTTTTCAAAGCACAGATTTTATAGGGAATTTTCAGTATTAATCTATAACACTAAAAAAAAAACCCAACAGTATCCCACTTCTCATTGGCTTAGACAGAAATTAGTACATTTCATTTTGCCGAGGTGACTGACATGATCTATGTTCTGGCAGTTACAAAACAGGAAACTACCTCTCTCTCTTTACCCCAGAGGAAATATATTGACTCCCATTCTTATCCATGGATCACATTACAAGTTTCTCTCTGTCTGAACTGCTTGATGTGTGGGAGTCACACAAAAGTAAGTGATTCCTAGAAAAATCGGTTTGGTAAGGGAAATATTGGTATAATAGTATTTTATGCAGAAATATCGGTACAGAAAAATCTGGGCAGGTGCTGAAGTTACAAAGAGCCTTGGAAGATGTCAGTAATTCAAGTCATGTGCAATTTACAAACTTTGTAGTATTCAAATATCTTGTTGAGACTGAAAATATTTCTACATTTGTAAATTCTTGGATTTTTAAGAACTTTGATTCACAGGGAAAATATATTGAAATGTGATAATTTCATATCAGCAAAGCTCTGCATGCAAATACAAGACTTTCCTGTGCAGGGCAATTCCAAATCCTGCTTAGCTCTCATAATAGCCCACTTCAGTCTGAGAGATTTCTGTAGCATGCATCAGGTGAGTGTAATTATTATTCTCTTAGAAATTCTTCTATTAACACTTTCTGCTTGTACTTTAACATTTCCTCACAATACAACAGCAGCTCCTTGGAGCTGAGACTTCTGTATATCATTCTATAAACTCCAGAGATATTTTAAAGACATTTATCAACTATATTCTGTTTCTGTTTGTGCAAACATTAAGTTCATGGAGCATCACATGGATGCATCTCCCATTCAGAGGAGCCTTGCCCTCTCAAAGTTATCTTTCCCAGGTTATTGTTTGTATGGAAAGCATTGTGACAAAAACCAAAAAAAAAACCCAGACCCCTGAGCAAAAGCAGTTAGGCAACTTGAATTTCTTTGGACTTGGTGTGAATGGAAATGATTTTAAACCAAAGAAATTCAGAAGTCTACTGATGTCTAACATTTCTACAAAGTACTCTCTCATGTATTTACCCAGAAGGATATGATAGGTCCCTTATGCAATGCTACAGACTTGGAGATGTGTGGCTGGAAAGCTGTCCAGCAGAAAAAGGTTGTTAATCGACAGCTGGCTGTATGTGAGTCAGTAGTGCCCAAAGAAGGCCAATAACGTTAGTGAAGGGTTTGAAGAACAAGTCTTATAAGGAGTGGCTGAGGGAACCGGGATTGTTTAGTCTGGAGGAGAGGAGGCTGAGGGGAGGCATGATCACTCTCTACAACTACCTGAAAGAAGGCTGTAGTGATGTGAAGATTGGTCTCTTCTCTGCAGTGATGAATGATAGGACAAGAGGAAATGGCCTCAAGTTGCACCAGAGGGGGTTTAGTTTGGAGATTAAGAAGAACTTTTTCACTGAAAGGGTTGTTAAACACTAGAACAGGCGGCCCAGAGAGGTGCTGAAGTCATCATCGCTGGAGATATTTAAAAGACTGGTAGTTGAGGTGCTGAGGAACAAGGTTTAGTGGTAGGTTGGTAGTGTGAGGTTAATAGTTGGACTTGATGATTTTAAAGGTCTTTTCCAACCAAAACACTTCAATGTTCTATGATTGACTTGAGTATCACTAAGTAAAAACTGTTAAACTTTTCTATGACCACTAAACTAAGACTAATGACTTCTTCACTAGTAGTCTCTGGGCTCTAATGTGCAGAAAATGACATTGATCTTAACCAGATCAGACACCAGCTTCTCTCAACTCTATGACAAAGTCAATTGATCTTATAATGAAGCATGAAATCAAATAGTTTCATTGTCTAGTCATTTTAAATGTTATTTATAGAACATATTGTGTTTTATATTCAAGATATAGCAATCTGCCAGGATATTTTGTACTAGCCCCACACATGGAAAACAGCATTATTTTTAAAAGATAAAGGCTCATATAAGCCAATGCTGTGAAAGAATTCACCTAATCATCCAAAGTAGCATTGTCAATTGTACAAGCCCGGGAGGCATTTCCTACACATCAGAGGGGCTTCGCAGCCTTTGACAAGGAGATAAGTGCCATTCTCAAATTCACCATCAGTGTCATCTTTCACCAACACTCTCCCACTTCGCAGTGGAAGAGCCCAATCTCCTTAGAGTTGATAGATGAAACATCTTCAATACAGTGAGGTATCTTATAAGCTGAAATTAAGCATGCAACATCAGCACGTTGTAATGTCTACACTAATTAACTTGAACATGTGGAAAATTTAAGTCACAATAAGGCACTTACGTTGTTTTGCAGTAATTATTTCATTTGCAGAGCAACTTTCAGATTTCAGTGGATGTTTATGGAAAACAGGATCATTCACTCAAGCACGAGTTTCCAAAGTAAGTTTATTTTTAAGGCAGTTATTTATAGTTTACACTATCCAGTTTTTCATTTACATCTATATTCAGTAAAGCACTTAGCCATGACGCATTTGAGTTCAAGACACTCTTCCATGAATATATAACTAGAAACACTCACTTTGGGGAAACAAGATTCTAACATCAGCAAGAAGAGAAACAATTTGCTAAGTTTCAACTCTGTAAAAAAAAAAAAAAAGCAGCAAATCTCTTTTCTACTGCAGACTGTCGTTACAATGGGTATTGGATTGAATT